>JAWPHD010004050.1:0-198965 GCA_037043455.1 Cyrtodaria siliqua
CACACACGAAACTGTTTTCATCTATGTAACATTCTGTTGTGCCTATATAAGGATGTTAAACCTTAGGGTTACACACACGAAACTGTTTTAATCTATGTTACATTCTGTTGTGTCTATATAAGGATGTTAAAACTTAGGGTTACACACACGAAACTGTTTTCATTTATGTGATATTTTGTTGTGTCTATATAGGGATGTTAAACCTAAGGGTTACACACACGAAACTGTTTTCATCTTTGTAACATTCTGGTGTGCCTATAAAAGGATGTTAAACCTAAGGGTTACACACACGAAACTGTTTTCATCTTTGTAACATTCTGGTTGTCTATATAAGGATGTTAAACCTAAGGGTTACACACACGAAACTGTTTTCATCTATGTAACATTCTGTTGTGTCTATATAAGGATGTTAAACCCAAGGGTTACACACACGAAACTGTTTTCATCTTTGTAACATTCTGATGTGCCTATATAAGGATGTTAAACCTAAGGGTTACACACACGAAACTGTTTTCATCTATGTAACATTCTGGTGTGCCTATATCAGGATGTTTAACCTTAGGGTTACACACACGTAACTGTTTTCATCTATGTAACATTCTGTTGTGTCTATATAAAGATGTTAAACCTAAGGGTTACACACACGAAACTGTTTTCATCTTTGTAACATTCTGTTGTGTCTATATAAGGATGTTAAACCTAAGGGTTACACACACGAAACTGTTTTCATCTATGTAACATTATGTTATGTTTATATAAGGATGTTAAACCTGAGGTTTACACACACGAAACTGTTTTCATCTATGTAACATTCTGTTGTGTCTATGTAAGGATGTTAAACCTAAGGGTTACACACACGAAACTGTTTTCATCTATGTAACATTCTGTTGTGTCTATATAAGGATGTTAAACCTAAGGGTTACACACACGAAACTGTTTTCATCTTTGTAACATTCTGTTGTGTCTATATAAGGATGTTAAACCTTAGGGTTACACACACAAAACTGTTTTCATCTATGTAACATTCTGGTGTGTCTATATAAGGATGTAAAACCTTAGGGTTACACACACGAAAGTGTTTTCATCTATGTAACATTCGGGTGTGTCTATATAAGGATGTTAAACCTTGGGGTTACACACACGAAACTGTTTTCATCTTTGTAACATTCTGGTATGTCTATATAGGGATGTTAAACCTTGGGGTTGAACACACGAAACTGTTTTCATCTTTGTAACATTCTGGTGTGTCTATATAAGGATGTTAAACCTTAGGGTTACACACACGAAACTGTTTTCGTCTTTGTAACATTCTGGTGTGTCTATATAAGGATGTTACACCTTGGGGTTACACACACGAAACTGTTTTCATCTTTGTAACATTCTGGTGTGTCTGTATAAGGATGTTAAACCTTAGGGTTACACACACGGAAGTGTTTTCGTCTGTGTAACATTCTTGTGTGTCTATATAAGGATGTTAAACCTTAGGGTTGCACACACGAAACTGTTTTCATCTTTGTAACATTCTGGTTTGTCTATATAAGGATGTTAAACCTTGGGGTTACACACACAAAACTGTTACCATCTTTGTAACATTCTGTTGTGTCTATATAAGGATGTTAAACCTAAGGGTTACACACACGAAACTGTTTTCATCTATGTAACATTCTGTTGTGTCTATATAAGGATGTTAAACCTAAGGGTTACACACACGAAACTGTTTTCATCTTTGTAACATTATGTTGTGTCTATATAAGGATGTTAAAACTTGGGGTTAGAGACACAAAACTGTTTTCGTCTTTGGAACATTCTGTTGTACACACGAAACTGTTTTCATCTATGTAACATTCTGTTGTGTCTATATAAGGATGTTAAACCTAAGAGATACACACACGAAACTGTTTTCATCTATGTAACATTCTGTTGTGCCTATTTAAGGATGTTAAACCTTAGGGTTACACACACGAAACTGTTTTCATCTATGTAACATTCTGTTGTGTCTATATAAGGATGTTAAAACTTAGGGTTACACACAAGAAACTGTTTTCATCTATGTAATATTTTGTTGTGTCTATATAGGGATGTTAAACCTAAGGGTTACACACACGAAACTGTTTTCATCTTTGTAACATTCTGGTGTGCCTATAAAAGGATGTTAAACCTAAGGGTTACACTAACGAAACTGTTTTCATCTTTGTAACATTCTGGTTGTCTATATAAGGATGTTAAACCTAAGGGTTACACACACGAAACTGTTTTCATCTATGTAACATTCTGTTGTGTCTATATAAGGATGTTATACCCAAGGGTTACACACACGAAACTGTTTTCATCTTTGTAACATTCTGATGTGCCTATATAAGGATGTTAAACCTAAGGGTTACACACACGAAACAGTTTTCATATTTGTAACATTCTGGTGTGCCTATATTAGGATGTTAAACCTAAGGGTTACACACACGTAACTGTTTTCATCTATGTAACATTCTGTTGTGTCTATATAAAGATGTTAAACCTAAGGGTTACACACACGAAACTGTTTTCATCTATGTAACATTCTGTTGTGTCTATATAAGGATGTTAAACCTATGGGTTGCACACACAAAACTGTTTTCATCTTTGTAACATTCTGGATGTCTATATAAGGATGTTAAACCTTAGGGTTACACACACAAAACTGTTTTATCTATGTAACATTCTGTTGTGTCTATATAAGGATGTTAAACCTTAGGCTTACACACACGAAACTGTTTTCATCTATGTAACATTCTGGTGTGTCTATATAAGGATGTTAAACCTAAGGGTTACACACACGAAACTGTTTTCATCTTTGTAACATTCTGTTGTGTCTATATAAGGATGTTAAACCTTGGGGTTACACACACAAAACTGTTTCCATCTTTGTAACATTCTGTTGTGTCTATATAAGGATGTTAAACCTAAGGGTTACACACACGAAACTGTTTTCATCTATGTAACATTCTGTTGTGTCTATATAAGGATGTTAAACCTAAGGGTTACACACACGAAACTGTTTTCATCTTTGTAACATTCTGTTGTGTCTATATAAGGATGTTAAAACTTGGGGTTAGACACACAAAACTGTTTTCATCTTTGGAACATTCTGTTGTACACACGAAACTGTTTTCATCTATGTAACATTCTGTTGTGTCTATATAAGGATGTTAAACCTAAGAGTTACACACACGAAACTGTTTCATCTATGTAACATTCTGTTGTGCCTATATAAGGATGTTAAACCTTAGGGTTACACACACGAAACTGTTTTAATCTATGTAACATTCTGTTGTGTCTATATAAGGATGTTAAAACTTAGGGTTACACACACGAAACTGTTTTCATCTATGTAATATTTTGTTGTGTCTATATAGGGATGTTAAACCTAAGGGTTACACACACGAAACTGTTTTCATCTTTGTAACATTCTGGTGTGCCTATAAAAGGATGTTAAACCTAAGGGTTACACACACGAAACTGTTTTCATCTTTGTAACATTCTGGTTGTCTATATAAGGATGTTAAACCTAAGGGTTACACACACGAAACTGTTTTCATCTATGTAACATTCTGTTGTGTCTATATAAGGATGTTAAACCCAAGGGTTACACACACGAAACTGTTTTCATCTTTGTAACATTCTGATGTGCCTATATAAGGATGTTAAACCTAAGGGTTACACACACGAAACTGTTTTCATCTATGTAACATTCTGGTGTGCCTATATCAGGATGTTTAACCTTAGGGTTACACACACGTAACTGTTTTCATCTATGTAACATTCTGTTGTGTCTATATAAAGATGTTAAACCTAAGGGTTACACACACGAAACTGTTTTCATCTTTGTAACATTCTGTTGTGTCTATATAAGGATGTTAAACCTAAGGGTTACACACACGAAACTGTTTTCATCTATGTAACATTATGTTATGTTTATATAAGGATGTTAAACCTGAGGTTTACACACACGAAACTGTTTTCATCTATGTAACATTCTGTTGTGTCTATGTAAGGATGTTAAACCTAAGGGTTACACACACGAAACTGTTTTCATCTATGTAACATTCTGTTGTGTCTATATAAGGATGTTAAACCTAAGGGTTACACACACGAAACTGTTTTCATCTATGTAACATTCTGTTGTGCCTATATAAGGATGTTAAACCTTAGGGTTACACACACGAAACTGTTTTCATCTATGTAACATTCTGTTGTGTCTATATAAGGATGTTAAAACCTAGGGTTACACACACGAAACTGTTTTCATCTTTGTAACATTCTATTGTGTCTATATAAGGATGTTAAACCTTGGGGTTACACACACGAAACTGTTTTCATCTTTGTAACATTCTGGTGTGTCTATATAAGGATGTTAAACCTTGGGGTTACACACACAAAACTGTTTTCATCTTTGTAACATTCTGGTGTGTCTATATAAGGATGTTAAACCTTGGGGTTACACACACAAAACGGTCTTCATTTTTTGTAACATTCTGGTGTGTCTATATAAGGATGTTAAACCTAAGGGTTACACACAGGAAACTGTTTTCATCTATGTAACATTCTGCTGTGTCTATATAAGGATGTTAAACCTTAGCGTTACACACACGAAACTGTTTTCATCTATGTAACATTTTGTTGTGTCTATATAAGGATGTTAAACCTAAGGGTTACACACACGAAACTGTTTTCATCTTTGTAACATTCTGGTGTGCCTATATAAGGATGTTTAACCTAAGGGTTACACACACGAAACTGTTTTCATCTATGTAACATTCTGTTGTGTCTATATAAGGCTGATAACTTTAAGGGTTACACACACGAAACTGTTTTAATCTTTGTAACATTCTGTTTGTCTATATAAGGATGTTAAACCTAAGGGTTACACACACGAAACTGTTTTCATCTTTGTAACATTCTGATGTGCCTATATAAGGATGTTAAACCTAAGGGTTACACACACGAAACTGTTTTCATCTTTGTAACATTCTGTTGTGCCTATATCAGGATGCTAAACCTAAGGGTTACACACACAAAACTGTTTTCATCTATGTAACATTCTGTTGTGTCTATATAAGGATGTTAAACCTAAGGGTTACACACACGAAACTGTTTTCATCTTTGTAACATTCTGTCGTGTCTATAAAAGGATGTTAAACCTAAGGGTTACACACACAAAACTGTTTTCATCTATGTAACATTCTGTTGTGTCTATATAAGGATGGTAAACCTAAGGGTTACACACACGAAACTGTTTTCATCTATGTGACATTCTGGTGTGTCTAAATTAGGATGCTAAACCTTGGGGTTACACACACGAAACTGTTTTCATCTATGTAACATTATGTTATGTCTATATAAGGATGTTAAACCTGAGGGTTACACACACGAAACTGTTTTCATCTATGTAACATTCTGTTGTGTCTATGTAAGGATGTTTAACCTAAGGGTTACACACACGAAACTGTTTTCATCTATGTAACATTCTGTTGTGTCTATATAAGGATGTTAAACCTATGGGTTGCACACACGAAACTGTTTTCATCTTTGTTACATTCTGGTGTGCCTATATAAGGATGTTAAACCTAAGGGTTACACACACGAAACTGTTTTCATCTATGTAACATTCTGTTGTGTCTATATAAGGATGTTAAACCTTAGGGTTACACACACGAATCTGTTTTCATCTTTGTAACATTCTGGTGTGTCTATATAAGGATGTTTAACCTAAGGGTTACACACACGAAACTGTTTTCATCTATGTAACATTCTGGTGTGTCTATATAAGGATTTTAAACCCAAGGGGTTAACACACGAAACTGTTTTTATCTTTGTAACATTCTGGTGTGTCTATATAAGGATGTTAAACCTAAGGGTTACACACAAGAAACTGTTTTCATATATGTAACATTCTGTTGTGTCTATATAAGGATGTTAAACCTAAGGGTTACACACACGAAACTGTTTTCATCTTTGTAACATTCTGGTGTGTCTATATAAGGATGTTAAACCTTAGGGTTACACACACGAAACTGTTTTCATCTATGTAACATTCTGTTGTGACTATAAAAGGATGTTAAACCTAAGGGTTACACACACGAAACTGTTTTCATCTTTGTAACATTCTGATGTGCCTATATAAGGATGTTAAACCTAAGGGTTACACACACGAAACTGTTTTCATCTATGTAACATTCTGTTGTGCCTATATAAGGATGTTAAACCTAAGGGTTACACACACGAAACTGTTTTCATCTATGTAACATTCTGGTGTGTCTATATAAGGATGTTAAACCTTGGGGTTACACACACGAAACTGGTTTCATCTATGTAACATTATGTTGTGTCTATATAAGGATGTTAAACCTTAGGGTTACACACACGAATCTGTTTTCATCTTTGTAACATTCTGGTGTGTCTATATAAGGATGTTTAACCTAAGGGTTACACACACGAAACTGTTTTCATCTATGTAACATTCTGGTGTGTCTATATAAGGATTTTAAACCTAAGGGGTTAACACACGAAACTGTTTTTATCTTTGTAACATTCTGGTGTGTCTATATAAGGATGTTAAACCTAAGGGTTACACACAAGAAACTGTTTTCATATATGTAACATTCTGTTGTGTCTATATAAGGATGTTAAACCTAAGGGTTACACACACGAAACTGTTTTCATCTTTGTAACATTCTGGTGTGTCTATATAAGGATGTTAAACCTTAGGGTTACACACACGAAACTGTTTTCATCTATGTAACATTCTGTTGTGACTATAAAAGGATGTTAAACCTAAGGGTTACACACACGAAACTGTTTTCATCTTTGTAACATTCTGATGTGCCTATATAAGGATGTTAAACCTAAGGGTTACACACACGAAACTGTTTTCATCTATGTAACATTCTGTTGTGCCTATATAAGGATGTTAAACCTAAGGGTTACACACACGAAACTGTTTTCATCTATGTAACATTCTGGTGTGTCTATATAAGGATGTTAAACCTTGGGGTTACACACACGAAACTGTTTTCATCTATGTAACATTATGTTGTGTCTATATAAGGATGTTAAACCTTAGGGTTACACACACGAAACTGTTTTCATCTATGTAACATTCTGTTGTGTCTATATAAGGATGTTAAACCTAAGGGTTACACACACGAAACTGTTTTCATCTATGTAACATTATGTTGTGTCTATATAAGGATGTTAAACTTTAGGGTTACACACACGAAACTGTTTTCATCTATGTAACATTCTGTTGTGTCTATATAAGGATGTTAAACCTAAGGGTTACACACACGAAACTGTTTTCATCTATGTAACATTCTGTTGTGTCTATATAAGGATGTTAAACCTAAGGGTTACACACACGAAACTGTTTTCATCTATGTAACATTCTGTTGTGTCTATATAAGGATGTTAAACCTAAGGGTTACACACACAAAACGGTTTTCATCTATGAAGCATTCTGGTGTGTCTATATAAGGATGTTAAACCTTGGGGTTACACACACGAAACTGTTTTCATCTATGTAACATTATGTTGTGCCTATATAAGGATGTTTAACCTAAGGGTTACACACACGAAACTGTTTTCATCTATGTAACATTCTGTTGTGTCTATATAAGGATGTTAAACCTTGGGGTTACACACACGAAACTGTTTTCATCTATGTTACATTCTGGTGTGTCTATATAAGGATGTTAAACCTTGGGGTTACACACACGAAACTGTTTTCATCTATGTAACATTCTGGTGTGCATATATAAGGATGTTAAACCTTGGGATTACACATGCCATACTATTTATCTATGTTACATTATGTTGTGTCTGTATAAGGATGTTAAAACTTAGGGTTAGACATGCCATACTATTTTCTTCTGTTTTACACTATAGTGATGCAACGCTTACAGTGAAGTAGGCCTGAGTTTGACAGAACTGTTCCATCATCCGAGGTTACGAGATTCAAGATACAGCAGCTGTAGTCTAGATGAGAAATTGAGATGACAATGATAATAATATTAACCTGTAACTACTTTTATTTCATTCATCCTTTCATGTTTTATTTATAAAATAAGTCAATTGTAGTATTACAGTATAAGTACAATAATCATGGAAAATATTTTCCGCCCATCAACTTAAAACAGTCATAATTGAGGTATCATAAAATTGGAATATCTTGTTCAATACATTTCTGTAACAGTACATGATTGCTCGGACAAAAATGTGTTTTCTGCTCGTTTTCTTCTTCATGTTTTAAGAAAAGTTGTCAATCGTATAGTTCACATAGACTAATAAGCACGAAATAATGTTAATTTGATTGTTCAGTATTTAATCACGTGTTACGAAAAGTGATTTGTTGATGTATTACCTTTCTTGCCAGTGCTTTACTTCAAATATAAATTTTCATCCCAATCATTGCAAGTTTGTAGCATCATGCCTATTTTACTGTCTCGTAGCATCATGCTGATGTTATGACCTTGTATCATCATGCAGATGTAACCCTCTCATAGCTTCATTCAATTGTCACCATGGTAGCATCATGCAAACCGTACCATGAAAACATGCCAATGGTACAGGAACATATATTGTTACGGCATCCCGACTTTACAGAAAAATTTGATGGAGCACATTCTAGTTTTTGAAGACTGAATTTTTATTTAACAAATAACATTTTTTAATGCACCAGAAGTGTGTTGTTAAATGAACGAATGAATTCCGTAAAGTGAATTTTACTATCATTTTTCACCAGTTTTGATAATAATAGCAAATCAGCATAACCTGTTTAAAAGTTTATTTCAGTATAGCATTTGATAATTTGATTTTCAGCTTCATGTAAACTGCTACAATGGTTCAATAGTTCTGTTTAAATGTCATGTTGTAGGGCTATATATGTGTATGAATGACATTAGTGAGGATAGGTTTGGTAGCATACATCTCCAAAATGTGCTATTGAAGTTTAAACAATATTTTATTCACAAATGTTGTATAATTTTCGTGGCTTTTAATATAGGCATTCAAAGATGTGAAAAGGAGTCCGAAGGAAACTGGTATAAATCCTCATAAAAGGAGTCGGAAAGAAGCTTGTACGAATCCTCATAATGACATGACATTAAATGTAGGACAGTTGATGTGTGCCGCTAACCTTGATAAGTCTTACATTTGTTAAATTCTTTGTTTGGGACCAAGATTAAAACTATGTACTTTATCTACTTCCCATTTGCCATTTACAAAAATGTAAGATGTAATATACAAAGATGTCCAAGTTCATCAACAACTGAGTATGCATCTAATAGTTACATTTATTTGACTTTGATAAACAAATATATATATCTATATTATATCTGTTATTTTATTTGTTTTATAGAGAAATTAACTAGAACTCGATTAAGTTAAAAAAGAAAGCGGGGAGCTAAAACGGAAAATTGAAAACGGACTACATTTGTCACAAATCTTGGCCGTGTAGCAAACACTGAGTGAGTGCAGCTTCTCCCAAGCCATTTTGCAGATTCAAATGAAACTTCACACAAAGCTTCACAACTACATTCGCAGACAAATTTGGTTTTCGACCATATTTGACAAAATTATGTCCCTTACAGGTGAGTTACGTAAGGCTGCATGCATCTGAGATTATACCAGGATGAGGCTAATTGGTGAGTTACTTAAGGCAGCAATGAATCTGAGATTATATCAGGACGAGGCTAATTGGTGAGTTATGTAAAGCAGCATGGAATCTTAGATTATACCAGGACGATGCTAATTGGTGAGTTACGTAAGGCAGCATTGAATCTGAGATTATACAAGGACGATGCTAATTGGTGAGTTACTTAAGGCAGCAATGAATCTGAGATTATATCAGGATGAGGCTAATTGGTGAGTTACTTAAGACAGTAAAGAATCTGAGATTATATCAGGACGAGGCTAATTGGTGAGTTATGTAAAGCAGCATGGAATCTTAGATTATACCAGGACGATGCTAATTGGTGAGTTACGTAAGGCAGCATTGAATCTGAGATTATACCAGGACGATGCTAATTGGTGAGTTACGTAAGGCAGCATTGAATCTGAGATTATACCAGGACGAGGCTAATTGGTGAGTTACTTAAGACAGTAAAGAATCTGAGATTATATCAGGACGAGGATAATTGGTGGGTTATGTAAAGCAGCATGGAATCTTAGATTATACCAGGACGATGCTAATTGGTGAGTTACGTAAGGCTGCATGCATCTGAGATTATACCAGGACGATGCTAATTGGTGAGTTACTTAAGGCAGCAATGAATCTGAGATTATATCAGGACGAGGCTAATTGGTGAGTTACTTAAGACAGTAAAGAATCTGAGATTATATCAGGACGAGGCTAATTGGTGAGTTATGTAAAGCAGCATGGAATCTTAGATTATACCAGGAAGATGATAATTGGTGAGTTACCTAAGGCAGCATTGAATCTGAGATTATACTAGGACGAGGCTAATTGGTGAGTTACTTAAGACAGTAAAGAATCTGAGATTATATCAGGATGAGGCTAATTGGTGAGTTATGTAAAGCAGCATGGACTCTTAGATTATACCAGGACGATGCTAATTGGTGAGTTACCTAAGGCAGCATAGAATCTGATATTATACCAGGACGAGGCTAATTGGTGAGTTGTATACCTAAGGTAGCATAGAATCTGATATTATACCAGGTGGAGGCTGGCAAAATATAAGGTCTACAACAATGAAACTTAGTAAACATCTTCAGCATGATCCTATAAATACACCTATTAACTTTTTGATTCATATTTTTCAAAGTATTTCCCTTTTACAACAGGTTTAACTTGCATTTTGCAAATGATTGTGTCTAATAACATTCAAAGTATTATGTCTGTAACAACGAAAATGCTCGCTGATTCATATTTTTTAATAATTCCCGTTGAAAAAGGTTAATGTGGAACTTAACATTGCCAATGACAATGAAATGACGGGCGTATATGCCCTGCTAGGAGGTGCTCTTGTTATGCTTAGCTGGTATTGTTAGAACAGATTGTGTTACAGTTAAATACTGTCTTTTACTTGCATTGTAGGTATCCTAGGCATGCATTGTAGGTCTGTTTCATACCCGTCAACTCGCTGATATTAGGAGTGGGACTGTGTCAGCTTGAAAAGTGCTGGCAGGTAAGAATCAGACGAGGTTAGTTCATATACGGTCAAATCTGTATTAAGAGACAACTAAGGGGAAAATGAAAAGTTGAACTCTTGAAGTAGCTTTCATGCCAACAACAGCCAAATTTTACAACATTATGTAAAACTATTTCTAAAAACCAACTGACGACAAGGTGTATATATAACTTACATAATTTGAGAATCCAAACTCTGTAGTAACAGTTGTCAAAATATAATCTCTAGTAGAGCATATTGGTCGTAAGCACTTGGCGAAATCTGTCAGTCACATACTAATCCATTGTTCAGTTGAAACAAATTCACCATTCGCATGATATACTCATGTATCACGGAAAAGCGTGCAATATTATAGCGCCGCTAGAGGGAGTACGGCAGGGCCGTTCAATAAGTTTATATGTGCGTTAATGCATGTAAAAGTATAGGTATTTTACAATATGTCTCTCTAAAGGGCAAAATTGTGTAAGGGTCCTTTCGTGTAGAATTTTAATACTGAGCATTTAGCCACGTGTATCACGGAATGAACATGGGAAATAATGTTTGCTCGGAACGTTGGTTATAAAATGCATTGTTCACCAGTCATGGCCGGGCAGTATGTGGTCAGTATTTATTTTTTGAAATTTTATCGTACATTTGTATTCAGTGGGCGTCGCCATCTTGTTTGGCGATGTTACTACATCCGGTTAGCTTTTATGTTTCTCAAACATTAACTTGATAAACGAGCATATGATTCAGAAGTTAATTTTATTTAGATATAATTTTTGTAGTCAATCATTATTTAAACGATACTAATTTGATAACGTCGTATAGTAGGTACATTAGTTAACATTAACAGGACATGCATGTATATATGCATATGTGTATAACTCATTAATTGCAATACAAGATTAAATTGATAACGTTTTATATTAGGTGCATTGGTTAACGGTGGTTAACGGTGAGGTGCTATACTTGTATATATGTTGATGAGTATACATGGTATTGTAGAATACGTATACATTGCTACACATCATAATTTTAGCGGCTCACATATATTTACTAGATACTGATTTGCTGGTGTACTGATAATTGTATAAGATTGTTATGTTAATGAACCGACATCTAAAAGTATGTATTATTACAGCCTAAGCCTCCCGGAGTGGAGCTAAGCCTTTAGGGTGTGTAGGCCCTCTAGGTGATTCAACGGGAATCAACGCATAATCAGTCTTTTTCACATTTCATCTGTGTATTCGCTTGTTTTTCTTGATAATTGTATATATATTTAACATATTTTAAAAGTTGCATTAAACTTATGTAAATGCAGCCATCGTCATTGATTCTTTTACCAACTCATAATTCATTTTACGCATATTCAGTCATGGGTATATTAAGAACGGTTTTCCGATGAATAAACTTTTACTTTTAATTGGCACATATACATTATTATATGACCTGAACACCTGAATAGAGTTTTGATAAACGGTTTTGTAGTGTTATTTTGCTGTTTTTTTGGCGGGTTAGTTTCTTTAACACAGGTGGTCTCTCATTTTAATTTTAAACAAGACAATTGGGACCTAAATGGTGGTCTGTTAAAGCAGGTGATCTCTTGTCAGTGTCAGCAGGGCTGACTGAAAACAGTGTTTTTGTTTCATAATGTCATACAGTCACTTATAGACAATGGAATGTTGATATGTTTGTGTTGGTTTTTCAACAAGTACAAGTTCTGTTTGTGGGAAGTCTGCTGTTCTAATGGTTGCTTTCTGATTCAAAGTATATTGTGTTTATTACAGCTATGTAAAATAAATGTTTTCAATCATACTTCCACTGATGGGTTTGCATTGTAAGTTATACATACATTTTCTCTATATTCTCAGATCGCTGAGTGACGGGGAAACATCTCAAGAATAATTTTGTGTCCACGAGATATACTGAATCGCTCGTGACCATCATGCATGTCAAGAAAGAACACGTACTAAATTTGTTTTTTCTTACTTGATTTTATTTAAAATCTGTCTGGATTGTTTGCTACCCTGTTCTTCAGAAACGAAATGCTTGTCCGTTGAAATGCCCTATATTAATTTGGAATATTTCAGTTAAGAGTTTCTAAACAGAAAGATATATTTTTAAAGCTTTTCTGAAAAATGGAGTATATTATGGTATAGCGTTGTCCGTTAACAATTTCGTTTCCGCACTCCAAATATGTGGTAAGAGGACGATTTCTATTTACTTTGGGGTCAGTAGGTCAAAGGTCATGGTCACATTGTTCTGACATTGACCCAATCATAAAAAACACTTTCCATACTGTAACGATTAGACCTACAGTCTTGGAACTTTATATAAATAGTACCCATTGTCAAACAATGACCCATATCGATTTATGTATTGGTAGGTCAAAGGTCAAGATCAAGATTTCGGTCATAAAATGAAAATCTTTCCCTGGGGAATTTTTAAAAGATATATTTTATCTCACCCACTTCTAATACAGTTTTAAGTTCTACAATGGACAAATGCGTTGTGTTTCAAGTCGGCTTTTGCTGATAGCTTTTTTGTGACTAAATTGAACCTCAGTTCAGTAACTGATTGGAATGTTGCTCTTGATCCTAGCAAAATTTCAGGTCGGAAATTTAAAAAAAAAATGTTTGTAGCGACTACTTCTTGAAAACTATAAGTGATATTGATGAGACTTTTTCTAAAATGATCAGAATGACATGATGTTGATCCTTGTTGAAATGTATTTTGATTCGACATTAAACATGGTCGACAGTAGCCATCTTTGTTTACATAGAGTTATATAGTAAAAACTTGTAGCGACTACTCCTCTGAAACTACTTGGCGGATTTTCATAACACTTCACAGGAATGTTGCTCTTGATGTCTAGTTGATCATAGCAAAATTTCAGGTCGGCCGGAAATTCAAGATTGCCGCCATGGCTAAGAATTATACTTTTAAAAAACAAGTGTGTAGCCACTACTTCTTGAAAATTATAAGTGATATGGGACTTTTTCTAATTGATCAGCATGGCATGATGTTGATGTTGATATTTTTTTTAAATAATTTTGATTCAACATTAAACATGGCCGCCAGTGGCCATCTTTGTTTACATAGAAATTGTATAGTAAAAATGTGTAACCTCTACTCCTCTGAAATTACCTGATGGATTTTCATGAAACTTCACAGGAATGTTGCTCTTGATGTCTAGTTCATACTAGTAAAATTTCAGATTGGCTGGAAATTCAAGATGGACGCCACGGCCAAAAATAGATTTGTTATAAAAAAGTTTGTAGCGACTACTTCTAGAAAACTGTAAGTGATATTGATATGGGACTTTCTCTAAAATGATCAGCATGACATGATGTTGATCCTAGTCGAAAATAATTTTGATTTGACATTAAACATGGCCGCGAACGGCCATCTTTGTTTACATAAAGTTATATACTAAAAACTTGTAGCGACTACTCCTCTGATACTACTTGACAGATTTTCATGAAACTTCACAGGAATGTTGTTCGTAATGTCTAGTTGATCCTAGCAAAATTTCAGGTCGGCTGGAAAAACAAGATTGCCGCCATGGCTAAAAGTAGATTTTTAAAAAGCAAATTTGTACTGACTATTTCTTGATAATTAGAAGTGATATTGATATGGGACTTTTTCTAAAATGATCAGCATGACATGATGTTGGTTCTTGTTGAAAATTATTTTGATTCAACATTAAACATGGCTGCCAGCGGCCATCTCTATTTACATAGTTATATAGTACATATTTGTAGCGACTACTTCTCTGAAACTACTTGACAGATGTTTATGAAACTTCACAGGACTGTTGATCTAGCTATCAAAACCTATCAGTAGAGCTTCAAGATCATTGACCTCTTGTTGGTTAATGCTTTTTTGGAAGGTTTATATCTTCAATACAGTCAAAGGTTAATTTAGAGTAACTTAAAGCTACACAGTTCTATATCAATCGATTTCTTCTTTGTAGGCATGTCTTTATTTCTAATTTCATTTTTACCAGCTCATGTCGAAATCGGGTATTTACGCGAGCAAATATAATGTAGGAAATCATTTATTGTATAGACATCGACCAGTGCACATCGTACCTGTACACAGATAACATTATGATTTACAAAAGAACAAACAAATTGCCTCTTTCGGGACTCGAACACATGAACTTCTGAATTCAAGGCAGGTGCTGTATCCACTGAGCTATAACAGAAAATGGTATACTGACTACCATTAATTAAGAGGCAAAATACTTAACCTATTTGAACGAAAGATAAATCATTACATATATAGTCCATCTTGTCGCACGTGTAAATTAACATTGCCTGGTGTAATACTATATGTTATCAATATGAAACTAATATTCTGCCTCAAATCAACCATATCTCGACTTGTTATTTAGTGCTTGATGAGTTTGTGTGCTTGATGAGCTAGTTATCATGCCTATTTAGCGTTAAAAATGCTACAACATACCAATAATTAGCCGTGGTCTTGTACATCAATTAAAACTTAAAAGAGCAACATCTGTGGTTCAAATCCCGTTCCGAACAAGTACTTTTTTTATCACATATATTCTGAAGCAGTATATTTAACGATGTTACCTGTACGAAGGCTAAATAAAAACATGATATTTTATGCATCAGTTTCTGCCTTTTATACCGACTACTGGGGTGTTCGTCGATTTGAAATTACTTCACACGTGACTCATTCATATTCATGAGTTATTACCAGTTAAAAGACTCTGTAGCTTTAAGGCACAACTCATACTCTAGCCCCGTCCGTCAGATGGAGTAAATGGGGCAGTTCTGTATATTATCCTCCAAGCACATTACAGACTCGCAGGGATCTAGTAAGAGTTGTACCTTCCATTTTCTCTGGAGCAGCTTAAAATAACCTAAGTAATGTGTTGATGAGCCATTAAACAACAATTCAGTTCGATATAGAGAAGGATCTCTATATAAAGAATGTGATTTCTCATCTAAGTCAAAGGTGGATAAGGTATGTATGAGCCACAGGTGACAAACGGTTTACTTATTTATTCATCATAAAATAAACAATCATCAATAAGACAGTTTTAATATAGTGTGGTTTGGTTTATGCAAATAATTCAAGATAAAACAATTAAGGCAAGTTTGTCCTTCAAAAAATTACGAACAGTGAAATAATAAAAGAACAAAATGGCTGCATGGTTCTCATGTGAATTATTGCATCGCTAACAAATTGTTGAATCGACTGTTTATTATATTTCAAACGACAACTATTATTTTAAAATGTGTATTATAATTTAAATTTAAAACATATAGTTCAAGCAAATTGTACATACGCTTATACATTAAAGAGACACATGGCAATCTTGATTTTTTAACTTATGGCATCCAGTTAGTTTTCTACATAACCTGCATTTGTTCAGTCATTAATATTAATTAAATAAATAGTATGAAGTAAATTGTTTTTGCATATTACTAACTGTTGTTTATATTCCACTAATAATATATTTAAACATGGTTTCTTAAAGGATCAGCATGACATGATGGTTATCCGAGTCGAACATTATTTTGATTCGACGTTAAACATGGCTGCCAGCGGCCATCTTTCTTTACATAGAGTTATATAGTAAAAACTTGTAGCGACTACTCCTCTGAAACTACTTGGCGGATTTTCATGAAACTTTACAGGAATATTGCTTTTAATGTCTTATTGATTCTAGAAAAATTTCAGATCGACCAGAAATTCAAGATGGCCGCCACAGCTAAAAATAGATTTTTAAAAATTAAGTTTGTAGCGACTACTTCTTGAAAACTATACGTGATATTGATATGGGACTTTTTCTTAAAGGATCAGCATGACATGATGGTTATCCGAGTCGAACATTATTTTGATTCGACGTTAAACATGGCTGCCAGTGGCCATCTTTGTTTACATAGAGTTATATAATGAAAACTTGTAGCGATTACTCCTCTGAAACTACTTGACGGATTTTCATGAAACTTCACAGGAATGTAGCTCTCGATGTCTAATTGATCCTAGCAAAATTTCAGATCGGCCGGAAATTCAAGATGGCCGCCACGGCTAAGTTTGTAGCGACTACTTCCTGAAATCAAAATCAATCAGTAGAGCTTCAAGGTCATTGACCTCTTGTTATTTTTGCCTTGTGCCGAAGCCATTTTCCTTTTCTCGTATAAAATAAAAACTGAAATTTCACCCCCTGCCCCTATTTTGAAATAAATTTGGATGAGAAACTAGCAATTAATTTATTATGGCCTTAACTAAAACAGTTGAGAATATTACAAGTATGAATACAGAGTTCTAAGACTTGTCGAAAAACAGAAGCCAATACGTTTAAGTACAATTTACACAAAGTCTTTAGATTTCTTTCAACTGTTTCAACCGACTTTAAAATAAAGACACCTGTTTCCTTTTAAATACTTGGGAGTTCAATCCTGTTGATGACTGTCTGTCCTGCATTCAGCCTTTAAGCTCAGATGTGACATGGCACGTGATTTTGTATTTGTAATTTAAAATATTGCCCATCCACCAGAAAATCTTGATTTACATGTCCTAGGCACGCATGGTAATACTAGGCCTTAGGTAATATTTGTAATTTATCAAGCACAATTTCAGTTTAACATTAAAATATTAACAGCCATTATATAACACTTTATTTGTATACTTTCATATTGTCTCCTTCTATGCATTAATTAAGAGTGAAGCATATATTTAATATGCAGTATACTACGTAACTGTCTATAGGCAAGGTCCCATATTGTCTCCTTCTATGCATTGATTCAGGGTGAAGCGTATTTATTATGCAATATTCTATGATACTGCATATAGGCAAAGTCCCATATTGTCTCCTTCTATGCATTGATTCAGAGTGAAGCGTATTTAATGTGCAATATTCTACAATATTGCATATAGGCAGGGTCCCATAGTGCACATTGTAAAGGAGCTACTTGCAATGTAAACAAGCCAAACATGCATAGCGTCATCATGGTTTTCCTAGTTTCTGCAAAATACTTTGAAGAACGGTTTGATCTGTTTGACTCACAGACTGATATGATTGCTAACAGAGATGGTCAAACTTGATGACGTCACCATTCATTATTTGGATGAGATAACCATTTCAGCGTTGTCACATTTGATCCTTTCAAGCCAAATAATCTTGGTCACAAAATTAAAATGAATGACAAGATACCAATCCAATCCAGTGTTACAGAAATAACACAGTCGCAATGTCAAAAATAATAATCAAACTATAGATTTATATCAAACTCAGGCTAAACAATTTGCAAGTATATAATAAAAAGGTTATTAAATTTGTATAGAGAAATACTACTTGTGACGCACTGTATTGTCGCAGGAATTCATTCTTAGTGATATTGGCGTAGGAATTCATTCTTAATAATATTCCTCCATACACATTCAGTATCTGATACAATAGTAACAATGTTACTTTTGTTGCACTGGTTACTATATTTACAATACATAGACATAATCTATACTTCTGTTTCAATGTTTACAATACACATACACAATATACACTTGTGTTGTAATGTTTACAATATGCACACATTAAATACACTTGTATTGTAATGTTTACAATATTTACACATTATATACACTTGTTTTGTAATGTTTACAATACACAAACACAATATACACATGTGTTGTTATGTTTAGTATACACACACATTATATACACTTGTTTTGTAATGTTTACAATACACAAACACAATATACACATGTGTTGTAATGTTTAGTATACACACACATTATATAAACTTGTGTTGCAATGTTTACAATATACACACATTATATACACTTGTGTTGTAATGTTTACAATATGCACACATTATATACACTTGTGTTGCAATGTTTACAATATGCACACATTATAAACACTTGTGTGGCAATGTTTACAATATGCACACATTATATACACATGTGTTGTAATGTTTACAATACATGCACACAGTATATACACTTGTGTTGTAATGTTTACAATACACGCACACATTATATACACTTGTGTTGTAATGTTTACAATATGCACACATTAAATACACTTGTATTGTAATGTTTACAATATTTACACATTATATACACTTGTTTTGTAATGTTTACAATACACAAACACAATATACACATGTGTTGTTATGTTTAGTATACACACACATTATATACACTTGTTTTGTAATGTTTACAATACACAAACACAATATACACATGTGTTGTAATGTTTAGTATACACACACATTATATAAACTTGTGTTGCAATGTTTACAATATACACACATTATATACACTTGTGTTGTAATGTTTACAATATGCACACATTATATACACTTGTGTTGCAATGTTAACAATATGCACACAGTATAAACACTTGTGTGGCAATGTTTACAATATGCACACATTATATACACATGTGTTGTAATGTTTACAATACATGCACACAGTATATACACTTGTGTTGTAATGTTTACAATACACGCACACATTATATACACTTGTGTTGTAATGTTTACAATATGCACACATTATATACACCTGTGTTGTTATGTTTACAATGTGCACACATTATATACACTTGTGTTGTAATATTTACAATATACACACATTATATACACATGTGTCATAATGTTAACACTGCAATGTTAACAATACACAACATAATATACACTTGTGTAGCAATGTTCACAATATGCACATTTACACTAACTTGTGTTGTAATGTTTACTATGTTTACAATACACAAACATAATATACACGTGTGTTATAATGTTAACAATACACAGACCTGGGTTGTCTCTAATAGCCGGCAGCCGGCTAAATTCGCCGTCTGTTTTAAACTTTGAGCCAGTTGTAGAAAATTTAAACTTTTTTTTTTTTTTCAAAATTCAGTATCAAAAATATTATGGAATCATTTCTGAAAGAATCATGAAAAAGCTAAACATTCTGAGCCTTAATTAGCACCAAAAAGAGGAAAATGCATGTAATCAGACCCCATGTTCAAAACAAATCTGTGGTGATAGCATGCCCGTGGACCCCTATCAACCTCACTTGCACTGCTCGGTTGACACCTGTCAAATCAAAGTAGCCACCTGTTTCAAAAATTAAAGACAGCCCTGCAGACATAATGTAAACTTTTTTTGTAATGTTCACACTGTTTACAATATGCAAACACAATAGACACAACTCTTGTAATGTTTACAATATATAAACATAATAAGCATTTGCATTTCAATGTTTACAATATATAAACAAACATAATATACACTTGTCTTTCAATGTTTACAACATTTACAATACATAAACTTAATATAAACTTGTGTAGCAATATTTGCAATATGTACACAGTAATATATACTCGTTTGAAGTAAGGCTTTCAATGTTTACAATACACACATTATATATTTATTTTGCAATGTTTACAAAACCTCTGTTCCTTTGATATGACACATAAAACATCTATTCAAATAACATAAAACCTCAATCCATGAATCAAAGCCTCTGTTCATTTGAAGGAAAACCCCTTCATATGAATCATAAAACCTCAGTTCAAATGGCATATAAAGGAAAACCTCTTCATATGAACCATAAAACCTCGATTCATACGGCATATAAAGGAAAACCTCTTCATATGAATCATAAAATCTCAGTTCAAATGGCATATAAAGGAAAACCTCTTCATATGAACCATAAAACCTCGATTCATATGGCATATAAAGGAAAACCTCTTCATATGAATCATAAAACCTCAGTTCAAATGGCATATAAAGGAAAACCTCTTCATATGAATCATAAAACCTCAGTTCAATAGCATATGAAGGAAAACCTCTTCATACGAATCATAAAACCTCGATTCATATGGCATATAAAGGAAAACCTCTTCATACGAATCATAAAACCTCGATTCATATGGCATATAAAGGAAAACCTCTTCATATGAATCATAAAACCTCTATTCAATGGCATATGAAGGAAAACCTCTTCATACGAATTATAAAACCTCGATTTATATGGCATATAAAGGAAAACCTCTTCATATGAATCATAAAACCTCGATTCATATGGCATATTAAGGAAAACCTCTTCATACGAATCATAAAACCTCGATTCATATGGCATATAAAGGAAAACCTCTTCATACGAATCATAAAACCTCGATTCATATGGCATATAAAGGAAAACCTCTTCATATGAATCATAAAACCTCAGTTCATATAGCATATGAAGGAAAACCTCTTCATACGAATCATAAAACCTCGATTCATATGGCATATAAAGGAAAACCTCTTCATACGAATTATAAAACCTCGATTCATATGGCATATAAAGGAAAACCTCTTCATATGAATCATAAATCCTCAGTTCATATAGCATATGAAGGAAAACCTCTTCATACGAATCATAAAACCTCAGTTCATCTGGCATATAAAGAAAAACCTCTATAGATATGGAATATGAAAGAAAACCTCTTCATATGAATTATAAAACCTCAAATCATAATTTATGGCATATGAAGGAAAACATCTTTATATGAATAATAAACCTCTATTCAATGGCATATAAAGGAAATCTCTCTTCATATAAACCATAAAACCTCAATTCATATAGAAAATGAAGGAGAACCTCTTCATATGAATCATAAAATGTCAATTCATATCACTTGTGATGCAAAACCTCTATTAATATGACATGTGAAATATAAAACCTCGACTCAAATGCACGACTGCAAATGCTACACTGTATTTATTCCTATGTGATATGCAATCTTCTCAGCATATATTCCTGTATTATATACAATCTTTTCAACATATATTCCTATATTATATACAATCTTCTCAACATAAATTCCTATATTATATACAATCTTCTCAACATATATTCCTATATTATATACAATATTCCTATATTATATACAATGTTTTCAGCATAATACATTCCTATATTATATACAATCTTCTCAACATAAATTCCTATATCATATACAATCTTCTCATCATATATTCCTATATTATATACAATCTTCTCATCATATATTCCTATATTATATACAATCTTCTCAACATAAATTCCTATATTATATACAATATTCCTATATTATATACAATCTTCTCAACATAAATTCCTATATTATATACAATATTCCTGTATTATATACAATCTTCTCAACACAAATTCCTATATTCTATACAATCTTCTCAACAAAAGTTCCTATATTCTGCACAATCTTCTCAGCATATATTCCTGTATTATATACAATCTTCTCAACATAAATTCCTATATGATATACAATCTTCTCAAAATAAATTCCTACATTCTATACAATCTTCTCAACATAAATTCCTGTATTATATACAATCTTGTCAACATAAATTCCTATATTTTATACAATCTTTTCAACATAAATTCTTATATTCTACACAATCTTCTCAGCATATATTCCTGTATTATATACAATCTTCTCAACATAAATTCCTATATTATATACAATCTTCCCAAAATAAATTCCTATATTCTATACAATCTTCTCAACATAAATTCCTATATTATATACAATCATCTCAGCATATATTCCTATATTATATACAATCTTCTCAACATATATTCCTATATTCTATACAATCTCCTCAACATAAATTCCTATATTATATACAATCTTCTCAACATATATTCCTATATTATGTACAATCTTCTCAGCATAACTTCCTATATTATATACAATCATCCCAACATAAATTCCTATATTACAACAATCATCTCAGCATATATTCCTATATTATATACAATCTTCTCAACATATATTCCTATATTCTATACAATCTTCTCAACATGAATTCCTATATTATATACAATCCTCTCAACATATATTCCTATATTATATACAGTCTTGTCAGCATAAATTCCTATATTATATACAATCATCTCAACATATATTCATATATTCTATACAATCTTCTCAACATAAATTCCTATATTATATACAATCTTCTCAGCATAACTTCCTATTTAATATACAATCTTCTCAGCATAACTTCCTATATTATATACAATCTTCTCAACATAATTTCTATATTATATACAATCTTCTCAACATAATTTCTATATTATATACAATATTCCTATATTATATACAATCTTCTCAACATAAATTCCTATATTATATACAATATTCCTGTATTATATACAATTTTCTCATCACAAATTCCTATATTCTATACAATCTTCTCAACAAAATTTCTATATAATATACAATCTTCTCAACATAAGTTCCTATATTCTGCACAATCTTCTCAGCATATATTCCTGTATTATATACAATCTTCTCAACATAAATTCCTATATTATATACAATCTTCTCAAAAAAAATTCCTACATTCTATACAATCTTCTCAACATAAATTCCTGTATTATATACAATCTTCTCAACATAAATTCCTATATTTTATACAATCTTCTCAACATAAATTCTTATATTCTACACAATCTTCCCAGCATATATTCCTGTATTATATACAATCTTCTCAACATAAATTCCTATATTATATACAATCTTCCCAAAATAAATTCCTATATTCTATACAATCTTCTCAACATAAATTCCTATATTATATACAATCATCTCAGCATATATTCCTATATTATATACAATCTTCTCAACATATATTCCTATATTCTATACAATCTTCTCAACATGAATTCCTATATTATATAAAATCGTCTCAACATATATTCCTATATTATATACAGTCTTGTCAGCATAAATTCCTATATTATATACAATCATCTCAACATATATTCCTATATTCTATACAATCTTCTCAACATAAATTCCTATATTATTTACAATCTTCTCAACATATATTCCTATTTAATATACAATCTTCTCAGCATAACTTCCTATATTATATACAATCTTCTCAACATAATTTCTATATTATATACAATCATCTCAGCATAAATTCCTATATTATATACAATCATCTCAGCATAAATTTCTATATTATATACAATCATCTCAGCATAAATTTCTATATTATATACAATCTTCTCTACATATATTCCTATTTAATATAGAATCTTCTCAGCATAACTTCCTATATTATATACAATCATCTCAACATAAATTCCTATATTATATACAATCATCTCAGCATATATTCCTATATTATATACAATCATCTCAGCATAAATTTCTATATTATATACAATTATCTCAGCATAAATTTCTATATTATATACAATCTTCTCTACATATATTCCTATTTAATATAGAATCTTCTCAGCATAACTTCCTATATTATATACAATCTTCTCAACATAATTTCTATATTATATACAATCTTCTCAACATAAATTCCTATATTATATACAATATTTCTATATTATATACAATCTTCTCAACATAATTATATTCCTATATTATATACAATCATCTCTACATATATTCCTATATTATATACAATCTTCTCAACATATATTCATTTATTCTATACATTCTTCTCAACATAAATTCCTATATTATATACAATCTTCTCAACATAATTATATTCCTATATTATATACAATCTTCTCAACATATATTCCTATTTAATATACAATCTTCTCAGCATAACTTCCTATATTATATACAATCTTCTCAGCATAACTTCCTATATTATATACAATCATCTCAACATAAATTCCCATATTATATACAATCATCTCAGCATAAATTCCTATATTATATACAATCATCTCAGCATAAATTTCTATATTATATACAATCTTCTCAGCATAAATTCCTATATTATATACAATCTTCTCAACATAATTATATTCCTATATTATATACAATCTTCTCAACATATATTCCTATATTCTATACAATCTTCTCAACATATATTTCTATGTTCCAAAGGTATACCAGCTTCAAAACATATATGCCTTTATTATATACAATCTTCATAACATGATCAAATTGAACATCTATTCCTATATTATATAAACTCACGGTCAATGAATATTCACCACAGAACAAATCCTTTTAAAAGTTCGCATTTGAGACATTTTGGACAAAATATGATATAATCCATACATAATGAGTCGACATTAACGTTTGTTTACGTGCATATCCGTATTCAGTGTATTCACATTGTTGTTATGAAATGCACGTGCATTTCCGAGTTTCTTCAGTTACATCATACAAAGAAATCATTTTCTCAAAAACATTCATGGCATAATACTGTCAGAAGATGCCTGTAAAACAAACTGGAATTTATTCTGAGACAGATTAATCTATACATTTGTAAATATGCTTTACATTTAGTGGAACAGTTTTCTTTTTATGATCATCTATAGTAAACAATGTTAAATGACAAGGTAAATAACTGCATAACTCATAAAAGCCTACCAAAAAACATGTAAGTTAGGTATCAAGTTACAATACTTAAAAAAATGTATAAGAAATATAAGAAAATATGGGTCAGAAGTTTTTTTTCAAATGGTGTATGAATAATCCAACAGCATAAACATATAGTGTTAATGGCGCGTTTTCAATGACCATCAGTATATAATTGTCACTTTACCTCATGAATAAGCTGTGTCATCGAAATAGCATGATCACATAACAGACCATTAAACTCCCCACGTATTTATACTCTATCCTCTTGCATAAATAAGAGCAGGTAACACAATAGGATTTGTTTTATACACAGACGAGATGGTATTGACTAGTTATTTACCATTAATAAAAAGTCAATATTACATATATTGTAGATCTATAACTCGTTCCATGGTGATGGAGAAAACACATGGTGTGATACGAATGTTGTTTACCGTACTTGGATGCCACATTGACTTTAAAGGTACTCGCATGTCTATCATAGATTCAACATTGTTGAAAGTTTGATTAAAATTACTGCTAGAAAAACAACATCACTCTAAATAAATGACATATCCCACGGGAATTTTATTTGCTGAACTTGATCCAAAATGATAATTTGAGCTTAGCTGTGAAAATCATATCTTCAGATCTATAGTTTTATATGTTGTGCCTTCCACAGAGTTGTGACTCATTTCATCCAGAAAAGCAGTCGTCTCCAGGTCACACTTTCGGCGAGGTTTCATAAGAATATTTCTGCCTCAACAACCAAAGTATTTTGATTAAACCTTTATAACCACATTATATGATAAGGATATCACGTTCATCTACAGTAGTCGTGGAAACGTAGCTCCTCCTACCTCTGATCTGGATCTCTGAGCCACTACACTCACTTCGTCTGGTGTCACTAGAGATTGGTGGCACTATTCCATATACATCAATATAGTTTTTTTTCCTGGCAATTATTTTGAGAGGTAAATACTGGCTGCAAATATTGCATAAAATAGGTAGTTGTTACAAAAAACGACTAGACCATTTATGCATGGACATCTGGTAAAACAGTCAATTGAAATACGGCGGTTGTCCATGCAGGCATTGTGTTATGTCTTCAGAAACCTCGCCAAAAGTGTGACTGACCCGGCATAGTTACGCATACTTTACCAACTGATGAATGAAAGTAATCACAGCCCTATGGTACACACATATTATAAAACCTAAGAGCTATGATTCTCACAGCTACTTGGCGGTTGCTTCATTATTTTTATTTACAGTTTTGTACTCGTATGTCCTTTGTTTTTTGCATGGCATTCATTACAATTGTTCGTTATAGTATGCCTTGATGAGGTTATCACTGAATCTAAAGGCATATGATATAAATGTTGTCCAATGCATGACATGCATAATTTGTTGTGTTGATCAAGTTACTTTTATTTTCCCCATGTTTTGGAACAGACTCCATTCAGTTTTGCTCTGGAAACTATTGTGATATTCCAGCTAATTTTTTTTTTCTTTTTAATTGCAGACTTGTGATAGGAACCTAGATCATGCCTTGATGTAAACACTGAAGTTTAATCCATTGAACTAATTTATGAATTGGCTAATCGTCTTGCCAAGTGTTGCATTAATAATTAACTGCCTTTGTTTGAATCTATCTGTTCCATATAAATCCTTCCAGTCATCATACTCGTAGTCTATATAATTTGTATAGTCTATATCATCCGTATCCTCTGTTTCATCTGTATCCTCTATTTGATCTGTATAGTCTATATCAAATGTATACTCTGTTTCTTCTGTATACTCTGTTTCATCCTTATGCACTCTTTCATCTGTATACTCTGTATCCTCTATTTTATCTGTATACTCCCAGACTTGTGATTGGAACCAAGTCGATGCCTTGATGTAGTCTACTGTGAGTTTATCCATCTTCACATTTGCCAGCACCACTGTCAGTGTGTGAGGTGTTTGTGGCAGACAATCAACAAATACTCTCCATTGGCTATCTGCCACGTGTGTGTTTCTTAATGTAACCCGTTTAAGGTGAACCAGATGTGATAACTTTATCGCATCAATTAATAATGATTCCTCTTCCCATTTACCATCCAGAGTCAGACACTCCAATCGTACCAATTTAGTGAGAGCAGACTCGAATACTGATTTATCTGTCTTCAAGTAACTTCTACATTTAAGATGTCTGAGTTGTGTGAGGTGTCCTATACACTGGATCACTGATGGGGGTATGCAAGGTGTAAAGTTGTGCTCTTCCAGTTCCAGTATCTCGAGGTGTGTCAGGGATGGGAGAACCTCACCTAATGCTTCCCATGTATCCTCTGATAATCCTCTACATGTGAGATGTCTGAGTTGTGTGAGGTGTTGTGTAGACTGGATCACTGATGGAGGTATAAAACCAGTATAGAAAACATCTAGTAGTTTCAGTATCTCGAGCTGTGTCAGGGAAGGGAGAACCTCGCCTAATGCTTCCCATGCATCCTTTGATAATCTGCTACATGTAAGATGTCTGAGTTGTGTGAGGTGCCCTGTGGACTGTATCACTGATGGGGGAATGCACGTGTTATCTTTTAGTTCAAGTACCTCAAGCTGTTTCATGGTAGGGAGAACCTTGCCTAATGCTTCCCAAGAAGGCAGTTGAAAGTTTGCACATTCAAGTTGTCTGAGGTAGAACAGATGCTTTAGAGGATGTATCACAGATGTATCACAGTCTGATAATTTCAGTATCTCCAGTCTTGTAAATGGAATGATCTCTCCTAATACCTCTGAAGTATCATTTCTCAAGCTGTCACATTGAAAATGCCTAATGTGTGTAACTGGCTGATGGGATTGTCTAGACGAGTTAAACTGTCTTGAACTATGCGTGTCCATTGCATGCATACAGAGAAAAACACTTTGGTCTGATACCACCACTTCAGTTAAGGTAGAAACACACACTCCCATACAACTCTGTACTGTAGCTCTTACATTGTCACGGAGGTTGTTTTCATGCTCTAAATATTGAAGCAATGATTGTGTTACATCGATATCTGTTAATGTTAATGTTAACAGCTTTTTTAGTTCGATATTCTTACTTATCTCGAGTTTACAGTTGATCATTGATCCATACATTAAAATGGTTTGAATGGAAGACACCTGGTGTAGGGTGGATTGGTCATCCTCCTTAGTATCACTTGTTTGTATTACAAACCCAAATCCTTCACAGCTGCCAAGGCTTACACGATCAATCTTCCAAATATTATTACTTATCTCTAGTTTACAGTTGGTCAATGATACACACCAAATGGTTTTTATGGAAGACACTGGTTGTTGGGAGAATTGGTCATCCTCTCCAGTACTACTTGCTTGTATTACTAACTCACATCCTTCACAGCTGTCAAGTTTAACTGAATCAATCTTCCAACAAGTATTTACCAAAGATATCTGACAATTCATTGATTCCCGACATTCGATGTTAAATTGTTTTCTGATTATTGCAGAAGAAACCTCACAAGGTAATTTGTTAGGGCATGATTTCACAGTACATGAGCTAACTTTGTCTAGTTTCAGAATGTATAAATTCTTTAGATGTATTGTTAATACACAAGATGACATAGATTCAATTTGTAATTCTTCTAAGTTTTGGCAGTTTTTCAGGTCAATATTTATGATTGGGTTGGATTTATCTATCGTTTTACTAAATACTGTGTTTAGTACCAATACCCTTAACTGGTACATTTGGCTGAGTGTGTTTGGTAACCAGAGTCTAGTGTCACGTAACTGAATGTTAATGAGGCATTCTGTGTTTGGCAGTGGTTGTAACTCCCGCCAAAATGAATGCTTTCTACTTTGAGATTCTACACTGAAGTCAATACATATATTTGTCCAATGAGTAATGTTGGTTTTGAGAAGTGTCAGCTTGCTCATGACAGTTTCCCCTATGTCTGATACTATTTTCAATTTATGTGCATGAGTATAGATTGGAAATGAAGTGGAGGGATATACGTCACCATATGCTCTCCGTACTTCATTGACAAATACCAGTGGGTCATAATTTTTCTTTCTTTCCAATAGTGTGCTCTCCGTACTTCATTGACAATTACCGGTGTGTCATAATAGTTTGTTTCATCCCAATAGTTGGTTTCATCCCAGTAGTTGCACTTTGTTCTGGAAACATCAGCTTCATCCCAGTAGTCACATTTTTTTCTGGCAACATCAGCAGCATGCTTAGACATTTCACTTGCTAGCTGAGGATCCATCCCACACACAAATAGCATTACATTTTCCATCTCCTTTATCTTGTACTCATCAGAACAATATTGTTTGTATTTCTCAATTGCTGCTTGGTTACCACTTTGTTTTGAACACACCAGGTGAAGTGTAGCCATGTATTCCTGTAAAGTCTTGTGAAGAAATGACAGGCTTGTCATGCGGGTGAGGGATTTACCAACGACTTTAGACTGTGTCAAATTTCCAATCTTCACTGCCACATCTAATTCCTCTTTAGATAATCTTTTTTTCAGTGAAGCAGATGTAAACACCAGAGTGCTCTCTTTTCTAGAATTAAACAAAGCATCAAATGCCAAACATGATAATTTCAGAAGCAGCTCACTGTAGTCTTTAAACGTTTTACTTTCCTGAAGACAATTTGGGAGAAAGTTGGCTGATTCTGACCATTTACTCTTTAATGCTTGTAAAAGTGTCCTGTCAGATAGTCTACTTGGTTTCTTTGATGTGTCTTCTGTGTTTGCTATGAGAAACTCAATAAATCGGCTGTAATTTTCTATGAGCGTTTTTCCCAATTTGCCTTCATCAAACCAGATGCACACCATGAACACAAGTATCAGAGGAACTTGCATGAAGGATAAAAGCGAGTTCCGAAAAATATACGAAGGAGAAGACTGTGTATGTAAAACCTCCTTTACATGCCTTTTAAAATTGTTAAAAGTCTTTTTCTCAACATGTTGACCCATTTCTTGTATGAGATGTTCATTTAGTACGTCTACTATTCTCTCTGCAAGTAAGTCTGGATCCTCTAGTCCCTGTATTTTGACTGCTCGGTCTATGTCCCTTTTGTTAAGCCTTAGTTCATCTAGTTTCCATGGCCGTGTAGTTGTTATTACTGTACAATCGTACAGGTTCTCTATTCCTGGAAGTCCATGGTGATATAATGGTGAACATGATTGTTTGTCTGGTGGGACCCATTCATCTAGACCATCCAAGATGATAAGACATTTTTTTGACTCATTTTCAAGAACTTCAGTAGTAAAGCCTTCCAGCTTTGGGTGTTTCTTAAACAGCTGATGTTTGATCATGTCTCGAATACTGTCATCAGATGATGCATGCCTCAGCGATGCAAACAATACAACATCAAACTCTGACAGTGTTCTCTCGTCACCTGTAGCTGGTTCATTTGTCCCTGTGACCTGTCCTGTCTTTTTCTTATAGGCCCTGACCCAAGTACTTAACAATTTCATACACCATGTTGTTTTCCCCATTCCAGCATCCCCAATTACATATATATTCTTACATTTCTGATCATTTTTGTACAATATATCCCTATAACCTTCAACTTTCTTACCAGTGTCTCTTCTATTCTCTAATGTCTTGGGTTCGTGTATCATGTCATCACAGATGACCAGCTCCACAAAAACATCTTGTACTTTGGCTTCAATTTCTTCAAGTACTGGAGACACGGCAGTGGTTGACAAATGGTCTTCATAAATACTGCATAAAGTAATCTGGAGCTCTGAATTTGTAAACATAAACACTTTGTAAACCAATTAAAAAGAAAAACGTAACATTGGAAATATGAAATGTAATTTGTAACTTGGATCAATTTATGGGCAATTTTTTATCATCTTATTTAGTGGTAAAAAGAGATGCTGTTTTAACTATTTGTCCATCGAATAGTCCGTCTTTTTATCGGTGTCTATACTCCAATAGTTTGAATACACTTTTTAGATCAACTGAGCCGAAGGCTCAAGGTGATCTATTGGGATCACTCATAGTCCGTCAAACGACCTCCTCAGAAACCGCTTGGCCAATTTTGACCAAACTTCACGTGTATGATCGTTAGGTGAATTCTTTTTAAATTTGTTAAAATTAGGTCAGCGTGACATCCAAGATGGCCGCCATTACCATATATAATTGAAAGCTTAAAAAATCTTTTTCCTCAAGAACCGCTGGCAGATTTCAACAGTTTTTCTTTTAAAATGATCGCCAATGCCTAGGCTACCAAATTTCCCGGGATTAAAAATGACCGTGCCCTGGGGATCCAAAGTTTGTATATTCAGATTTTGCATGTTTTTTATCGACTTGTATAGGAAATCCTGTTTTCTGAAACCACAAGGCACAGTGCTTTCATGTATTACATGAAGCATCAGCTTATTGTCCTCTACTAAGTTTGTTCAAATGGTGACCTTGGTGTCTAATTTGGCTCCGCACCGGTGGTCACAGTTTTACATAGACTAACATAGGATCAAAATAAAAAATCTTTTTCTCTGAAACTGCAAGAGCCAGATGTTTAATATTTTGCATTTGCTATAAGCGTATGGTTCTCTATCAAGTTTGTTCAAATGGTGACCCTGATGTCATATTTGGCCCAGCCCCGGGGTCACAGTTTTACGTAGACTTGTATAAGAAAAAAGAAAAAAACTTCTTCTCTGAAACAAGAGCCAGAGGTTTAATATTTTGCATTTACTATAACATTATGGTCCTTTACCAAGTTTGTTCAAATGATGACCCAGGGGTCACATTTGTCCACGCCCCGGGGTCACAGTTTTACATAGGCTTGTATAGGGAAAAAATCTTCTTCTCTGGAACTGCAAGAGCTAGGGGTTTAATATTTTGCATTTGCTATAAGCTTATGGTCCTCTACCAAGTTTGTTCAAATAGTGACACTGGTGTCAAATTTGGCCCCGCCCCGGGGTCACAGTTTTACATGGACTTATATAGGAAAAATTATCTGAAACTACAAGAACCAGAGGTTTAATATTTTGCATTTTCTATAAAATTATGGTCCTTGACCAAGTTTGTTCGAATGGTGACCCTGGGGTCACATTTGACCACGCCCCGGGGGTCACAGTTTAAAAAACCTTCTCTAATACTGCAAGAGCCAGATATTTAATATTTTGCATTTAGTATATGGTCCTCTACCAAGTTCAAATGGTGACCCTGGGGTCAAATTTGGCCACGCCCCGGGGGTCACAGTTTACATAGACTCATATAGGAAAAACATTAACGTCTTCTTCTCTGGAACTACAAGAGCCAGAGGTTTAATATTTTGCATTTACTATACTCTTACCAAGTTTGTTCAAATAGTGATGCTGGGGTCACATTTGGCCCCGCCCCAGGGGTCACATGTTTTACATAGACTTGTATAGGGAAAAATCTTCTCTGAAACCACAAGGCACATCTCTCATATATTACATGTAGCCCTGTGGTCACATTTGGCCCTGCCCCAGGTGTTACACTCTAGCACCTCATTTTGTATTTGATCTTTACCAAACTTTGTCAGTGTCTTTAAATCAATGTTGTTAACAAAACAGAGGCCACATTTATTTCTTGAACAATGGGTAAGGTGCCAGTACTCAGGTGAGCGAAATATGGCATCTTGGCCCTCTTGTTTTTAAATTTAATCAACCATATCCCAAAACCTCCATTACACCGTTTTAGTTGGTACTATAATCTTAGTTGGCAATAAAACCAAACTAGTCCCTTAGGGTGTCAGAGCATGGCCATTGTTTAATAATGACAACATGCCGACTGCTCTCGCACTTCGGTGAATATCAAAATGGCGGACGTTGGCATGGATGAATCTCCAGCGACACTCAAATTTCAAGGCACTCTGCCCTTGATCCTTGACAATAGAGGTGGATAGGTGCGCATAAAGATATCAGTTGCGTGTAGAACAAATAGATCCAGAATTAGGGTTATCTTGAGATAACATGGACTGGATTGTTCTTATAAATATCGCTAAGAGTTGACGGTGGAATTTTTTAGGGGCATTATAAATTAGTAATACTTATAGAATGGTCTTTCAGGTTACCAGAAACAATGTTTTGTTACAGTAAAATGAATTATTAAGGGGAAAAAATTGCTGTTCCAAAATAGTATCATTTCTGATGCTTGATTGCACCTTAAGGACTCACACCACTATTATCTCCCTTGAATACTCCTGCCCTACAGATGAAGGAGGTAGATAAAAAAAACAAGTTCGCTTTTCTACATTTTACAGGATACATTGATTTATCTTTACCAGGTTCTAAATCTACAGCATTTTAGGAAGAGATCACAGAAAAATGCATGTTGATATAAGATTTCTAGCTAATTCTGCCTCATTTTACACATCATGGGTCTAATCTCCACGGGGTTGTATTTTTGTCTAAATTTTGATAGGCGTCACGCGAACATGAAATTAAAAAAGTTCAATCTGGTAAATATTTGTTAAAAGTTAATAACATGCAGATATTGGATCAATGAAGAATTTAAGCATAAATACATGTTGCAAAATCTTTTTTATCTCTATGCCACGAACAAAAACATTACAATGGGACCCTATGGACAATTAATTGTGGTGTGAGACGTGTAACTCGGATCTTTTATTTTATATGTTCAGTGTAGTTCTTTCGGTGGTGTATGGTTTATATCAATTTAATACAGGAATAATGTATTTGAACAATCAAAAAAAAAATATCCTGATATACGCCCTTTAACAAAAGTTGAAAATTGATATTTTAATTTTAGTAGGTTTTCTGTTATAGAATCAAAAATCATTTTTATGCCCCCATTGGTTGGCATATAGTAGTCGCACTGTCCGTCAGTCAGTCCGTCCGTTCGTCCATACTATCATGCCCGGTAAATAACTTGACATTTATAGACGGATTTTCAAATAACTTGGCACAAGTGCTCACCACAACAAGACGATGTGTCGCGCGTAATTTCCATGTCCGTGACTCCAAGGTCAAGGTCACACTTAAAGGTCGAAGGTCAAAAAGAAGTGTTTCGAGTCTATAATATTTTGTGTCCGGTAAATAACTCTGACATTCATGGACGGATTTCCAAATAACTTGGAACAAATGCTCACCACTACAAGACGACGTGTCTAGCACAATATCCAGGTCCCTGGCTCCAAGCTCAAGGTCAGACTTAGAGGTCAAAGTTCAAAAAGAAGTGCTTTCGTGTCTATATTTCGTGTCTGGTAAATAACTCTGACGTTCATGGACGGATTTCCAAATAACTTCGCACAAGTGTTCACCACAACGTGCGCAAAATCCAGGTCCGTGGCTCCAATATCAAGGTCACACTAAGAGGTCAAACGTCAAAAAAAAGCGCTTTCATGTCTATATTTTGTGTCCGTTAAATAACTGACATTCATGGACAGATTTTCAAATAACCTGCCACAAGTGTTGAGCAAGTGTTCAGCACAACAAGACGACATGTCGCGCACACAACCCAGATCAGTTGCTTTAAGGTCAAGGTCACACTTGGAGGTCATAGGTAAAAAAGAAGTTCTTTCATGTCTATATTATGATGTTGTCACAGTTTTGAGCTGTGTGCATAAACATATTGTTCATGCAGTCACAAACCACTCTGGGAGCATTTGTCACTTACAGTGACATTTCTTGTTTATCATATGAAATAATAAAAACATTTCTTGTTTATCATATGAAATAATAAAAAAGTTCAGCTAGGTAGGTGTTTTATAATCTTTTCCACATTGCACACAGCATTTTACCGTTTGCACTAAGAAATTATATTGACCTAATTATGTTTGTGTTTATAACACTGTGATCACTGACCACTTTTTGAATTGTAACCACTTATGGTAGAATAGACAGCATCATAAAACTTATAAAGGCTGGCTTTCAATGTGCAGTTAACTGGTACTGTCATATAAAAACTTCTGGTCAATCTGAACCATTACTATAGAATATAGAATAAACCGGGTAATAAAACCCCTTTCGAGAAAGTTGTCAACAGAAAATGTAGATCATAAAACGAGTGATTTATCTGAGAGTGGTCTCTCACTTGCTATCAAATACACATAGTCTTAAAACAACTTAGAGTCTTGTCTAAAACAAATGAATTGATTTTTTTGTCCATTTTTATATACTCCTAAAGATAACAAAATTGGCAAGGAAAATTTCAATTCAACCATTTTCAGCTCACCTGAGCCGAAGTGAGCTATTGGGATCACCCTTCATCTAGTTTCCGTCCGTTGTCGTCAAGCCATCATCCGCCCGTCGTCAGGCATTAACTTTTGCTTCAAAAGCCTTCTCATTAGAAACCGCTTGGCCAATTTTGACAAAATTTCACATGGATGATACTGAGGTCAATCAATGCCTTTCAGAATTATACAAATTAGGTCAATGTGAATCCAAGATGGCCGCCATTACTGTATTTAATCAAAACCTTAACAAATCTTTTTTTCAAGAACAGATTTCTACAGTTTTTCTTTATAAATGATCACCAATTCCTACACTATAAATTGTACAAATGAAGTCCCCGGGGTTAAAAATGACAGCGCCCCGGGAATCCAAAATTGTATATAGAGATTTTGCATGTTTTGCATATACTTATATAGGGAAACACTAAAAAAAACTTTTCCTCAAAAACCGCTTGGCAAATTTTGACCAAATTTCATATAGATGACACTGAGGCCAGTACCTTTCAAAGTTATATAAATTAGATCAATGCAACATCCAAGATGGCCGCAATTACCATATATGGTCAAAACCTTAAAAAAATCTTCTTTTCAAGAACCACTGAACAGATTTCGACAGTGTGTTGTTAATTGCAAACATTTTAAAAGTTGTAGCTCGGACAGAGTGGTTACGTTTGGTATGTAAAACGCTGTAGAGTGGACAGAGGGGTTAAATGTAGGCATGTAAAAAGTTATGGAGTGAGTGGATAGAGTGGTTAAATGTGGACAAGTGAACAGTTCTGTAGCGAGTAAACAATGTGAACAGCCATAGAGTGTGTAGACAAGTGGTTAAATGTAAATAAGTAAAATGCTGTGTAGCACGTGGAAAAGGCAAGTAGTTACAGAGTGAGTAGACAAGAGTGGTTAAATGTAAACAAGTAAAAGGTTGGGAAGTGAGTGGACAATGTGGTTCAAAGATTGCTTGTGAACATTCATGGTGCATACAGTGGTTCACTGCAGGCAATGTAAATTGTACATTTTTTAAGAGCTTCATTTGATAAATTATCAAACATACCTTGTTTTATGCTTAAGTAACTTCTTAAGAAACATATTTTTTGGGTATGGGACTCTTCAATTCTTTCAAGGCCTTCAAGTTTCTAAAATAAGATAAAGCGAATGATTTGAATAATTTTCAAATAAATTACTGCTGGCCCAACATAGGCATCTATTTCGGCCCAGCGTTGGCATCCTAGATTGGCCCGACTTAGGCAGTGCACATAGGATCTGGGTAGGGCCGACGTCGCCTTTTAACAACGGCAAGTAGTAGGCCCCCTGTCGGCCCAACACATTTTATAGCCACCAATGTTGAGACATCGTTGTACCAACGTTGGGCCAACGTTTCAACGTGGGATTAACGTTTACAACAACGTCGCCCCAACGTTATTTTTCCAGTCTTTAAAAGTCGAATATTTGACCTATATACAACAATTTTATATTTTAACTTATTTTCTTTCTCATGCATCGTTTAAACCGTTAACTTCTAAGGATGGACAGTTCCATTCACTTCGAGCTGCATGGTGGAAATGTAGCAAACTTGTTCTCTTTCATACCGTTGACATATTGTGATATTTGTATAAATTTATTATAACTTTAAAACTGGTTTCTTTACATTGATATATTTAGTATGTTTATTTAGCTATTAGTTAAATTATTTATATATATATATATAATAAAAGAGTTATAACACATTTAAAAGAACAAAATTAAAGTCATCAAAAAGGAAATGTATGTTTAATAAAAAGGTAATTACGTCCAAGGGTTTTATGGATAAATCCGTGTTACGTCCCTTTATGTCCAAGGATGTCGTAACTAGCTGTAGATTATTTACTTTATCTTACAGTTTTGATATCTGCTGCCCGTTAACCGTTTTAGATCATCAGTACATGTTTGTTATTGTTCCTGAACGCAAAAAGGCATACTTCACATTAACTGATTAAGTTAAAGCTTTAACCCTTACCCTGCTACGAATGTGTAATGGACTGTCCTTTCTTTGAAGTTGGACCATTCCATTTATGATACAAAGGGGTGTTTTGGTTAAATGACTGATGAACAGTCAGACAGTGTAAACTCTGATCAGCCTGCAGGTTTATCCTGGTTTACACTGAATGCTACGGCTATTGTAGTCGCCCTTAGCAGGTTAATATTTAAAGCTCATATATATATACTTATAACATTGTTACTTACTAGCTGTAGATTATTTATATTTCCATTCAGATCTGATGTAGTATAAATTTGTGCTGCAAGGGTTATTTCAACAGCTGTCTGTCTGATTTCAACATCATCTTGTCTCTCACTCAGTTTTTGGATCGACTTATTCATTGCTTCAGACTTTTGTGTTGTTTCTTCAAGCTGATCTTGTTGAGATTTGAGTACTTCTTGAGTCTTCTTCGCCTCGTTATGATGACCTTCCAGTTCAGCCATGAATTCTACTTTTTTAGCTTCAATGGCTTCTATAGCTTCTTGCTTCTTTTCGTTGATAGCCTTTAGAGCTGTTCTACAAATATCGAGCTCTTCTTCGGAAGTAATAAGAAATGTCCCATCCTTTAACTGAAAACAGATATTTAAGTTCATGATTTCATGACACCGACAATCGTCTTTTTCACATTTGCACACTTCAAAACAAGCCATACATCTACAACATATTATTTTCTTGATTACCTAGTGAGAATTGCATTATATATCATGTTGTTCAAAAAGATATATTCAATTATTAACATTGGTGATTTGTTAAATGATATAACAAATATGGCTTCAAAATAAGGACACATTTTGAAATTTTAAATGTTGAACTAATTAGCCTAACACTTGGTGTGTAATAAATAAATTGGTTTCCATCTGTTATTTACCTGTTTCAGTTTACCAACAGCATTTTTTGCGTTTTGGTCTTCAAGCAGTTTATTTTTGTCTTGCAAAAGGGCAATCATGTCATCAACACATTCTGCCAGTTTATCGTCTGTCAGTTCCATTGTTGCAGAATGGAAAACATCATTTCTCATTTTTAGAAGCTGTAAATATTATACATTATATATATATATGTATAAGCTCAAGTTAACTTTATAGCGCAGTATCGTATATAATAATAAATATTTAACATAAGATGTTATATAAATAGTGTTGGTATGTAAACATTAAAAAACACTGTCCTTTACAGTACCATGCATAATGCTCATCATTTAGTATACCACTTACTTGTATCATATACAATGCTGTAATATATAAATATTGCATCCCAGTGAGGGTGACATTATTGAAGGTTGACAATAGCCACTGTCACCCTGATTGGGATGCAATATTTATTTAATTATACCGACCAGAAAATGTTTTGATTAAAATTTAAATTTATGAGGGGAAACAAATCCCAATAACAAAACTGTTTTTCTTTAAATTATTATTTATATTTTGATACCAGTTTTGATTTAATTTAACAAAATGTTTATTGTCGTTTGGCAAACCAAGCATCTTACAATTGACATAACTTCAACTGTATTTTAATAAGTGTCACCAATTTCCATTTGCGCAAACCATGTTGTAATTGGAACAAGAGGACCAAGAGGGCGTGTAGACGCTCTACTTGCTAAAACAGCTCTTATATCAAGGGTTGTCGTCATAAAATGTCCATCAGTACTTCTTTTTTTCGAACTTGTCTAATATTTCATTGATATACTGTAATTTATACAACTAGATATCATACCGAGATTTCCTGTCAAATTCGTAGAAATCCAACAAGCCGTTTAGGAGAAGTAGCGCCGACAAAAGAGTTTAAAGTAAAAATGTCAAAGGGCCCTAACTCCGTCAAGAATCAGCAAACTGGAACAAAAGCGCGATATGCACAACTAGACATCTTACCGATGCTTCCTGCCAAGTTTCTCTTATCGGGGGATCAAGAGAAGTAGTCGGGACAAAGCTTGTGTATTAAAAGCTTTAAAAGGCAATAACTCCACCAAAAATCATTCAACATGGTGACGATATGCACAACTGTGACGATATGCACAACTAAGCTTGATACAGATCATCCTTGCCAAGTTTCGTCCGGCCAGGGGTTCAGCAGAACTAGTCAGGGGTTCAGCAGAACTAGTCCGGACAAAGTTTGTGTATCCAAACCTTTAAAGGGTAATAACTCTGCCAAAAATCTAAAAAAATAAAAATAAAAAAATAAATAATTAAACCTCTGGCTCGGCCATTTCCAAAGGTCCATTTGCATACTCTGTTTCAGAGAAGAATTTTTTCAAAGGGCCATAACTCCGGTGAAATTAATCTGATATGGCTGGATTTCGAACTTGTTCGAGCTTTCATTGATATAAAGACACTGGCAAAGTTTCGTAAATATCCGATTAATAATGAAGGCTCTAAGAGTGTCCACAAGGCAAAAGTTAACGGACGACGAACAACTCGTCATCCCATACGGACAACTCGTCATCCCATAAGATCTGCTGGCCGAAGGCCAGTAGAGCTAAAAACCCAAAATCTATTTCCGGTGACGTCATAATCGTGTGATAGTATACAGTTATCACATGTGTGTTTGGGGAACAGTCAAAACTGTTTTCCCGAGGTGGAGGGGATGGCATTGAGAACTGTTTCCCGAGGCCGATAGGCCGAGGGAAACAGTTCACACTGACATCCCCCGACACCAAGGGAAAACAGTTTTGACTGTTCCCCAAACACACATGTGATAACTGTTTTATTACCTGATTAATGTTACTGTACGAAACAGTGAAAATGAAAATTTGTTTTATAATATGAACCTATGGTGAAAAAAGCAACATGACGTCACGCAAACGAAATTCCAGCACATGAGTGAAACAGTTGAAACTAAAGCCCGGTAACAATTCGTTTTCACCGGGAACAGTCTTTTCCTTAGTGAATTAGCAAGAAATGACGATATAGCATTTATATAGGAGATCAGGTAATAATAAACATTGTTTACCGGTGAACAGTAAAAATTGCTTCATGCTAAGGGTATGGGCAATTTATGCAGGAGTGTAAACGTGAGGCATACCTAAAAATATTTTTTAACATTATAAGCATTACAAAAAAAAGTGTTTGATTTTTGTCTCGCCTTTTCGAAGAAAAAAAGAGACATAGGTGATGCTTTTCCGGCGGCGACGGCGGCGTCAACATTCAAGTTTTGCGTTTAGGTCATTTTCTCACAAACTGTATGCACTAGACCTTTCAAACTTTACTTAAAGTTGTATCATGGGTGTTATATCGCAACGTGACAAGGCAAATGTGGAAGTGACCTTGGCCCTCTAAGCAAAGGGCAGATAACTTACTAATTTTTAGGTTCAACTTTTGCGTTTAGAGCACTTTTTCACAAACTGTATGCAATAGACCTTTCAAACTTTGCTTATAGTTGTATCTTGGGTGGTACATGGCAACGTGACAAAGCAAATGTGGAAATGACCTTGACCCTCCAAGCAAAGGGCAGAAAACTTAATAATATTTAGGTTCAACTTTTGCATTTAGGTCACTTTTTCACAAACTGTATGCACTAGACCTTTAAAGCTTTGCTTAAAGTTGTATCTTGAGTGGTACATCGCAACGTGACAAAGCAAATGTGGAAGTGACCTTGACCCTCCAAGCAAAGGATAGATAACTTAATAATTTTTTGCGATTAGGTCACTTTTTCACAAACTGTATGCACTAGACCTTTAAAGCTTTGCTTATAGTTGTATCTTGAGTGGTACATCGCAACGTGACAAAGCAAATGTGGAAGTGACCTTGACCCTCCAAGCAAGGGCAGATAACCGTATAATTTTTACCTTCAACTTTGGCGTTTAGGTCACGTTTTCATAAACTGTATGCACTAAGACTTTTCAAATTTTGCTTATACTAAGATGTATCTTGAGTGGTACATTGCAACGTGACAAGGCAAATGTGGATGTGACCTTCACCATCAAAGCAAAGGACAGATAACTTTAATTGTTACATTTACATCACTTTCTCATGAACTAGAATTATGCACTATATGTTTTAAACCTAATTTATAGCTTAATCTTTGGAAGAAAACATATTCTTTTTTGACATAGTTGTGTCTTCGGTAGTGCATTTATTTTTTGGATGCCTGGATTTCATCTATGACCTTGACCTACTTTTAGTAGCTGATGATTTTAAGCTTTATTGGCCAAAGGCCTTCATTTTTCATCCGAACTTTACTAAACTTTACCAGATTGTAAATATCAATGAAAGCTCGCACAAGATCGGACCAATAACAGCGGAGTTATGGCCCTTGATTTAGTTAAAAATGCTATATTTTGCCTCGTTAATACAATAGGGCTTTCATTTTTCTTCTGATCTTTACCAAACTTTACCAGACGTTTTGCATTTTTATTATTATTATTAGTATATATATTTTTTATTTTGTTTTAATAGATATGTTGTTTTTTTATTCATTTTTATTTTTTATTTTTTTTTTTTAAATTTTCTTATTTCATTATTATTTTTTATTTTTGGTGTTACCATGTTAGCAGGAAGCATTGCTGTGCCTATTGCATTTTTTTTTCCGGTTCGTTGATTTTACGGAGGTACGTCCACTTGACTTTTTTTTTTTAATTTCTTGTCGGCGCTACTCCTCCTAAAAGCCTTGTTGGATTTCGACCAAACTTAACAGGAAGCATCGGTAAGATGTCTAGTTGTGCATATCGCGCTTTTGTTCCAGTTTGCTGATTTATGACGGATTTATGGCACTTTGACATTTTTACTTTAAATTTCTTGTCGGCGCTACTCCTCCTAAACGGCTTGTTGGATTTCTTCAAAATTTGGCAGAAAGCCTTAGTATGAAATCAAGTTGTGCAAAGCGTGGTATATCAATGAAATTTTGGACAAGTTCGAAAACCAGCTAGATCTAGTTAGTAACGACAGGTTATGGTCCTTGATTTGTTGAAAAATTGTTGAAAAATGCTATATGCAATGTTTTAAAAAAACTACTGATGGGAATTTTATTTCGACAACCCTTGATATATGAGCCGTTTTAGCGAGTAGAGCATCCACAGGCCCTCTTGGGCCTCTTGTTTTTAATAGAATGGCATTTTGTTTTTAAACAAATGCACTTAAATGTCATCTCAGCAAACGGCAAACTCGATTGTTTTCAGTTACTAAAATGTTTGCAAACTTTCAATTAAGCATCATTGACCTTTTTATTTTTAAGTCCAGTCCCCGTTAGGCGAGACATGTGAATCTACGGATTTCTTGTTAAATTAATTTATGACAAGGCTATTCAAACATGAATAGATAATAAGTAACAACTATCATAAGCATAGGCTTAAGTATATAAGTATAAATATATTAAATCAACATTTCACATAGATAAATAGATACAATTAAATATTCTTAGTGTTATTTTAAAAGTAACACATATCCATCTATTTGTAAAAGTAAAAATGATGAACACATGTATGGTATATGGTACAGTATGGCATGGCATTACCTCCCAAACACTGTGCTTATACACAACATGTTTGATTTAATATCTTGTATATAAACTATGATATGTTTTAAAAAAAAAAAAAAAAAATTATATTAAATGACATAAATACTTTGATCAGCTTCATCTTTTTACATTGTATGTATAGTAGGCTTATGTATAAAGGTAATCACTATAAGCTTCGATAATCTCCATACCAGAGCACCTGCTACTTCCATCAGTTCCATTCTAGTTCTCACTGGGTGTAAACCCGGTATCAGCGCAAATGGGTTCTCGACGAAAACCAGTCATGGTTGCTCATCGAAGTGGTATTGTTTCGCCACGAACAGTCAATGATTCTCAACGATGTCTGTTTACAAACATGGATTTTGAATGAAATGGTAAGCATTTTGCTTTTTAGAGAGTTTTTCACGCGAAATAATCCTTATATACGCTAATATATGTTTAATAATTATTTTTGCATAGTTTCTATACAAACCACGTTTTATACATCAATTTATAAAATTAAAGAATTCTTAAAAACTTCAATACGTATAGCACTTTAATACATTAGGCTTTATCAAAACATGTATACAAACCAGTAGAAAATAATAATTAGTTCATATTGTTTGTCATGTGGTTAAAAAGAACTGTTTTTTAAAAAATGCATGTCACGGTTTCTCCCTTAAAGTGTCCCGGCGTATCGACGACCACATTTTTAATGTAACGGTTACTCAATGACGATTTTTATCTTTTCAGAGTCTAGCTAGCAGATGCAAACATTATTCTCTGTGTTTTTCATCATGTTAATACGCGGTTAGACAATGTATCGAAAGTCACAGGGACAGGAAAAACAATTATATAGGCAGTTGAATCAAATTACGGGATTAAAACTATTTCATTTAACATACACGGAAGCGATACATAGTGTGATTCATACCAACTTTATGAGTCTACGTGCGTACACTTAGCTGCATAATGAAAAGTACGAGAATAATTTCAAACTATGAACACAACAATCATTATGGGGTGTCGTATTGCCTTTGTAAAAACCATTTGTTGATATCGCCTATCAATATATCACCAAATGATGTTGTTAATAAAAGACAATACGGCTTTCCATACATCAATTCATGCGGCATGTGTAGGCCATCGTCAAAGTTTATTGTGACGCTACCAAATCTTCATATATCCGTCATCTACATCTACATCTATATTATACGTTGATCTGTCAAAATGTGACAATCATTCAACGGAAAAACGACTTTGCATCGCGGTTATCATTTATAATGTGAGCACAAGATAAAATAAGAGTTAAGAGATGCAAGTACAGGATGAACTAGAATAAATAATAAAGACAATAATAGACGTAAATATTGCTATAAGGTAAATAATTACAAGAATAAATGGGTACAGGTAATAAAGAAAGAGGTACAGGAAAGATGCCCACATTTACATAAAATCATCTGATATGAACCAATTCAGCTTCCGAGGCGGTACCAGGGACAAGTGTCATTCATAATTTTGATAGAGCATCATCAAACAAAGTGACCAGAAATAAAATATACAAATACATTCTGGTAGGTGATAAACTCGGTCATTATCCTTGTTGTTCAACCAAGATTAGTGCTATAATTAAAGGTATCTACAGTGCGATTCTTTTAAAATCCTGCATAGTTCATGCACATTCGGGCAAATTGATTCAATATATGAATCTTTCAAAATTAAAATCTTAAAAATTATCCTCTTTTAACTCTGCTAAAGATTTTTATTTTACTATAGAACCTAACGATAAAAACCGAGTAACACACATTTTATCACCTACTTAAAATAAGATCTCTGCAATGGAAAATTATGAATACATACAATATTTTATTTTTTTAAATATTTCAAATGTATGCTATAGTAGTCTAACCAACATACTTCAAGTTTGTATTCACTGGTTAAAGGGAGAAAGAACATGAAAAAGAATATTGCAGTCTCAGTTAGATTGCTGTTTCATGAACGGTAGTGGAAAATGTTTGCTTGCTACCATTTATGCCCTCTAGCCCTGGGTTGAGCATTACAATTAGCCTTTCAATTTATTAATCCAGTATCATTTTGACTTTAAACATTCTTGCATATATTTTAAATACAATGTTGATTGTTCTTCTTCGTTATTCTACCATGGGTTTGAATATATTACTGATAAAATATAATCAACAGTTAGTAATATGCAAAAACACTTTGCCTTATACTATTCTTATAATTAATATTAAAGATTAACCAAATGCTTTTTTATGTAGAAAAACTAAACAGCTTTCTAAACTCGATTGCCGTGTGTCCCTTAAAATTGGACGTCATCATTTTCATCTTCCATATATGTACTAACATCTACTTCCTTTATGCATATGGAAGATCCTTCCTCGAAAGAAATCTCCATCACACTATCAAACCTACTGGTATCTATGATTCCCTCCGTTAATCAGCCCTCTAATTGTTGTAGAAAATCCGTGACATTGTAAGGGAGAAACCGGGACATTAGAATTGCGATCGTCAGGACACCGTGACAGATTTATACAATGGCATTGTTATGCCGAATAACTACATCCCCCCCCCCCCCCCCCCCAACCCCCAGTTATCGTATTTACTCTATTAGTAGCGCCTTCCCTAACAGAAGCGCGTCCACATGTTTTAAGAAACCTTACCTTCTTTAAAAATCCAGTAGTCTCCCTCCCTCTCAGCAGTCTCCCACCCTCTCAGCAGTCTCCCTCCCATTCAGCAGTCTTCCTTCCTCACAGCAGTTTCCATCCCTCTCAGCATTCTCTCTCCCATTCTGCTCCCTTTCTCCTCCGGCATTATCTTACTCTCTTTACATCCTCCGTCATTTTAACACTACCCACTCTTCAGCATTCTCCCTCCCATTCGTCTTCCTCTCTGCATTCTCCTCCAAACATGTCTTCCGCCATCTCAGCAGTCTCCCTCCCTCTCAGCAGTCTCCCTCCCATTCAACACCGTTCCTTCTTTTCAGCAGTTTCCGTCCCTCTTAGCATACTCTCTCCCATTCTGCTCCCTTTCTCCGGCATTATCTTACTCTCTTTACATCCTCCGTCACTTTAACACTACCCACTCTTCAGCACTCTCCCTCCCTTTTAAGTCTTCCTCTCTGCATTCTCCTCCAAACATGTCTTCCACCATCTCAGCAGTCTACCTCCCTCTCAGCAGTCTCCCTCCCATTCAACACACTTCCTTCTTTTCAGCAGTTTCCATCCCTCTAAGCATTCTCTCTCCCATTCTGCTCCCTTTCTCCGGCATTATCTTACTCCCTTTACATCCTCCATCACTCTAACACTACCCACTCTTTGCATTCTAATGGGATGGCGTGGCCCAATGGATAGCATGGTGGACATGAAACCAGAGGACTGATGGTCAAACCTCACCGGAGCAACTGAATGTCATGTTTGTGTTCTAATGCAAGGCCTGTTCTCGTTTGTGGGAGCATTCTCCCCTCTCTCAGATGTCTTCCTCCTTATTGTTATGCCACCTCCCTCTCTCAGCAATCTCCATCCTGCAGCAAGATTCCCTTGCCTTCTTTCATAAGTCTCCCCGCTCTCATCATTCTACCTCTCACTCTGCACTCTCTTTCCCCAGCATTATCTTTCACAGTATATATCCTCCCACTCTGCAATCCTATGAGGCTGGCTTGGCTTAATCGATAGCAGGGTGGACATGAAACCGGAGAACTTAGGTTCAAACCTCACCCGTTTTACTGAGTTTTGGCTGTATGTTCTTAGACAAGACCTGGCCCCATACTCTCGAAACTTGCTCAGCTAAAATCTTATGCTCAAGCTGAAAATTCATATATTTCTTAGCAGCTGTAGCTTTTTTTAGTGATTATTTTTCTTCCCGAAACTTTCAGGACAATTAACCTCATGTGTTGGAATGTGACGTAAACCGGATGATCCTGTGTATAAGAGTTTATCCTCTCAGGAGTCTTTCTCCATCTCAGCAGTATCCCTCACAGCAATATCCATCCCTGTCAATAATTTTGTTCCATCACCTCAGTCTTCCTTCCTCTCACAAGTATCCTCTCAGAAATGTTTCCCTCTGAGTAGTATTCTTCATCCCTCTCAGCAGTCTAACTCACTCTCAGCAATCTCCCTCCATCTCAGTAATCTCCCTCTCAGCAATTTCCTTCCCCTCAGCAATACTGTATTCCTGTTTCTCAGCATTCTCCCTGCATCTCACCAGTCTTCCTCTCAGCAATCTCCATCTAAACAGTCTCCCTCCACCACATCAGTCTCCTTCCTCTCAGCAGTTCCCCTCCCTCTCAGCAGTTTCCCTCCATCTTAGCAGTCTCCCTCCATCTTCCTCAGTTTTCCAACCAACAGTCTCCCTCTCAGTATTTTCCCTCCATCTCAGTGGTCTCCCTTCTTCTCAGCAGGCTCTCTCTCACAGTCAGTCTCCGTCCCATCTCAGCAGCCTCCCTCCCTTACAATCAGTCTCCATTCTCCTCAGCAGTTTGCCTACCAGCTGTCTCTCTCCCTCTCAGCAGCCTCTCTCCCTTACAATCAGTCTCCATTCTCCTCAGCAGTTTGCCTACCAGCTGTCTCTCTCCCTCTCAGCAGTCTCCCTCCCTCTCAGGAGTTTCCTTACTAGCATTCTCGATCCCTCTCAGCAATTTCTATCAGCAATCTACATCTGAGCATTCATTTTTTCTCTCAGCAGTTTCCCTCCCTCAGCAGTTTTCCTACCAGCAGTCTCAATATCTCTAAGCAGTCCCTCTCAGCAATCTACCTCTATGCATTTCTCCTACCAGAAGTCTCCCTCCCTCTCAGCAGTCATTCCCTCACAGTAGTCTCCCTCTCAGCATTCTTTCTCCCACAGCAGTTTCCCTTCCAGCATTTCCCCTATTCCAGCAGTCTCCTTCCCTCTAACAGTCTCAGCAGTATCTCTCCCTCTCAGCAGTCTCCCTCACTGTAAGCAGTCTCTCAGCAGTTTCCCTCCCCCTCAGAAGTTTTTCAGTTTCACTCCCTCTCAACATTTTCTATCCCTCTCAGCAGTTTCCTTCTCGCTCAGCAGCTTTCCTACCAGCATTTTCCCCCTATCTCAGCAGTCTCCCCCAATCTCATCAGTTTCCTTCCCTAAATGCAGTATCCCTGTCTCTGCAATCTTCCTCTCAGCATTTTTCCTCCTCAGCAATCTCCCTACCTCTTGACTTTCTCTCTCTGCAGTTTCCCTCCTTATATGTGGGATGTCAGTTCTACCCAAGAAAAATTAGTGGTCTGCCTCCTTCACTAAGAATTCCTCTCTGCAACCATCATCTCCATGCATTATCCCTTCCTTTCTTAGCGGTCTCTCTCGCTCTCTGCTATCTCCATGGCTCAGCATTATCAACTCTAACTAAGCAGTTTCAATCATCTCAGCATTCCCCGCCCTCAGCATGCATCAATCATCTCAGCGATCCCCTCCCTCGGCTTGCATCAATCATCTCAGCATGCATCAATCACCTCAGCATTCCCCTCCCTCAGCTTGCATCAAACACCTCAGCATTCCCCTACCGCAGCATCCATCAGTCACCTCAGCATTCCCCTCCCTCAGCATGCATCAATCACCTCAGCATTCCCTCCCTCAGCATCCATCAGTCACCTCAGCATTCCCCTCCCTCAGCATGCATCAATCACCTCAGCATTCCCCTCCCTCAGCATCCATCATTCACCTCAGCATTCCCCTCCCTCAGCATGCATCAATCATCTCAGCATTCCCCTCCCTCAGCATGCATCAATCACCTCAGCATTTCCCTCCCTCAGCATCAATCAGTCACCTCAGCATTCCCCCCCCCCCCCTTCAGCTTGCATCAAACACCTCAGCATTCCCCTCCCTCAGCATGCATCAATCACCTCAGTACTCCCCACCCTCAGCATGCATCAATCATCTCAGCATTTCCCTCCCTCAGCATCCATCATTCACCTCAGCATTCCCCTCCAACAGCTTGCATCAAACACCTCAGCATTCCCCTCCCACAGCATGCATCAATCACCTCAGCATTTCCCGCCCTCATATTGCATCAAACACCTCAGCATGCATCAGTCATCTCAGCATTCCCCTCCCTCAGCATGCATCAATCATCTCAGCATTCCCCTCCCTCAGCTTGCATCAAACACCCCAGCATTTCCCTTCCTCAGCATGCATCAAACACCTCAGCATTTCCTCCCTCAGCATGCATCAAACACCTCAGCATGCATCAGTCATCTCAGCATTCCCCTCCCTCAGCATGCAACAATCATCTCAGCATTCCCCTCTCTCAGCTTGCATCAAACACATCAGCATTCCCCTCCCTCAGTATGCATCAAACACCTCAGCATTTCCATCCCTCAGCATGCATCAATCATCTCAGCATTCCCCTCCATCAGCATGCATCAAACATCTCAGCATTCCCCTCCCTCAACATGCACCAATCACCTCAGCATTTCCTCCCTCAGCATGCACCAATCATCTCAGCGATCCCCTCCCTCAGCATACACACCCTCTCAGCACTCTCTCTCTCTCGACACTCTTCCTTAGTTAACTTTACATGTGTCAGTGTTGAAGAAGGACACTCTGTACGTTATGTATAAATGTGTTAAATTAATAGTCTAATGTGATTTGAGGGTGAAGCATATTGAAATGTTTACACTTACCTTAGACACAAGATCTGCAGGTGGATTTATCACAAGATCGAGTCCTTTTTGCATAGATGCTCAGTTTAATATGACACTGAGTAGGCCACTACAGTCAGTGTCTGCAGCAGACATCTTGTTTTCGTAGCCGCCTATAGGCAGGTAACACTTGGCAATCTCCCAGTGGTTTGTACACCATTGGGAGGCATCACTATTTCTCCAAGATGGCTTTGTGGAAAAATGTTGGTTCTTTATTTTATCACACAGACTGTTGCATATCCTATTTGGACATGGTTTACTTGTCTTAACTGGATCAATCTTGTCATGGTACAAACATATACCACATTTTTTTCTAACGTTACATATTCCATAAGTGGGGCAGGGTAAGGCATTGGCAGTCGTACATTCTGTACATTTGGCTTCAGTCAGGTGCTTTTCTCTACAGATTTGAGATTGAAAGTCGTTTTTAAGTGATATCATTTCATTATCAATAAATGTTTGTATTCCATTTTTAAGGTATTTAAAACTTAACCCCGCCTTCATCCAGTTGCGATAAAGAGAATTTAACAGTTGCTCTTCGTGTGTCGACATGATATTCAGACGATGTTTCTGCCCCTATTTCAGGTATTGCTTTTCGTAATTTACTTTCTGCGTTGAGCTCATTCCATCAGGCTTTGGGTTTCATAATCTGGTATGGCTTTTGTCCATCATGAGGCTTGTTTGACCAGTTGTAGTTCTGTTCTTTAGTAGAAAGTGATTATCTTTTGAAGAATTGCTTTCACAGTTGGCACATCAATCTTTCTTTTTTCTTTGTATATACATTGATAAAACCTGTTCACAGTACTGACATTCTTGTAAACTTGAATTTACTCTGTAAAATAATAAATGGGGTTATTTTCTTGTATGTTAAACCATATGCATGCACACTATGCTATAGAAAGTACATGTTTGATGTTTTAAACAAATAGGCATTTGATTGGTAAGTAACGAGAAAAATAAACAAATTCAGTTGTGTATGAGTCACCTACCGCTGAAGCAAAATATTAAAAACATGGAAAGAAAATGGCAACCAGACAGCCATATTTGGTCCTTGGGAAATGAAATAGTATGTCTTGTAACACATCTTATGTTATATTATATAAACTGACAGACACACACGCTTTTGTTTAAGAAATTATATCCCATACTTGAATTGTTTACAATAACTATCAGTCTTACTGTGACCTTGACCTTGAAGGTAAGGACATTTATGCTGGTTTGTTACACATTCTCTCATGTTGGTGAACATTTGTATATAATATTATTGGAATGTAATATGATAGATAAGGAAGATAGTCCAGACATTAAATTAAAGCAATAATTTTAAATGTCTTCGTATGATCTTTACCTTAAAAGTAAGGACCTGGATATTGTCGTCTTATGGTGGTGAACATTTGCGTATGACATAAAATGTATAGGGAAAGATTTTATAATAAAGGGAAACATTTGAAAAGTCTTCTTCGCTGAACTCTGATACTGTTCTAGTGAAAGGTTTTGGATTTTGAAATAGGTTGTTTGTTGTCCTCTACAATTAGATTTAAGATTTAGCCATTAAAAAAAAATATGAGGCTGGAATGGTTTGATGATTTGTGTAATGTACTTTATCTTAAATGGCATCGTTGGTCACATTGGTTTGTAGTTTTATACAAGAAATTTGTGAGTGGGGATGAGAACTGTGGCTCCTGGTTTACTGATATTCGTGAGTTGGATAAGGAACCTGTAGCCCCTGGTTTTCTAATGTTTGTGATTCAGGGGATGTTACCATGACCCCTGGTTTTGTCGCCTGCGTAGCATGGCAGACACTTAGGGATCACTTTGTCCATTGTCTGTCGTCCATCGTCCTTCACGCTTTAACATGCAACCTAATTTTGGCCATAACTTTAACAATATTTGACATATGTTTAATAAAACTTCATCTTACCTCAAGGAATGTTGTTATACATGTCCAATACAAATAACTTTGACTTTCATTTTGTCAGAGTTGTGCCCCTTTTCATAAAATGTTAACCTGCAACCTAACCAAGCTCATAACTGGCCATAAGTTAAAAAGTGTTTGACCTGTGTTCATTGAACTTCACACACTTATTCATCATCATCCAAGGAATGTTGTTACCCATGACCAATGACTCTGACTTTCAGTTTGCCAGAGTTATGCCCCTTTTCATAAACATTTAACCTGCAACATAACCGGGCTGAAATATTGACTTAGGTCATACAACTTTATACAGTTATTCTTTATCGATTATTCAATACGGTTGACCTGTCCAGTAACTCTGATTTTCATTTCCGCAGAGTTACATGTATGTCCCTTTTCAAAAAACTTTAACTGCAATCTAGTAAATAACTTGGCAAGATATTGACCTTTGGTCATGAACCTTTATACACTTCCTCCTAATCAATTATCCAATGCAGAGTTATGCATCTTTCCATAAACTTTAACAATTTAAAAACAATCTGCTCCATAATTCATGAAGAATTGCACTCCATGTTTGTCACACTTTATAGTTATAGTTAGGTTGTACTTGGTGAAATAAGCACATGGCAGGCGACACAAGTGTTCCATGGAACACACTTCTAGTTTACTATCTTTGTCAGTCTGGGATGGGACTATGGCCCCTGGTTTACAAATCTTTGTGAGTCTGTGGATAGAACTGTAATGTTTATTATATGAAACAATGCTGTGGGCATGTTAACTACTTTATTAAGACTGAAGCTAATACACTACTATGGCAGGTATAAATAGATGGGCATGCACACTGTTACAAGGACCATGGCACCTGGTGTGGGGATAGGATCATGGATCAGTAATAAATTATGAAGTTTAATAAGATTCATGAGCATTAGGTAATGTGAATACTTAAATTAATAGGAGCTCCTAAAATAAATATAGCAACATAAAGTTCCGCAACATAGTAGAACATAAATACCAGAAATATATAATACAACATAAAGTATTAGTAATTAATATTATACAACATGAAGTATTAGCAATATAATCTCAACATAAAGTATAGGGCAATATAATACAACATAAAGTAGCCTCAATATATTATCTCAACATAAAGTATGGAGCAATATGATACAACATAAAGTAGCCTAAATATAATCTCAACATAAAGTATGGAGCAATATGATACAACATAAAGTAGCCTAAATATAATCTCAACATAAAGTATGGAACAATATGATACAACATAAAGTAGCCTAAATATAATCTCAACATAAAGTATGGAGCAATATGAAACAACATAAAGTAGCCTAAATATAATCTCAACATAAAGTATGGAGTAATATGATACAACATAAAGTAGACTACATATAATCTCAACATAAAGTATGGGGCAATATAATACAACATAAAGTAGCCTAAATATATTATCTCAACATAAAGTATGGAGCAATATGATACAACATAAAGTAGCCTAAATATAATCTCAACATAAAGTATGGAGCAATATGATACAACATAAAGTGTCAGCAATATAATATCAACATAAAGTATGGGGCAATGTAATACAACATTAAGTAGCCTAAATATAATCTCAACATAAAGTATGGAGCAATATGATACATCATAAAGTAGCCTAACTATAATCTCAACATAAAGTATGGAGCAATATGATACAACATAAAGTAGCCTAAATATAATCTCAACATAAAGTATGGAGCAATATGATACAACATAAAGTAGCCTAAATATAATCTCAACATAAAGTATGGAGCAATATGAAACAACATAAAGTAGCCTAAATATAATCTCAACATAAAGTATGGAGTAATATGATACAACATAAAGTAGACTACATATAATCTCAACATAAAGTATGGGGCAATATAATACAACATAAAGTACCCTAAATATATTATCTCAACATAAAGTATGGAGCAATATGATACAACATAAAGTAGCCTAAATATAATCTCAACATAAAGTATGGAGCAATATGATACAACATAAAGTGTCAGCAATATAATCTCAACATAAAGTATGGGGCAATGTAATACAACATTAATTAGCCTAAATATAATCTCAACATAAAGTATGGAGCAATATGATACATCATAAAGTAGCCTAACTATAATCTCAACATAAAGTATGGAGCAATATGATACAACATAAAGTAGCCTAAATATAATCTCAACATAAAGTATGGAGCAATATGATACATCATAAAGTAGCCTAAATATAATCTCAACATAAAGTATGGAGCAATATGATACAACATAAAGTAGCCTAAATATAATCTCAACATAAAGTATGGAGCAATATGATACAACATAAAGTGTCAGCAATATAATCTCAACATAAAGTATGGGGCAATGTAATACAACATTAAGTAGCCTAAATATAATCTTAACATAAAGTATGGAGCAATATGATACATCATAAAGTGTCAGCAATATAAATTAATCTCAACATAAAGTATGAGGCAACGTACGTAATGCAACATAAAGTAGCCTAAATATAATCTCAACATAAAGTATGGGGTAATATGATACAACATAAAGTAGCCTAAATATAATCTCAACATAAAGTATGGAGCAATATGATACAACATAAAGTGTCAGCAATATAATCTCAACATAAAGTATGGGGCAATGTAATACAACATTAAGTAGCCTAAATATAATCTCAACATAAAGTATGGAGCAATATGATACAACATAAAGTAGCCTAAATATAATCTCAACATAAAGTATGGAGCAATATGATACAACATAAAGTAGCCTAAATATAATCTCAACATAAAGTATGGAGCAATATGGTACAACATAAAGTAGCCTAAATATAATCTCAACATAAAGTATGGAGCAATATGATACAACATAAAGTGTCAGCAATATAATCTCAACATAAAGTATGGGGCAATGTAATACAACATTAAGTAGCCTAAATATAATCTCAACATAAAGTATGGAGCAATATGATACATCATAAAGTGTCAGCAATATAATCTCAACATAAAGTATGAGGCAACGTACGTAATGCAACATAAAGTAGCCTAAATATAATCTCAACATAAAGTATGGGGTAATGTTATACAACATAAAGTACCAGCAATATAATGCAACACAATAAAAGCAGCAATAAAATGTGATATAAAGAAGCAGCAATGACATTCAACATAAGGTACCAGCAATAAAATACAACATAAAGTACCACCAATAAAATACAACATAAAGTACCGGCAATAAAATGCAACACAAAGAAGCATCAATATAATAAAGCATAAAGTATCAGAAATATAATACAAAGTAAAGCAACAGCAATATAATACAGCATAAAGTACAAGCAATATAATACAACATAAAGTAGCAGCAATATAATACAACATAAAGTACAGGCAGTGTCATTCAACTTAAAGTACCAGCAATATAATACAACATAAAGTACTGGCAATATAATACAACTTAAAGTACCAGCAATATATTACAACTTAGAGTATCAGCAATATAATACAATATAAAGTACCAGCAATATCATACAACATAAAGTACCAGCAATATAATACAACTTAGAGTATCAGCAATATAATACAATATAAAGTACCAGCAATATCAAACAGTATAAAGTACCAGCAATATAATACAACACAAAGTAACAGCAATGTAATACAACATAAAGTACAAGCAAAATAATACAACATCAAGTACTGGCAATATCATACAACACAAAGTGCCAGCAGTATAATGCAACATAAAGTGCAGATATATAAAATAAAGTACTCGCAATGTCATACAACATAAAGTACCAGCAATATAATACAAATTAAAGTACTGGCAATATTATACAACATAAAGTACCAGCAATATAATACAACATAAAGTACCAGCAATATCATACAACATAAAATACTAGCAATATAATACAACATAAAGTACCAGCAATATCATACAACATAAAATACTAGCAATATAATACTACATAAAGTACCAGCAATATAATATAACATAAAGTGCCAACAATATAATACAACATTAAATACTAACAATATAATACAATATAAAGTACCAGCAATATGATGCAGCATCAAGTACCAGCAGTATAATACAGCATAAAGTACCAGCAATATAATACATCATAACGAACCAGCAATATAATACAACATAAAGTACCAACAATATGATAAAACATAAAGTACCATTATACAACATAAATACCAACAGTATAATACAGCAAAAAGTACAACAATATAATACAACATCAAGTGCCAACAATATAATGTAACATACAGTAATCTTATGCAAATATAAAGAACCAGCAGTATAGTGTAAAGTACCAGCAATATAATACCAAGTTACAGCAATATAACACAAAGTACCAGCAATATAATACAAACTACCAGCAATATAATATAAAGTGCCAGCAATAAAATACAAAGTATCAGCAATATAATACAAAGTACCAGCAATAAAATATAAAGTACAAGAAATATAATACAAAGTACCAGCAATATAATATAAAGTGGCAGCAATAAAATATAAAGTACCAGCAATATAATACAAAGTACCAGCAATATAATACAAAGTACCAGCAATATAATATGAAGTACAAGCAATATAATACAAAGTACCAGCAATATAATACAAAGTACCAGCAATATAATACAAACTGCCAGCAATAAAATATAAAGTACCAGCAATATAATACAAAGTATAAGCAATATAATACAAAGTACCAGCAATACAATATAAAGTACCAGCAACCAGCAATATAATACAAAGTACCAGCAGGATTAACTTTCTCCCTATGAAGTAAAAGGAAATACATACTTTCACATGTATATTTTAAAATATTGATGACTATACTAGAATAAAAATATAACTGACAATCTACCTTTTTTCAGTGTGTCGGCCATTTTCTTATTTGGTATACGTAATTCCCTTAACAACATTAAACTTTGTAATAATGTCACAACAAGTTATTATTATTTGTGAGTAAAGTTAGTACTATGATCAATGATGTCCATTATAAAACACTTTTGGTTTAATTTCACCACTTATAATAGAAGTTGTTTAAATCTTTTTATATTCTTTGTTCTCCCTATATTTAGTGTAACTTTGCCAATAATAATGGTTGTGTCATAGTCATGTGACAATTATCAGGTTTCCTTTTTCAAATGGATTTCTTCATGCTTCGATGTGCACAGGATCGATAAATATGTTTGGTAAAGTCAATAGACATACAACATACAGAAGTTTTAGAATAGCTTGTGTATTACAACATGTGGCTATACCATACTTGTTAAAGTAAATATTAAAATAAGGTTGTGCTTTATAGTGTTTATTAATAGTATTAGTTATATTAATATTATTATAATGATAATTAAATAAAGGCAGGCATTGTTGTTCATTGGTCCTGTTATATAAGAGAGCCAATTTATTTTGACCATGATTACCTTAGTCGAACTGTAAGGTCATATTGGAACATAAACCTCAGAGGAAAATGAAGTGATTATGAAATTTCCCAATCTACAGTTCGAAAGCTCTCAGTCCCAGTCCCAGCGGTTTATTACACCTTAGAGATAAAGGACGAAAGAGTCCCATTATGCAGCTCTGAAGTGCAAAGCCTGGAGATGGATGAAGGATGAAAGAATCCCATTATTAAGCTCTGAAGTGCAAGGCCTGAAGATGGATGAAAGAAACCTATTATTAAGCTCTGAAGTGCAAGGCCTTAGTGATTAAGGACAAAATATTGCCATTATGCAGCTATAAAGTTCAAGGCCTTAGTGATGAAGGATGAAAGATAGCCAGTATGCAACTCTAAAGTGCAAGGCCTTAGAGATGAAGGATGAAAGATAGCCATTATGCAGCTCTAAAGTGCAAGGCCTAAGATATGAAGGATGAAAGATAGCCAGTATGCAGCTCTAAAGTGCAAGGCATAAGAGATGAAGGATGAAAGATAGCCAGTATGCAGCTCTAAAGTGCAAGGCCTTAGAGATGAAGGATGAAAGATAGCCAGTATGCAGCTTTAAAGTGCAAGGCCTTAGAGATGAAGGATGAATATAGCCATTATGCAGCTTTAAAGTGCAAGACCTTAGAGATGAAGGATGAAAGATAGCCAGTATGCAGCTCTAAAGTGCAAGGCCTAAGAGATGAAGGATGAAAGATAACCAGTGTGCAGCTCTAAAGTGCAAGGCCTTAGAGATGAAGGATGAAATATAGCCATTATGCAGCTTTAAAGTGCAAGGCCTAAGAGATGAAGGATGAAAGATAGCCAGTATGCAGCTTTAAAGTGTAAGGCCTTAGAGATGAAGGATGAGATAACCAGTATGCAGCTCTAAAGTTTAAGGCCTTAGAGATGAAGGATGAAAGATAGCCAGTATGCAGCTCTAAAGTGCAAGGCCTTAAAGATGAAGGATGAAAGAAAGCCAGTATGCAGCTCTAAAGTGCAAGGCCATAGAGATGAAGGATGAAATATAGCCAGTAAACAGCTCTAAAGTTCAAGGCCTAAGAGATGAAAGATGAAAGATAACCAGTATGCAGCTCTGAAGTGCAAGGCCTTAGAGATGAAGGATGAAAGATAGCCAGTATGTGCAAGGCCTTAGATATGAAGGTTGAGATATAGCCAGTATGCAGCTCTAAAGTGCAAGGCCTTAGAGATGAAGGGTGAAAGATAGCCAGTATGCAGCTCTAAAGTGCAAGGCCTTAGAGATGAAGGGTGAAAGATAGCCAGTATGCATCTCTAAAGTACAAGGCCTTAGTGATGAAGGATGAAAGATAGCCAGTATGCAGCTCTAAAGTGCAAGGCCTTAGAGATGAAGGATGAAAGATAGCCAGTATGCAGCTCTAAAGTGTGCAAGGCCTTAAAGATGAAGGATGAAAGATAACCAGTATGCAGCTCTAAAGTGCAAGGCCTTAGAGTAAAGGATGAAACATAGCTTGTATGCAGCTCTTAAAATTTAAATGCAAGGCCTTAGAGATGAAAGATGACAGATAACCAGTATGCAGCCAGGCGTGTAGCCTGCCATACTCATTTACTCACGTGAGTAAACTTTTCAAACGAAGGCTCAAAAAATAAAAACTCGAAAAACGCAATAAAAATCATTATACCATAATTTTCAGTCATAAGGTGAATGAAATGTTAAGGAATAATGGTATTTTCGACAGGATTTAAATCTTTCATCCTGACCCTAAAATGCACCAGAAGTCATGTACGAGCGTTTATTTTTTTTTATTTCACCCGGACCCCCACCAGCGGGAGGGTGACAACCCCCTCATGCACCTACCCCCGTGTGTAATTGAGATTATGGTCATGCTACGCCCCTGGCAGCTCTAAAGTTCAAGGCCTTAGAGAGATAGCCATTATGCAGCTCTGAAGTACAAGGCCTTAGTGATGAAGAATGAAAGATAGCCAATATTCAGCTCTAAAGTACAAGGCCTTAGTTATTAAGGATGAACTATAGCCATTATGCAGCTCTGAATTGCAAGGCCTTTGTGATGAAGAATGAAAGATAGCCAACATTCAGCTTTAAATTGCAAGGCCTTAGTGATTAAGGATGAAATAGTACCATTATTCAGCTCTGAACTGCAAGGCATTATTGATGAAGGATGAACTATAGCCATTATGCAGCTCCAAAATTCAAGGCCTTAGTGATGAAGGATAAAAGATAGCCATTATTCAGCTCTGAACTGCAAGGCCTTAGTGATGAAGTATGAAAGATAGCCATTATGCAGCGCAGGGCCTATAGATGAAGGATGAAATATAGCCAGTATGCAGCTCTAAAGTGGAAGGCCTTAGAGATATTTTAAAATATGTATAGCTATAGTATTAATAAAAGTATACAAGAGCTGTCGTATAAAAGCGCAGCTCGACTATTCGATTTTTCAGAGAATAATAAATTTATAGCTAGTAAATACCATCAGAAAACAAGGCTACAACAATGTGGAGTGGGGTTGGGATCACAACATAACTATGTGTAAGAATTGACCAAAACTACACAGAAATATGTAAAAAAAAAAAAATCGAGTTTTGAGCGGGGTGCGCGATGGGGTTGGTAGATAGGCGGGGTTGATGGTGGTAGGGGGGAGTGGTGGTGGTGAGGGCAACATATATGTGTAAGAAGCTATGTAAGAATTCACCAAAACAACACAAAAATATGTAAAAAAAAAAAATGAGTTTGAGTGGGGATGTGGTAGAGGCGGGAGGTGGTGAGGACAACATATATGTGTATTAAAGAAGCTATGTAAGAATTCACCAAAACAACACAAAAATATGTAAAAAAAAAAAAGAGTTTCGAGTGGGTGGGAGGGAGCAACATGTGTAAGAATTGACCAAAAAACACAGAAATATGTTACAAAAATATATATATATATTCTGGTTTCGAGTGTGTGGTGGGGGCGGGGATGGGGGTGGGGGGTGGCGGGGGGACGGGGTGGAATGGGGCAACATGTTTAAGAATTGACAAAAGCAACACAGAAATATGTAAAAAACAAAAAATAGACTTTCAAGTGGGGGTGTGGTGGGGGGAAGCGGGGATGTGGGCGAGAGTGAGTTGGGTGGGATGGGGGGTGGGGGCAACATGAATGTGTAAGAATTGACTAAAACAACAAAGAAATCTGTAAAAAAAAAATAGATTTTCAAGTGGGGTGGGGGCGGGGGGAAGCGGGGGTGAGAGCCCATGCCCCAATATGGGTGAAGTAATAAGATGCATAATGCTAAATCGCAAGGCAATAAAGATGAAGACTGAACCTTCCCATTCTGTAGACCTAAAGCGCAAGGCCATAAAGATGAAGACTGAACATTCCCATTCTGCAGACCTAAAGCACAAGGCCTTAAAGATGAAGACTGAAAATTCCCATTATGTAGACCTAAAGCGCAAGGCCATAAAGATGAAGACTGAAAATTCCCATTCTGTAGACCTAAAGAGCAAGGCCATAAAGATGAAGACTGAAAATTCCCATTCTGTAGACCTAAAGCGCAAGGCCATAAAGATGAAGACTGAAAATTCCCATTCTGTAGACCTAAAGCGCAAGGCCATAAAGATGAAGACTGAACCTTCCCATTCTGTAGACCTAAAGCGCAAGGCCATAAAGATGAAGACTGAACATTCCCATTCTGCAGACCTAAAGCACAAGGCCTTAAAGATGAAGACTGAAAATTCCCATTCTGTAGACCTAAAGCTCAAGGCCATAAAGATGAAGACTGAAAATTCCCATTCTGTAGACCTAAAGCGCAAGGCCATAAAGATGAAGACTGAAAATTCCCATTCTGTAGACCTAAATCACAAGGCCATAAAGATGAAGACTGAAAATTCCCATTCTGCAGCTCTCGAAGTGTCCTTATTGACTCAGCCGTTGAGGTTTCTTTGAGAAGAGTCCCAGAACACCTGCATTAAAGGTCCACTTAACAACAAAACCATTATAAGTAATTTGACCAATGTGCTGTGTTGATATTTCATTACATTTCTGGCTTTTAAATACATCAACAACATACATTTACCAACATGAATGTAAACATTTTGTCAGGCTTGTTAATTTGTTTTTAGCTCTACTGGCCAGTGGTCACTTTGGCCTATGTCATGGTATGTTGTCCATTGTCCGTTAACTTTTTGATGTCAGAAGTACCATAGTTTGCCTTGTCAACATTCAGACGCCTTCACTTAATTATCAGTATTAGTGGATAGTACAGTTAGGTCTAAGCTGTTAGAGGATTGTAAAACACCATTCTGCCGAGTCTGTATAAGGATGGTAAACCTTGGTGTTACACTTGCCACACTGTTTTCATCTCAAATGCTTTAATACAAACAGGTAAGGCATATACTCAGTATTATGCTATAGCACAAACAAGTCAGGCATATAATAATCTTTTACTACAGCTAGCACAACTACAAACTAGAACTGCAATATCAGATGATGTATTTTTAAACAGTTTTTTCTGCTTTCAGAGCTATGAAAAATGAATCCAATTCATTACAAAATCCCCATAAACAAGAGAGTTGTGGGGAAAGAACAAAAAATACCTTATTTAAAGCACATATAATAACCCGGGGGTTGGGTTCTGCACTTCGTCCTGATGAGATGGGTATTTGTGCCAATTTATTTCAAAATCCCTCCGTGTATGGAAAAGTTATGGTGCGGACACGAAATGGACCTTATTGTTATATCACCTTCATGATGACCTTTTTGACCTTGATGATACGGATCCGGTGGCTGGGTTCTGCACGTCGTCTTGATAAGATGAGTGTATGTGCCAACTTATTTCAAAAGATGGATGAACGGACGTACGGACAACGCCAACACTTCTTAAGGAACATTTGTAAAATATTTGACCGTCATATATACAGTAACCTTACTTTTGTTGAAAATGACGTAAAACACCATACATACAAACAAACAAGCAAGTCCTCTATGTTAAGTACTGTTACAATTGCCTACAATCCGGTGAATTTGGACCGTTAGTTTTAATGGGGTTTTCTTATTTGAAATATGTTGTTTGTTGTCCTTTACAATTAGATTCTTGATTTAGCCGTCAAAAACTATGTCGCCAGTATACTTCAAGATTATTTGTTTTATGTACTTCATCTTATAAAACAAGAGGTCAATGACCTTGAAGCTCTACTGATTGATTTTGATTTCAGGAAGTAGTCGCTACAGACTTGTTTTTTGAAAAATTATTTTTAGCCGTGGCGGCCATCTTGAATTTCCGGCCGACCTGAAATTTTGCTAGGATCAATAAGACATCAAGAGCAACATTCCTGTGAAGTTTCATGAAAATCCGTCAAGTAGTTTCACAGGAATAGTCGCTACAAGTTTTCATCGTATAACTCTATGTAAACAAAGATGGCCGCTGACAGCCATGTTTAAGGTCGAATCAAAATAATGTTTGACTCTGATAACCATCATGTCATGCTGATCATTTTACAAAAAGTCCCATATCAATATCACTTATAGTTTTCAAGACGTAGTCGCTACAAACTTCTTTTTTAAAAAATCTAATTTTAGCTGTGGCGGCCATCTTGAATTTCCGGCCGATCTGAAATTTTGCTAGGATCAATTAAACATTAAGAGCAATATTCCTGTAAAGTTTCATGAAAATCTGCCAAGTAGTTTCAAAGGATTAGTCGCTACAAGTTTGTACTATATAACTCTATGTAAACAAAGATGGCTGCTGGCAGCCATGTTTAACGTTGAATTAAAACAATTTTTTTTTTGATAAGGACCAACATCATGTCATGCTGATCATTTTACAAAAAGTCCAATATCAATATCACTTATAGTTTTCAAGTAGTAGTCGCTACAAACTTGTATTTTGAAAATCTATTTTTAGCCATGGCAGCCATCTTGAATTTCTAGGATCAATTAGACATCAAGAGCATCATTCCTGTGAAGTTTCATGAAAATCCGTCAAGTAGTTTCAGAGGAGTAGTCGCTACAAGTTTTCATTATATAACTCTATGTAAACAAAGATGGCCACTGGCAGCCATGTTTAACGTCGAATCAAAATAATGTTTGACTCTTATAACCACCATGTCATGCTGATCATTTTACAAAAAGTCCCATATCAATATCACTTATAGTTTTCAAGACGTAGTCACTACAAACGTCTTTTTTAAAAATCTATTTTTAGCTGTGGCGGCCATCTTGAATTTCTGGCCGATCTGAAATTTTGCTAGGATCAATCAGACATTAAGAGCAATATTCCTGTAAAGTTTCATGAAAATCTGTTCAAGTAGTTTCAAAGGAGTAGTGCTACAAGTTTTTACTATATAACTGTATGTAAACAAAGATGGCCTCTGGCAGCCATGTTTAACGTTGAATCAAAATGATTTTTGACAAGAACCAACAACATGTCATGCTGATCATTTTAGAAAAAGTCCCATATCAATATCACTTATAGTTTTCAAGAAGTAGTCGCTACAAACTTGTATTTTGAAAATTTTTAGCCGTGGCGGCCATCTTGAATTTCCGGCCGACCTGAAATTTTGCTAGGATCAATTAGACATCAAGAGCAACATTCCTGTGAAGTTTCATGAAAATCCGTCAAGTAGTTTCAGAGGAGTAGTTGCTACAAGTTTTCATTATATAACTCTATGTAAACAAAGATGGCCGCTGGCAGCTATGTTTAACGTCGAATCAAAACGATTTTCGACAAGGACCAACATCATGTCATGCTGATCATTTTAGAAAAAGTCCCATATCAATATCACTTATAGTTTTCATGAAGAAGTCGCTACAAACTTGTTTTTTAAAAACCTATTTTTAGATCTGGCGGCCATCTTGAATTTCCGACCGACCTGAAATTTTGCTAGGATCAATTAGACATCAAGAGCAACATTCCTGTGAAGTTTCATGAAAATCCGTCAAGTAGTTTCAGAGGAGTAGTTGCTACAAGTTTTCATTATATAACTCTATGTAAACAAAGATGGCCGCTGGCAGCTATGTTTAACGTCGAATCAAAACGATTTTCGACAAGGACCAACATCATGTCATGCTGATCATTTTAGAAAAAGTCCCATATCAATATCACTTATAGTTTTCATGAAGAAGTCGCTACAAACTTGTTTTTTAAAAACCTATTTTTAGATCTGGCGGCCAACTTGGATTTCACATCAACATGAAATTTTGCTAGGATCAACTAGACTTCATGGGCAACATTTCTGTAAAGTTTCAGGAAAATCCATTCAGTAGTTTTAGAGGAGAATCGCTACCAAAAAAAAGTTTACGGACAGACGGACGACGGACGCCGCACCACGGCATAAGCTCTGCTGATCTCTGATCAGTAGAGCTAAAAAAAGTGACATCGTTTCATCTGATTTTAGAGTAGAGCATTGGTTTGTAGTTTCATCCAAGTGGTTTATGAGTGTAAATGGGAACTGCGGCCTCTTGTTTACTAATCTGTGTGAGTCAGCGGATGGGAGCTGCGGCCCCTGATTTACTAATCTTTGCGAGTCTGGGGATGATGGGACATGCAACATCTGGTTTACTAAACTTGTGAGTCTTGGGATGAAACCTGCAACGTTTGGTTTACTAATCTGTGTTCGTCTGGGGATGGGACCTGCATCATCTGGTTTATTAAACTGTGTCAGTCTGGGGATGGGACCTGCGAATCTGGTTTACTAAACTTTGTGAGTTTGTGAATCAAAAACAAGCGGCCCATTTTTAACTTTGTGAGTCAGGGTCACCTGCAGGTCAAGGCCATTGACTTGACTATTGAGCAAATTTTATTTTCATTGTCAATAGGTCAAGGACGTATGGACGCATTATAGACACAAGAGTTAAGAAAATAGCATGCCATTTTAACAAAGCGTACGTTTCTAATCATTTGTTTCTATTAACGGCTGGGTAAATCGCGTGTTTTAATGCAAATTTGACAGTAATGTTATACACTAATACTAGACACAAAGTCTATATCATCTCCGTTAAGGTTAACAATAAACATATTCTGACTTTATTACAGGAACTACTTTACGACCCTATCTAGTCAAGTGTCACTTAGACTATTAATTGAAGTATTCACATATAATGCTGATCGGTCTTTATTTAACTGTAAACGTCATAATAAGTATGTCACAGAATTGTACCGTAGTTATCTGCCAGTAAAGTTAAAATAAATAAAATATTTCGCTTTACTTCTCCATTTCGTAACACAATTCGTAATAAAATGGTTTAGTTGCCTCAAGTAGGCCTGACTGTTCTGTTGGCCTAAATAATGTAGTGTTTATTGGCCAATACCTGCAATTCAATTAAAACTTTGCATAGTTCATTGCGACACCATTGTAACCACAAAATAAGCAAGCATTGATCCTGTGCACATCCAAGCATAAAGCAATCCTATTTGAAGAGGAAATCTTCTACTAGTAATCTTGCCCATGCTCATGATGTATATATGCATATAAATTATTTTGTGTTTTATCTGTATTGATCATCGGCTGCAATTGTTCATATACATTTCAATATGCCTGGCAAATAAAAGTATAGTCAAACGTGTGAATTACAGACATTGTAAAAGGTATATATTATGTGTTGCCTAACAGGTTTACCTGTCCGATACTATCAGGATACTGAACAACGTGGCACCGCTGTAAATGTACCCATTCCCTTTGATTGTGATTATACCTCTGCTGTCACAATCTCTACAAAGAATACACTAGTTCCTCTACCCAGAGTACACTCGTTCCTCATTTTATATGTGAGTGAAAGGAACGATAACTCTGCGTGGAGATTGCTGCTGTCACTGATTGTGATTATATCCCCGCTTTCACAAAATCCGTAACGTCCCATGGCTTAAACACATTTTTGTCCCGTCGTGTCGCGAAACACATGTTTATTACTTTCATTCCTCAAACAGTTTTGAATGGATGGATCCCAAACTTCATGTCTACATAACTGATGACATTATGTCCCTCTACATCACCCATTGTTGATTGCCTATGTGACCGACTATTTTGTTGTGCCACCCTCTTCAAGTTCATATTCTTTCTGGGGTATTGAAGGTCTTGCTTCGATATTCGGTATACATGTTTACTGACCACACCCTCCCCGCAGGGTCAGTCTATTTCGCTGACTTTCATAGCTGACGTCAGTGGCATCATTGTTTACATAATGTTATATAATAACAACTTTTAGCGACTACTCCTTTGAAACTACTTGACGGATTTTCATGAAACTTCACAGGAATATTGCTCTTGCAGTTTAGTTGATCCTAGCAAAATTTCAGGTCGGCCAGAAATTCAAGATGGCCATCACGGCTAAAAATAGATTTTTAAAAAACAAGTTTGTACTCCTTGAAAACTATAAGTGATATTGATATGAGACTTTTTCTAAAATAATCAGCATGACATGATGTTGATCCTTTTCGAAAATATTTTGATTTGGCATTAAACATGGCAGCCAGTGGCCATCTTTGTTTACATAAAGTTATATAATAAAAACTTGTAGCCACTACTCCTTCATGAAACTTCACAGGAATGTTGCTCTTGATGTCTAGTTGATCCTAGCAATTAATTCAAGATGGCCGCCAAAGCTAAAAATAGATTTTAAGAAAACAAATTTGTAGCGACTTCTTCCTGAAAACTATAAGTGATATTGATATGGGACTTTTTCTAAAATGCTTAGCATGACATGATGTTGGTCAATGTCGAAATTCATTTTGATTTAACGTTAAAAATGGCTGCAGCGGCCATCTTTGTTTACATAGAGCTTATATATAGTAAAAACGTGTAGCGACTACTCCTCTGAAACTACTTGACGGATTTTTATGAAACTTCACAGGAATGTTGCTCTTGATATTTAGTTGATCTTGGCAAAATTTCAGGGCAGCCTAAAATTAAAGATGGCCGTGACATCTAATAACAGATTTTTAAAAAACAAGTTTGTAGTGACTACTTCTTGAAAACTGTAAGGGAAATTGATATGGGACTTTCTCTGAAACGATCAGCATGGCATGATGTTGGTCCTTGTTGAAAATCATTTGATTCAACGTTAAACATTACTGCCAACGGCCATCTTTGTTTTCATAGAGTTATATAGTAAAAACATGTGGCGACTACTCATCTGAAACTACTCGACATATTTTCATGAAGCTTCGCAGGAATATTGCCCTTGATGTCTAGTTGATCCTAGCAAAATTTCAGGTCGGCCGGAAATTCAAGAAGGCCGCCATGGCTAAAAATAGTTTTTTGTTTAAAACAAATTTGTATTATAAGTCATATTGATATGGGACTTTTTCTAAAATGATCAGCATGACATGATTTTGGTCCTTGTTGAACTTTATTTTGATTCGACATTAAACATGGCTGCCTGTGACCATCTTTGTTTACATAGAGTTATATAGTAAAAACTCCTGAAACTACTTACCAGATGTTCATGAAACTTCACGGGAATGCTGATCTAGTTATCAAAACCTATCAGTAGAGCTTCAAGGTCAATCACTACCCAAAGTCGTTGTTCCTTGCATCCCATACAACCTCTTTCAAATCTTGAGAAACGATGAAAATGAAAAATGATTTGGTGACACTCATTTTTCTCCCAAATGTATATGAAATGTTTAACCGCTATACCGTTTAGCCGCTACCCCGCCAACAATAGGCATATTTTTACAAAAGATTTAACTTAAAAAGGTTGCGAATCCAAACTCTATAACTACATTAGTAAAGCCTTAACCCAGCAAACGGTCGGGCAATTGTTATCGTTGCCGACGCGTCGAATTATGAGTTTCAAGCTCTTAATTCATTTGCGCATAATCATTTACGGGTATTTAAGTAACCGTGAATAAATCTACACTTTTAATCGGCACATATGCATGAGTGTATGACCTCAACACACGGATAGAATTTGAAAGAACGGTGCGCGTTCGTGCGTTCGTGCTTGCGTGCGTGCTTTCGTGTGCTAATGGCCTAAACTATGAACTTCTCTTTAGCTTTTTAGCTCACTCGAGGCTCAAAGTGACATATTGTGTCCGCTTTTTATCTGCCCGTCCGTCCGTCCGTCCGTTAACTGTTGCTTATTAACGACTTCTCCTCATAAACCGCTTGGACGATTATGGATGAACTTCATGGATGAGGTTGAGGTCAGTGTTTTTCAAGTTTGTTAAAATTAGGTCAAGGATGCGACATCCAAGATGGCCGCTATTACTTTAAAAGGTCGAATCCTAAGAAAATGTCCTCAAGAACCGCTGAACAGATTTCGACATTGTTTCTTTATTATCGATCGTCAACCAATTACTATCAAGTTTGTTCAAATGAAGTCCTCAGGGTAAAAAATTGCCACGCCATGGAGGTCGAAAATGTGCATATAGAAATTTTGAATGAATTAAATACACACATATAGGGGGAAACTTGAACAATCTTCTCTGAAACCACAATTACACTTTACTGTCGTTGCCAATAGACCCGCCACTCTATGATCAAGATGAGACTTTAGTGAAAACATTGATCTATAGCCCATTTCAACCTAGATTAATGGCGACGTCTGAAGCACAGGATCTGCCAGATTCTTTCGAAACATCCCAGGACACTCACACAATATCACTTATAATCGACCAGGATGGTAATATACAGTGTGCCCAACAATTTGAGGGATAGCTCTATCCGACAATAAAAGAAGAAGATTTATTCCCGGAGATACAAACAGATACAATGTTCACGCTGGACGCCGCTGTAATCGACCATATATAGACAGTGAACTTGAAGGTTTACCGAGAGATCTCTACTTGAATAAACTATTGCAGGTTACTCATTCATGTGAAGAGACACTGTCTCACTATCGCTCTGAACTCGCAATACGCGCTAAACGTTGTGTGAATCCACCGGTTGGCACTCTTAAAGACCGACGTAATTCGTCAAAAAACACCTTTGCCGAGAAATATGCATTAGATTGTTTCATCCTTAATGAATTTCTTTACGGCAATCGTCCTGATGTGAATGAACTGTTTAAAAAGTCAGGCTCTTCCTCGCTAGGCTGTTCTATGTCGCAGATAGGCTCACTAGGACAGACGCCAACGAGAAGAGCTAACACGGTATTGATCTCCGACATGACCCTTATAAAAGAAACAGTCGCATCGTTAAGCGCCGAAGTGAATATCCTCAAGGCCAAGGCTATAGAAGACAGAGAAACAGTAATGACGCTATCGAATAGTGTGCAGTCAGATATTTCAAGCATTTTTACAGAACTTAAGTCATGTCATGACGCCATACAAGAAGTCATTCCTTCAAGTGGCAATGAAATGGTATATGCCAAACTGTCTGAGGGTTTGCGTAAAGTCACACATATGCTCTTTACATTGGATCTGCACCGCACCAACGCTCTAGAAGAACTAAGCGACATACACGTAAAGACAAGAGACAATTCTTTGAATATTGAGCACATCCTTGATTCGGATGCAAATGGCAATACAAACATAAAAAGTCAAATCAGAAACCTAAAGGAAAAGGTAGACGAATACAATGTGAAAGCGGACAAAAGCGAATCGCTCACCCGCGAGCAGAACTCATCTGTTCGGTCGATTGAAACAAAGATGAAGGTATTAGAGAAGCGAGTCGGTGAAAAAGGTGTCAGCAGTCTTGAATCGTCTTTTAAAACATTTACAGTTGATCTCAGCAGGAAGATTGACAAACTTTGTTTAAATATGGAGTCATCTCTGGCGAATTTGATAGAAGTTAACGAAAAGGCCCTCATGAATAACGGTGATAGAGCACAGACAGTTGAAAATTATCACGACATATCGACCAATATACAAGCACTAACAACCCACAGAGGCGAAAATCTGCTCATGTCAGCAAATTCGATCTTCTGGAGCAAATATTAGCAATCTAACAGACTGTCACATTGAAATCGGCTCGCGTTAACGAAACAGAGCAATCATTAAATGTAGAATTTGAATCGAACACTGTAGTTGATTCGGAACGCCACGGTCGATTTAAAGATGTACTGCGAAAAAAGGCGAAGTCATATATCGTCACCGGAATAGATCTCGAAAGCGACGAAGCAGGTCTGAAAGACTTCTTAGACTACCTCGGAATTACTTATAAATCGGCAAAGTTCCTGTATACGCGAAGAACAGACAGTAAATCTGCACAAATCGTGGTAAATGAAGATCAGGAGGAGATTATAAACAACCAGGAAATATGGCCACCAGGAATAGCGTGCAGGCCATGGCTAAACAGATCTGAATATAGAGCCAGGTTTAATCGCGAAGACTTCGATAATGGATACTAATCAACAATCCAACACGATGTATTTCAACCTAATGTATTGGAATGTCACAGGGATTATGACCGGTATACAGTACTTACTCAATGAACTTAAAAACAAGTCAATACATATATGTGGCATCTCAGAGCATTGGCCACTTCCACAAAGTCAGCATATACTTGATAATTTAAGCAACGATTACAGCTCACATGTAGTTCTAGATGATGACCTTAAAACATTGAACAATAGAAAGTTGGTAAAGGCGGTGTGGGATTGTTATGGCATAAGTCGCTCGATAGTTGCATTCAAGTGATGTACTCTAATAGTGACCGCATTGCAGCTTTGAAATAAAATTTGAAATCATCGACACTGTTCATAATTCAAGTGTATCTGCCTTGCACCAACCACAACCTAGATTACTTTAAAAGCGAAATGGATCAGTTGAATGATTTATGTTCAATATTCAGCAATAGTGGTAAGATCGTGGTAATGGGTGATTTTAATGCAAAACTACCTGTGAAAAATCTACTGCAAAATGATCGTGGAAGAGATTTGTATTTAACTAAAACGATGACGAAGCATAATTTAGATGCAGTCACTAGTACAGAGATGTGCAGTGGTTCAAGCTATTCTTTCTTTCCTTATGGTGATCGTCAACCGAGCCTCATCGACCACATATTCGTAGATGAAACACTTATATCTGATATATATGAATGCTACATCGATACGGAAGGTCCGCTGAATGTATCAAGGCATCTGCCCGTCTTCATTTCGTTCAAACTCGAATGTTTAGATAAAAATACTCAAAAATAAGTTTGAAATTCAACTCCAATGCTGAAAAGAACAGTTACAAGAATCAAGTAACGAATTTACTTATTGATAGTGACATTGACCACAACAAAGTTGATGACACCTATGACAAAATTGCATCATGTCTACAATCGGCCTCTAAAACTTTTATCTCAAAGAAGGCTTATAAACAATTCTTAAAACCTTATTGGTCAACGACTGTGAAGGAATTACACACAAAAATGAAACACTATAGAGCAAACTGGATTTCAGAAGGAAAACGTCACAGTTCACCATCATTTTCGACTTACAAACGCTCGAAGACAGAATTTAGACGCAAGTTAAGACAAGCAGCCTCAGAGTTCGAAAGGGAGGTATTTGAAAGAATTGATAATTTAGCCGAACTTGACCAAAAAGGCTTTTGGAAAGTAATCAATTCAAGGAAATCCAAAAAGAAGACAAGAGTAGAAGGCAATGCAATGATTTTTAATGAAACCTTGGTGAAAGATCCTGACAAAGTAACTAACGGTTGGAAAACATACTTTGCGAACTTATACAGCTTTTCAGAATCTCAAGAATTCGATGAAGAATTTAGAAAACACGACGATGAGAGTGTTAAGGTATTTTTGGACGAAATTCTCAACGAATCTGATTCTAAGCTTATGTATCTAACCAGCCAGATTTCTACGCAAGAGCTGCAGACAGTTATTGATTCTCTACCGCTAGGAAAGAGTCCGTCTCTGGACAACATAACATATGAACACATCAAATATGGCGGCGATTACCTAGTTGAATGCTTACGTCAGTTTTTTAACTCGATCCTGAAATACGAGTACGTGCCGCGAAAGTTCAAGCAAGGCCTCAGTGTAACGCTTCACAAAGGCAATGGAAAATCAACTACTGACCCAAACAACTACAGAGCAATCTCACTATTTCCAGTCATATCGAAATTATTTGAAAAGGTTTTACTTAACAGAATTGAATCAAAAGGGTTTATCACAAATCTTCATCCCCTGCAACACGGTTTCAAAAAGGAAAAAGCTGTACAATGGTATCTTTTATTCTTCAAGAATGCCGGTTCTACTGCTGGGAACGTTGGAACGATTTATTTATCTGCTTTATGGATGCAAAGCAAGCATTCGATCGCGTGTGGATCAATGGCTTATTGTATAAGTTATATCTGTTTGGCATAAGAGGGAAGGTGCTTAGAATCATTTTTAAGATGTTCACAGGAATCTCAAGCAGAGTACTTTGTCATGGTCTACTATCCGACTCTCTCAACATAGCACAAGGTACCAGACAAGGCAGTATTTTGTCTCGCTTCATCTAAACTGTTTACATTTATAAGCTTTTACATATTCTGGACACATCTGGACACGGCATGAAAATGGACAATATTTCGCTTAAAGCACCAACACAGGCAGATGACATCGTTCTTCTTTCGCTAACAAAACGTGGAATAGACGAAATGCTTAAGATATGTAGTATGTACGCAAACAAATGGCGTAACCTTTATAATGCTTCAAGGTGTGCAGCAATGGTAATGAGTATTGATAAGAATAAGTACGGGTTTTATTATGCCAATACTAAATTAAATGTTGTGAATGAATACAAGCACCACGGTATTGTGCAAGCAAAACACGGCCGATACCCTGCAAACGTCGATGATGTTAAACAATCAGCCAGAGGTACGTTTCTTTCTCTAACAAATAGTGGAGTACATCCCAACGGACTCAATCCTATCACAGCGGCTAAATTATACTCTACCGTTGTTCTACCACGTGCACTATTTGGGTGCGAGCTCTGGAACAGTATATCTACGTCAAACTTTAAAGTGCTTGAAGCTATACACCATTTTTGCCTTAATTCAGCTCAGGGTTTACCTTACCTGACACGTTCTGATATGGTTACAGAAATCTTGGGTTACACGAGTGTAGAAGCTTACATCGACCATAAAAACTCAATTTTCTTGGTTCTTTGTGCAGAACAAAATCGAGCGACATTGCGAAACATTTGTTTTTAAGAAGGCTGTTCCAGTACAAATCTAAGTGTTCAAACAGCAGTCTTGGATTTATTCCCGATGTTGCAAGGATTCTTAACAAATACGAGTTGTGCCCAATTCTAGATGAGTTTTTAGGCACTGGTGAATTTATATCAAAGGACCGCTGAAAGAACATGTGCCGTGCCTCTATTTATAAATACGAAGAAGCACAATGGCTCTCCTGAATGATGTTAAGCGATGACTAAGAGATTTAGAAGATAACATCAATCCCTAACGCCAGTATGGCGTGTGTCCCTTATTAAACCTAATACGTTGGAGTTAATGACATTCATTGCCAATCTCTGCTGTCAGCAACTTACACCCAGACTATGTATAAAATGCGGCGAACCAACAAATGATGAACACTTAAACATCTGCTTACAGTGTGTAACATTCAGAACGTCGTTACATTACCAAATTCAGCAAGACTTTGCACGATATATTAAATGCATCAGACTATGAACAATTGACGTTATATATGCTCGGCTCGATAGATGAACAGTTAAGCAGAGTGTTACGAACTGAAACGTACCCAGATTACATGGTACTAAATTCAACATACATTAAACATTTGTATGCGTCGTAAACGAACTATATTATGTGAAACAGTTGCAGGAAAGTGTGTATATATTTAGGCTACTATAGTAATTTTGGGTAGTATGTTTATCCTTAACAATAACTAAAAGTAACAATACTCGGTGTAATTTTGATTTATGCTTTATTGTTTCCTTGTATTTATTGTGTTTAATATTCAATTATGTAAACATTTGTAATCTTCATTCAGTTGGAGGAAATAAATATGATACATACATACGAACATACATACATACCATAAGCTTATGGTCATCTACCAAGTTTAATCAAATGTCGACCAAGGGTAAAATGTAACCCGCCAAGGGATCGCATGTTTTACATATACTATAATATAGAGACTATAATATAGGTAACACTTGAAAAATATGTTTCTCTGAAGTCATAAGGTATTTAGCTCATATATTTTATGTAACATTGTAACCATGGTAACCTGGGGCAACATTTTTTAAACCGAGTTATATAGACAATTCTTTAAAACATCTTCTTTTCTGAAACAGGAGCTAGATGTCTAATAATTGTATATACAAATTGTCCCGATCCGGCAGCAAATATGGCCGCCTTTATTAAAAATAGAAACTTCCTTAAACGACTTCTTCTCATGAAATGCTGCAAATAGTTTGATGAAACTTCACAAGAAGCATCGTTGCATGGTCCACTCTCAAATTGTACAAATCGTTCCGATCCGTCAACAAATATGGTCGCCGTTACTAAAAATATAATAACCTTTAAACGACTTCTTCTCATCAGGGAGTACTGACTCCCTGTTCTCATGGACCAATGATCCAATTGTTTTGAACTTGAGCAAAAGAATCGTCTCATAGCCATTTCTCAAATATTTGTTTTAATCTTCTATACCCGTACGTATTATCAAGTTCTGGTTTAAAATATGCAATAGTGAAAATATAATTATGAAATATATAAGACAGTCTCCGTTACTAGATTTAGAAAAGCGATATATAAACTGGTTTCTTAAGGTTAAAAGGTTGCTAGGGAAATATGGTTTTATGTTTGTTTGGAATTATCAAAATGTAGAATATATCAATACATTCTTATGTCTTTTTAAACAAAGATTACTAGATGAATTTTTACAAGAATTCAGAGCCAAAGTTGATACGAAACAGGTACTGATGTTGTATAAAGTTGTAAAAGAAAGCTTTGCACCTGAACCTTACTTGGATATTATTATCTCTAGGAGATTACGCACATCGGTGTGGAACGCCAAACACGACTTCGATGGTCATTTTTCATTATGATGTGGTCACTTTCATTATGATGCGGTCACTTTCCATTATGATGTGGTCGCTTTACATTATGATGTGGTCATTTGTCATTATGGTGTGGTCACTTTCCATTATGATGTGGTTACTTTTCACTATGATGTGGTCACTTTCCATTATGATGCGGTTACTTTACATTATGATGTGGTCACTTTACATTATGATGTGGTAAGTTTCTATTATGATGTGGTCACTTTTATTATGATGTGGTCATTTTTCATTATGATGTGGTCACTTTCCATTATGATGTGGTCGCATTACATTATGATGTGGTCATTATGATGTGATAATTTTCCATTATGATGTGGTCACTTTTCATTATGATGTGGTCATTTGTCATTATGATGTGGTCACTTTACATTATGATGTGGTCGCTTTACATTATGATGTGGTCATTTGTCATTATGATGTGGTCATTTTCCATTATGATGTGGTCACTTTTCATTATGATGTGGTAAGTGTCTATTATGATGTGGTAAGTGTCTATTATGATGTGGTCACTTTACATTATGATGTGGTCACTTTTTATTATGACGTGGTTACTTTCCATTATGAAGTGGTTACTTTGTATTATGATGTGGACACTTTACATTATGATGTGGTCACTTTTCATTATGATGTGGTTACTTTTCATTATGATGTGGTCACTTTACATTATGATGTGGTCTGTTTTCATTATGATGTGGTAAGTTTCTATTATGATGTGTTATGTGTGGTCACGTGGTTTTTCTTCAAATACCGCCATCTATCAACACTGCTTGCGGAATTCAATATGGCGTCATCTGTCAAAGGTCATAGGGGAAAACGTCATGCGTAACCAATGTAAACACTATGGTTGATGAGTGTATCAATCACGATTGCTGGCATTTATAATTGTTTTTGCGAGTTACTATCATTTGTTTGCCTATTAAACGATATAAATATAAATTAATCTTACTAATAGTGTTGTTTTCGAGATAAAAATACGTGTTTATGCCATTAAATGGTAGATGTCCTTACCACTTTAGCACTGTCAAATTTGAAGTTACGCCAATTATCTATTCGTTTTTGAATTTGTTTATTACTTTTGGAACCATTTCTCACGTTTCTGACTTTGATATGTTATATAATTTGTTTTCGTAATAAACCATTTTTAAATGATAGCCGTTGCTAATATTGTAAAATTGTCAATATGTTTCGTAGTGGGGTGGGGTTGGGGGCGGGGTGCAAACAGATACCCATGCATATTTACAATATGTAATTTGATATAAGTGTCATTAATTTCCTATTAAAAGTACAAAACTGAACATATTTTTTTAAAGAGAGAGAGAGAGAGAGAGAGAGAGAGAGAGAATCGCTCAGATAAAGGCGAATGTCAGTTGATATAAGTGCCATTAATTAATTTCGTATTAAAAGATACTTTATTGAGAGAGAGAGAGAGAGAGAGAGAGAGAGAGACTCATTCTGATAAAGGACTGCAAAAGGACATTTCTTCTCAATGTCTAAATTAATACATGGGCATGTATACATCTTAATATGAAACCCAGGCACAGCACTTTTCTATTTTAGAGATTGTAGTGAGAAATCATAAACCCTATCAGTCACAAAAACATGTTTCAAACATCAGAAACCACAGACTCTGGAGCTCTCAAATCAGCCTATGACACACAACTCTTTTCAGACAGATGTATGTGCTTATGTAGGTCTGAATGGAGGTATGATGTTGATCTGAGAGTTCCAGACCGATGGACCTGGGTTTTGTACATCTGAAGCTCAGCTAGGACAAGAAAAAGAAGACTGGCTTTATACAATAATCAACTTACTTTGCCAGTGTTAGGTCAATTATGTAATGAAATAAAACAAACCGCAAACGTTCATTTATAATGTAATAATGGGTTAATTAACATGAAAGTTTGACAAAGCATAGTGTCAGTTAAATACATAGCTGGCAAAATAATAGATGATTTTATTCAGCAACTTTTTACAAGTACTTGTCATTTGACTGTTTTGCAATAGAGAATGTCTTAACTGATTAAAGCAGAAATAATTAATATGCTGGTCAATTTGTCAATATTTATAAAAAAATAAAAAAAGAGAGTAAATACAGCTGATTGACAATTCCAGTTAAATTATTTATTTGGATGTTCTGTGAGTGAGTTCTATCAAGTTGTTAAAGAATAAAATATGATAACATATATTTTATTTTAGTCCCGACAGACCACAATACCACACGTTTTAAAGGAAAACCATAATCAGCTCATTAAATGAGTTCAATGTAATATTTAGTGCCAGTGTAAAAGTTGATTCAGGCAAAATTAATGTAGCTGGCAATCTGTATTGGGTTAGTTAAATTTTTCATGTAAACATCAGACCAAACGGATGTTAAATCACTCTGGTGCTTCACATTTGGGGGCTAGATTGAACAGGTAAAATTCAATATCAACATGAAAACACACTGACACATATATTACTTCATGTCTAATAGACTTGAGAAATGCTTGACTTTTATTCTAAGATCTGAAGTTCCTAATAGACAAATTTAAATAGTATATTTACCAAAGTTGTTATTTATATTGTGTCAGAAAGCTCAAGGAAGCAAGTTATATAGTGTTGTTTTTCTTAATCATTCATATTAATTTTGTTATTTCAGTAAGAGTTATGTATGTTTTCTATTTCACAATAGATTATTTAGATGAAAAAGAATGTATTAAAACATTTGTTTTTTTTCATCTTTTTTTCAGTTTACAAATAGATCTGCACCCCGGTGATGATATGTAGTCATACCAATTAAATATGTTTAAAACATCATATTATAAATTAAATTGCCTGCCATGCTTGCAAAGCATTTATATTAAATAGTGATCCTTCTAGTGTTGTTGTACCAAAAACCCGTGGATCTAAAATATCAGCCAGAGACACATCACTCCCTTTAGACTGCATGTGCTTATCTGAATGGTGGTCAGATACTGATAAGAAAGTTGGATAGGGGCCTGGGGTTTTCACATATGAAGCTCAGCTAAGATAAGAGAAAGAATCCTCTGGCAAGGCTTTATACCATAATCAACTTATTTTTCCAGTTTTACCCCAACAGCTCGCGGTAACCGATGTAGCTTTTAAGTCAATCTAAATACTAGAGTAAGTTTGTAATGAAAGTTTGTAATAAAATAAAACAAAAACAAAGGTTAAGTTATAATGTCATAACTTCTGCTAGGGTGAAATTTTAAAAAAGCATAGTCTCACCGTTTAATAATAATGGAGGTAGTTAAAGATCTACATATGCAAATGAAGTAGGGAGATTCCTCCTTCTTTAGATAGGTTTACATCAGCACTCAGTTGAATTTAGAATTTTTTTGGTGATATTTGTAAGCTCTTCTTCCAAACACTTGTCACTTGGCTGTTGTGCAACAGAGAACGTTTAACTGATTAATTACACTGAAATAAAGAATATATGCTACTTAATTTTTAATCAATATTTATACAACAATACAACTGATTGACAATTCCTGTGAAATAAATGTATATGGATTATATGTGAGTTCTATCAATTTGTAACAGCATAAAATAGGATTAATATAGTGCACATTAGTCTTACCAGAACACCTTTTACCAGACAACCACATGCCACAAATACCACACATAAACTTCAATTTAAGATATCTTCAACGCTATGTAAAATGAACAGAAGGAGAAGTACCATATTAATCTAACTATTTTATTTTAATGTTTGCAAATTCTAAGTTATTATATTTGAAACTATTTTTAAACTACATAATGTTTGATTTTTCTTAAGAATGAGTGTTATCTAGATTTTAAACGACCCAAAATAACACACAATCGGCATTTTATTGAACCTGTCTTAACGAACAGTTAGTTGCAAACCCTTAAAAATAGAAAGAATCTTAATATAACTTGCTTCTCGATTAAACATAGTCGAATTAAATTGTCTTAAGCTAATACTAACTGTTCGTTATGCATGTTTTACTTTACATGTTCTATGTTTTGTGTTTTAGCTGTATTTTTAATATACATGCATTGAACTGTATACATTAGTGTCTCATAGGCCGATATCGGCCCAAAATCTCATATATTTTAATATGTTGTACTGAACGTTGTGTATACAATATGATGCTTTGTGACACTTTAATAAACAATTATCTTCTTCTTCTTCTTCATCATGACATGATTGTCAGATCAGTAAATGTGTTCAATGTAATATTTAGTCTCAGGAAAACAGTTTGTTCAGGCATATACAATAATTAATGCAGGATATCTGTGTTTGGATGGTACAATTGTTCACGTAAATATGAATCAAACCAAGTTTATGTAAAATCATATTTGGGGGCTACATTAAACAGGTAAAAAGTCAAATATGAGATATAATTCAATACCAAAATGAAAACACACCCAAACATATATTACTTCAAGTTAATGCTTGACTTTTATTCTTATATCTGAAATTCCTAATATACACCTTTAAATATAGGACCATGTGTAAAGAGACAAAAGGAAGACTGTAGACAGATAACGTTTATATAGTTTAACTGCTGTTTAACCATACATATGCATTTAATATGTAGCCTATCCATTAGATACTATTCATATTGTCATCAATATTCAAGTCAATTAATTTTCACAAATGCAAATATAATTAATAATAATGTAGATCTACATTGTATTCAGCCAGAAATTTTTAACCAGATGTTAAAACCTATCTCAGTCTTATTTTAATATCAATATCTTATTATTTTAATGAAGTATTATTTTTAGATACATTAATTGTGGTAATAAAGCAGTGTCATACACCAACATGTTGAATATATATATATTCCTTCCTTTCAAACATTGAATACATTTGAAGGAAGTTGATTTCTTTTTAAGCCACGTTAATATAGATGCAATGTACTAAACTGTATCATTAATGCTTTGATGCAGCAGACTGAAGAAGACAATCTTCATTTAGTTTGCTTATTTAATGTCAGTTGACTTTATAACAGTATACAGTTATTTAAACAGAATGAAACAAACTATGTCTCTTAAATGACTATTCTCTGAAAAGCACAGGCCCTTGTTACAATAGAATAGAGAAAGGGTAGAGAGAAGAAGAGATAGTGCTATAGTATGGGTTATATATTAGATATATATTTAGAAGCTTCTATTGTTAACTAACTCCATATCTTCATGTTGAATTATCTTTTACATAAACTTGCACGTGTAAGGTACTTGTTTAGTTCCTGTCACTATTATAGTGTTATCTTATATACCTACTTCCTTTTTATCTTCTTCCACCCCCTCCCCAACCCGGGCCACCACCCACCCCATCATCCTGCTCACAAGTACACAAAATAGATATAATTTCTGTAAATAAAACACACTTTAAAGTCGAGACTGTTTATAGCAACAAACTTATGCCATGATCACTCTCCCTCCAGAACCTGCAATTTAATTGATTTCCTCTTCTTTGTTGTTTTCCCCTTCTCTCTATCTTCTATCAGATTTTCCTGTTTCTATTTCGATGTATTTTCCCTATTAAAAATGCTTTGTTCTTTTAGTAAAACTATACCATTTCAATAAAAGTAATTGTTTTGACCAGCAATACTCAATAACTATTTTAAAATCAATTTATTTGAATTTTCGCGGAGCGGGTGGTTTCGTATTCAACGCCGGTAAAACATAATTTAGTGACTACGGTCGCAATCGTTGTTAAAATATGTCACTAATGCAATGACATTTTTCAAAGTGGGACTGGGTATAGTAAAAAGAAACACCAAAGCATGTACCTGGGCGTTTAGTTTGTTAATAATTCACATTTATTTGCCGTTATCGGGTTTATAAAGCCCCGTAGTCATTACGCCGTACTGTATTTACATGTTGAATTTTTCAATGATGTAAGCGTTTTTTTTCCTATAACCTGTCAAAAGATGGCGCTATTTGCAGTAAAACCACTTGACCAAACATACCACATCATAATAGAAACTTACCACATCATAATGAAAACAGACCACATCATAATGTAAAGCGACCACATCATAATGAAAAGCGACCACATCATAATACAAAGTAACCACATCATAATGGAAAGTTACCACGTCATAATGTAAAGTGACCACATCATAATAGAAACTTACCAAATCATAATGGAAATTTACCACATTATAATGCAAAGTAACCACATCATAATGGAAAGTGACCACATCATAATGACAAATGACCACATCATAATGGAAAGCAACCACATCATAATGAAAAGTTACCACATCATAATTAAAACAGACCACATCATAATGTAAAGTGATCACATCATAATACAAAGTAGCCACATCATAATGGAAAGTAACCACATCATAACGAAAAGTGACCACATCATAATGGAAAGTAACCACATCGTAATGTAAAATGACCACATCATAATGACAAATGACCACATCATAATGGAAAATGACCACATCATAATGACAAATGACCACATCATAATGTAATGTGACCACATCATAATGGTAAGTGACCACATCATAATGAAAATTGACCACATCGTAATGAAAATGACCACATCATAATAGAAACTTACCACATCATAATGTTAAGTAACCACATCATAATGGAAAGTGACCACATCATAATGACAAATGACCACATCATAATGTAAAGCGACCACATCATAATGAAAAGTGACCACATTATAATGACAAATGACCACATTATAATGTAAAGCGACCACATCATAATGGAAAGTGACCACATCATAATAAAAGTGACCACATCATAATGGAAAATGACCATCAAAGTCGTGTTTGGCGTTCCATACATCGGCACATCATTTACGTATTCATACTGGTCGATTCGGCAGAGAAAGAATTGAAAGAAAAAATCGTGTATGTCAGCTTTGCAACTCAAATAAAGTAGAAGACGAGTATCATATTGTTTTTATATGTTCATTGTATTCAGATTTAAGAACATTGTATTTAAAGCGTTTCTATAGACATAGACCTAGTATGTATAAATGTACTCTTCTCCTACAAAGTAATAACAAATCAGAAATACTCATGCTAAGCAAATTTATCAATATAGCATTTTTGCTTCGTATAAATTGTTTAAACAATAATAATACTTAATGGTGATTCAACTTATTTTTTATGAAAATTTAATTTTCTTGTTTGAGTGTAATTCCCTTCTTTATTTTGTGATTAGTGTCAGTTTCACTAAGACTTATATAATTGCTAATAGGAGTTCATCCAACGTTTATTTTACGTTATGTAATGCAATGTCTTTTGTTTTGAATGTTTTGTCATACACCATAATTATTCACGTGTATATTGAATTTATATATATGCTTTTGTGTATCACGAAAAACTGTAAAGTTTATTAAAGTGAATAAAGAATCTGTTCTGATCTGATAAAAAAAATAATCTTCAAACGGCTTCTTCTCGTGAACCAATGACCCACTTAATTGTTGTTTTGTTTTCTCATAAAAAAAACTTGGTTCATATGTTCAAATCTCAGAGGGTCAGATTATTTATTTGTTTTGATAACTTGTTTCATTAGTTATGCTAGTCATTATTGTTTACTGATTTATTTTGCACAAAACCCCATGGCCTCTTTAGCATGTAGAGCGATACAGGACATCGCAGACCTCTTGTTTAGTGTTGGATACAGACCACCCACTTTTTCCTGGGTAGAACCAATACTGTATACCTCCTGCATCCGTAAGAAATGATACTTTCCGACTTACAAGTCGATCTGCCAGTGGGAAACGGACCCGCAGAGGCGAGAGCAGAAAGTTTCAAACGCAGCGCCTTTATCATTCCGGTGACGGATGCGTGTTAGTAACAGTAGGACATCTATATCTCCCCCTCTCTCTGGCGAGACTCGAAATGACAGAAGGACATCTGTATATTCCCCCTCTCTCTGGCGGGACTCGAAATAACAGTAGGACATCTGTATCTTCCCCCTCTCTCTAGCGAGACTCGAAATGACAGTAGGACATCTGTATCTTCCCCCTCACTCTGGCGGGACTCGAAATAACAGTAGGACATCTGTATCGTTCCCCTCTCTCTGACGGGACTCGAAATAAAGTAGGACATCTGTATCTTCCCACTCACTCTGGCGAGACTCGAAATAAATTAGGACATCTGTATTTTCCCTCTCACTCTGGCGGGACTCGAAATGGCAGTAGGACATCTGTATCGTTCCCCTCTCTCTGACGGGACTCGAAATATAGTAACAGTAGGACATCTGTATCTTCCCCATCACTCTGGCGGGACTCGAAATAACAGTAGGACATCTGTATCTTCCCCCTCTCTCTGGCGAGACTCGAAATATAGTAACAGTAGGACATCTGTATCTTCCCACTCTCTCTGGCGAGACTCGAAATAACAGTAGGACATCTGTATCTTCCCTCTCTCTCTGGCGGGACTCGAAATATAGTAACAGTAGGACATCTGTATCTTCCCCCTCTCTCTCTGACGAGACTCGAAATAACAGTAGGACATCTGTACCTTCCCCCTCTCTCTGGTGGGACTCGAAATATAGTAACAGTAGGACATCTGTATCTTCCCCCTCTCTCTGACGAGACTCGAAATAACAGTAGGACATCTGTATCTTCCCCCTCTCTCTGGCGGGACTCGAAATATAGTAACAGTAGGACATCTGTATCTTCCCACTCTCTCTGACGAGAATCGAAATAACAGTAGGACATCTGTATCTTCCCCCTCTCTCTGGCGGGATTCGAAATATAGTAACAGTAGGACATCTGTATCTTCCCACTCTCTCTGGCGAGACTCGAAATAACAGTAGGACATCTGTATCTTCCCCCTCTCTCTGGCGGGACTCGAAATATAGTAACAGTAGGACATCTGTATCTTCCCCCTCTCTCTCTGACGAGACTCGAAATAACAGTAGGACATCTGTATCTTCCCCCTCTCTCTGGCGGGACTCGAAATAACAGTAGGACATCTGTATCTTCCCCCCTCTCTCTGGCGGGACTCGAAATATAGTAACAGTAGGACATCTGTATCTTCCCACTCTCTCTGACGAGACTCGAGATAACAGTAGGACATCTGTATCTTCCCCCTCTCTCTGACGGGACTCGAAATATAGTAACAGTAGGACATCTGTATCTCCCCCCCCCCCCCCCCCCCCCCCCCCTCTCTCTCTCTCTCTCTGACGAGACTCGAAATATAGTAACAATAGTAACAGTAGGACATCTGTATCTTCCCCCTCTCTCTGGCGAGGCTCGAAATCTGTCTCTGACGAGACTCGAAATATAGTAACAGTAGGACATCTGTATCTTCCCCCTCTCTCTGGCGAGACTCGAAATATAGTAACAGTAGGACATCTGTATCTTCCCCCTCTCTCTGGCGAGACTCGAAATATAGTAACAGTAGGACATCTGTATCTTCCCCCTCTCTCTGGCGAGACTCGAAAAAACAAACAAGATAATGTGCTGATAAGTATAGTTAAACAACATATCATTTCATGGTTAGTTTTAAAATACTGTTTTAAAATAACCCAGCTTTTTGTTCACACGTTACCGCTTAATAAATTGACAGTCTATCATGAATTATCCCCCTTGATACTCTAGAAGAAATATAGTATACCTCTCAAACACCCTCAAATGCTTTCCTCTTTGCGTTATACACAGTTTGTTCACAACTGCTTGGTCAAAACTGGAATGTCATAGACTGATTCAACAAGTCTCTGACTTCAACAAGACTGAAGCAAACATATATATTTGAACACATGTTTGTCGTTCTTTGAGTAGCAGAATAACTGTCTGATTGGAACATTTATCGAAATATTAACCAACCCCCGGGTCCCCATACCCCTTAGTGTAGAGTGGCGTAAAACACCATACAAACAAACATTCTATGATGTACTGTAACATGCACTGGCGTCAGAGGCAATTGAGTTACACAGGGGATTGAGAGCTAATTCTCTTTTTTAAACTTCAAATAAAAATCTACATGCTGCAAAACTTGCATAAATGCGTGTGTAAAATCTGCATGAAATTGTGATCTCACAAAGATAAACGTCTTATATAGTTTAAAACTACTGATGATTCGCAGATTACGACAGGTTGTACATTCTTAACACATAATTACTAAGGTCGGCGGGTAGCTTTGAGCGGTTTTGCTTGATAACATGAAGATAACACAAACTGTCAAAACAATATGTTCCTTAATATACACAAACTTGTCCTGTAATCGTAAAACAAGTATTCGGAAATCGGTAAGAAAATTAGAAGTTGGTAGATGTTTTACACAGGCGTAGACTATTTAGAGTGTGATGGGGGGTGGGGTGGGGGTTCCCGCCCTACATGTTTTCCCCGCCCTATGTTACCATACTAATTACTAATTAATAAAGCGCTATTTTGGTATGAGCTGAAAAAGTGTGTTTGAAAATGTTTCCAACTGTCCAAAAAATCCAGCTCAAAAACTCTCACTATTTTGTAATTTTGTTTTGTATATTAAGTGTTATATTTAATGGTAGCTTATTCGTTAGTTTCCTGCACATTGCGCGTGGGGTGGTGATATACTGACGTGTCGTTCGCGCCTTTTTAAAAAGTAAATGTGTTTTAAATGGTCCCACTAATATGCCATTTTTACAACAATTATTGTATCATAATACAGGTGTTGATTAAGTGTGATAACCCGTATAAGTGGCACTTTGTGAGTCAGGAAACAATTACAATAGTGCACAAAGTGGTCATGAATGTGAAAATAACTTAGATGAAAAATTTGCAGAGTAAATATCAAAGTATGATGACGAAGGTAATTGGAAGACGCAAAATGCAAAAGATAAGTGGGATTATCCTATAGTAGAGGCGCCTCAAAATGTCCAGACGGAGTTCCTGTAATTTGTTTGTTTGTTACGTCAACATTAGTACATGTTAGGCCATATATGACGGTCGGATTTGGCTTTGTGTAAGAGGCAGACCACTCTATTTTTCCTGGGTATAACCAGTATTGTACACTGAACAAAATTTCTAAGTATCAACTTTTGTATCTTAACTAATTTTCTTATTTGAAATATATTTTAGAATATATATATGATAAGTATTTTGTTTTGACCCATAGTTTGTAAAACATTTTTTTTTTGTTTAAATTGTTACATCTTTTGAGAGTTACCCTCCCTTTATATAAAAACATGAAATGTACTGATAAAACACATAACATGAGTCAAAGATCGCTTAAAGATATAAAATTCTTAAAATTGGTATGAAATAATAGAAAAAAACATAAAATATATATTTTCGATAAAGCCCTATTGGTATAACGTAGCGTGGGTTCATTACCGGGGGTTCATTCCCGCCCGGCCGGGTCATACCAAAATTTTAAATACTTATAAAAATGGTACTAGAAGCACCCTTGCTTGGCGTTCAACATATAGAGGGAAGTTCTAGGACGTGTCGGTCGAATGTCAGTTGTATGTGACCGGGTGGGTTATCATGTTATATGTCTTCGGCGTGCTAATCCCGTGTGGCAGCACTAATTGAGCTCACTATAAAGCGACGTCAATCTCCCCCACACGTACGCGTAATGTCTGGATCATACAGACCAGCGTTGAAGTAAATGTCCTTTAATTACAAACAAGTCAATTTTGAGGGTCTCTCAGGGGTTTTGGGGAATAAGGGAACATGGTCATTTATTTTTGTGGAACAAGGAACATTGTCTGTTATTGGTAATATTTTTGGGGAACAAGGGGACATTGGAAAAATATGTTTTGGGAACAAAGCAAAACACGTTGGAGAACAAGGGAACACTGGGTCATATTTTCAGGGAACATGGACCCCACGCCCCCTCCTCCTGGGAGTGCCTCAATTTTGATTCAAACAGGGACTGTAGAAGGACGTATACTAAAAATTTCCTGCTACAAAGCATCAATTCGCCTGTAGTAGTTTTAGTGAAATTTCATTGCTTTGTAGTTTTCTTGATGGGTGTTATGTTTCTCTCACTGTGTTATCTCAATGAAAAGGGGGAACTATACATCATTAAATGGGGAACAAGGCCACTTTAAACTTTCCCAGTCAATATCATGCTTCTGTTAAATAGTATTGCTTTAAATGTACATGTTTCCTCCCTTGCATTTCTAAAACGATAGAAGAGGGAAAAAGGATGATGCAACTAGTTCTGTCTAAGTACGCCCAAATAAATGATGTCTTAGTTTTCTGCTCACATGAATATTACTAAACACTGTTTAAACGGACTGGAGGCGATCTGGAAGAGTTATGGGTGTCACTTCAAATCTGATTAAAATCATCATACTATGTTTCAATTTCATATTCAATGCGCATCTATTGTAGGTCCAACGATTTAATTATTGAAAATGAAATTGTTTAGTCTGAAAAACTAGACTAAATTATTATTATTATTATTATTATTATTATAAATACTTTATTTAAACGGACACACGGCAATCTTTTTAAAAACTGAAGTTAGTTTTTCTGCATGAATTGCATTTGTTCAATCATCAATATTAATTGGGAAGGGCTAACTAATGTTGTAAGAACTTGTTGTGGCCCGACCCATTTGCATACTTTGTAAATGCAATAATATATGTTTAAACCAATATTAATTAATATTAATTATAAGAATAGTATAAGCAAATAGTTTTTGCATATTACTAACATTTGGTATGATAACTAAGAAAAATTGTATTTAAATATATTCAAGCCGGTTAAACGTCAACATAATTGTATTAATAATTTGAGAAGCTCATTGTAATCATAGACATAGATACAAAAAACACTTCAAGATTACCATGTGTCCCTTTAAATTGAAAACTCTTTCTTCCATGACGGGACCGGGGATTAAACTATACTTAATTTTATATTATATATATTTTTTTGGTTTAAAATTGTAATTAAAACATTTCCGACAAAAACAAATTTGGTCAAATGTTTGTAAGATGTGTGCGTGTGAGCGTGATTTAACACAAAAATGCGTGTGTCTGCGTGAGTCTCACTCTTCCAGATCGTCTCCAGTCGCTTCACTGGCAAAGTTTCGTTTGATAAGTCTCTGCTTTTCAATGGCGACCACAGCACCGCAGCCTCAGCACCAATAATCTCAAATACAGCACCGATAATCTCAAATACTGTATCCGCTCGTATATGACCTTACATATTATGACCTTAGATATCAACACCAGGTAGAGCACCTGCTAATTAACGTAATTGAGTCGGTTTCGTTTCGGCCTTTTCCGTAACAACGGAAGTTTACGAATGACGTTACCCAACACGGAATCTCGTTGTGTGTCATGTGACATACCAAACAAGATTGTGATTGGCTAATTTGAGGCTCGCGGGGAATTCAACGATTGTCAAAGCTGATATTTGAGTACACAATTCATTTAAAAAAAATATCCGGTGGAGAAGGTTAAACGTGTCTTAGCATTGAACAAGAGGCTTTACTTGTGAATAAACGGTTACTGGACACTTCTATAGAAAGGTTTCTCAAATGAATGTGTAAAAACATTGTTTTGCACGTTTGAATTTTGAAAGTCAAACCTCAGTTTTGAAAAAAGAACGGTGACACTGAACAAAAAATGTCTCAAGCTTTTGGAGTTCAACCTTTGCAGAATGCAGAAAATCAAGTGGGACGACGTGGGAAGGCCATGAATACGAGAAGCAATGGACCGGGCGCTCCCAAGAGAGCTGCCCTTGGGGTAATCACAAATCAGGTGAACCAACAAATTCGTGTTCAACCAGGCAGGGCGGCAAAACCGAAGGTAAAACTCTTATTTTTAAATTTGTTTTATGAACTCTCTCAGTGTTGTGTACAAGCATTTTCAATAGCACTGTACAGTTAAATGATAATGACTTTAATAATTATTTATAAAGTCTGCAAGGTACATGTATAAGTAGCAATTCCAAGGACTGTCCGGCTGGTGGCATGTGAGAAACCCCACCTGTCCGTTTTGGTGGCCATGGTACCATTTCGTAATTGTGTAGACTGGTGAGAGGCGAGTGAGCTAGGTGTAATAGGACTTTGTTGTGGCATATGTAAATAGATTGTATATGTTTATAAGTGCGTTAGTACCGCAGAGCTGAGGAAATGGCAAAATCGGTAGAGCGTCTGCTTCACATGCAAAGGGTCCAGAGTTCAAACCCGCTGAGTGTCTTGATATTTATTTGTAATTGTTTCGGTCCGATTACATTGGTGGAGAATCCGGGTAGGCATTATAGGAGGTTATTCCTTGATGCCTAGATCATTGTAAATGTTGTCTATATGTATCTGAAATAAAAAGGTTGGAGGTATGTTATAGTACTCAGTTGGTGGGTGTGTAAATAGATAGGTTTATAAGCACGTTACTACCGCCTCGCCACAGAGCTAGTTGTTATGGCAGCAAAATTGGTAGAGCGTCGCTTCACATGCAAGGGGTACCGAGTTCAAACCCGCTGTGAGTGAGAGCCTAAATATTTGTAATTTTTTTTTGTCCAATTACATATGCACGGAGATGTTAAACCACTTACAGGACAGCAAATGAATGGAATTTTTGAGATATAAATATTTATTGGTAGGACCACTTTTCTTATTAAATTGAATACTGGTCATTCTTGCCTCGTTACAATATTTAAAAAAACACAATTTGCATTTTGGAAGCGCTTGCTGATGCATTTGGGTTGCACATTTTCAGGCTGATACCATTGTTCAAGATGAAAATGCCTATGCAAAGAAGAGTGGAAAGACCTTTGGAGCTCCAGCGCTGGGACAGTTCTCGGTCTTTGTGGATGAAACGGCACCAAAACCCTCAAAGTTAGCAAACAAAGCTTTAAATACAAGCACAGAGCTCACGGATGCAATCACTGCATTACCACAGTCAAGAATAGCACTCGCAGAGGTGCCATGCAGCCCAGACATAAGCTGTTTAGAAGAATCAACAGGTATAAATTCAAGAATTGTAAAGGTCTGCATTTGATTGTGATTCCCACAGAAGTTCTGTGTAAATCCTTACTACGTTAGTTGATTTGCAGTTTAAGTGTCTGTTACTAACTTAGAGGACATATCTATCGCACATGCACAAGTGTGTATATTTCTTAATATTTTTAATTCGAGGGGGAATTCAATATATTCTGTCACTAATACGCTTCCGTAGAAACCGCCTTACATTACCGAACATTAACTCGTGCATTTGAACTACGTACATGCAAAATAGCAGTTTAATCCGATAACAATTGACAGAGATATCCATTGTTGAATTATGCGCACTCCTGTATAGTGGCTATATTTCAATGCTATCATGAATAGCGAAGAAAAAAATTAGGACTTGCATTAACTCCAGGGTTGCTTTTAAAGTACATGCAAAAGAGATTTATGCTGATCTGTGCCGTGTACATGGCAGTTCTGTCGTGACAGAGAACGTTTTTTTGTTGGGCTAAGACATTTAAAGGGGGTAAACTTAGCATTAAAGGTCGTAACCGTCCTGGCAGGCCTGTTATTGCAGCAATAAAAGGAGAACATTGATGCTGTGAAGGCCATGCTAGACGAAGATGGACGGTATACAGTTTCTAAGATAGCTAATAATCTTGGCATCTCAGAGGGCACATTTCATCACATTTTTACCAACTGTTTGAAATTAAAGAAGCTTTGTGCTAGATGGGTCCCTCATTTGCTGTAAACTGAACAAAAGACCAAACGCTTAAAATGTGCTAAAATCTTAAAAAATATGAAAATTGTCGTCTTAGAAAAATTTCTGAGTTGCTCACTGGAGATGAAACGTGGGTGTACTATTTTGAGCCCCAGCAGCGGATAAAAAACAAACAATGGTTGGATACAAATCAGACAAGACCGGTTATTGCAAAATGAACAATAAGCGCTAAAAATGTTTTGTATGCAATTTTCTTTAATTCCAGTGGCCCTGTGGTACAAATTCCAGGCAAACGGGGGGAGAAACCATCACGTCCAAATGTTACAATGACAAAGTTCTCAAAGCAATCAAAAACAATTACAAGAAAAAGGTCCCAAGTAAAGTTTTGAATGGCAATCAGCTGATTCATGACAATGCCTCAGCTCACAAAGCTAATATTATACAGTCTTTCTTGGAGCAATAAAAAGTGGTACAGCTTGAACACCCACCTTATTCTCCCGACCTTAGTCCCTGTGACTTTTTCCTATTCCCTTTGCTGAAAAAAACCTGGTAGACGCTATGCTTCCAGAAGTACCCTTGTTGCCGGAATATTTCAGTGTCTCAACAGTGTACCAAGGGGAGACTACTTTGCTGCGTTTACGTCGTGGATAGCGCGACTCCGAAAGTGTATCTGTTCAATACTTTGAAGGATTGTAACAAAGTTTTTTTATATTTCCAGTATCTGTTGGTTCCGAATACCAGTGACAGAATATATTGAACATCCCTCGTATTACAGACCTCAAACATGTATACAGCTTAGATTTGTAGTTTTCAATTCTTTATTGTAATACAGACCATTTTTTATACCTTTTTTCCTTCAGAATCTCCTATGATTCTAGATTTTGAAGAAGAGAAGCCCTTTGACAGGGAGGCCGTGATATTAACTGTGCCAGAATATGAAGAGGATATTTATGCCTACCTCAGATCAGCAGAGGTTGGTGACTTTAATAATCCATAGATACACACAGAGTGCTTGTTCAATATAGCTTTTTTATTTTTTACTAAAAATGTTCCTGTTTTATACTAAAATTGTAATTTATCATTGCTGATTTCTACTCTTAAAAGGTATTTTTTTGTATACCAATTTCCTTAATGCTAATGCTGAAATAGCACAAAGTTGCTTGCCTGGAGTTTTGTAACCTGAACCTTGTCCCAACAACAGTCTACTCGTTTGTATTATATCTACTCCATGACATCTATGACTGAACAAACAAGAGGTCACAATATGCTAGGTTTTATTTAATTCTAGCAATCCGGCTTTATCTACCCGAAGTATTTTAGTATATTTATTTTTTAAATAAAACCTGTTTCGAGCTTGTTTTTTTAAATATTTCATCTTTTAGCACCCAGCCCCAAGTACAACTGTGCAGTCATATCTTAGTTTGTTCTGATGGATTTCCCCTTTTATTCAGATAAAGAATAGACCTAAGCCAGGATACATGAAGAGACAGCAGGACATTACCTCGTCAATGAGAAGTATTTTGGTGGACTGGTTGGTGGAGGTATCGGAGGAATATAAGTTACACAGGGAAACACTCTTCCTGGCTGTAAACTACATAGACAGATTCCTGTCCAAAATCTCGGTCTTGAGAGGAAAGTTGCAACTGGTCGGCGCTGCCAGCATGTTTCTTGCATCGTAAGTTGTTTTAGTTTTAGTCTAGATCTTTTTTAACACTGCAACAAAATTGGAAAGAAGCGTCAGACTCAAAATTGGAGCAAGATTAGAATATTGTGATTTTTTCACTATTGAGGGATTCCCCCCCCCCACCCCCATCCAATTGAAAGTATGTTTTAGGTATATATCATATGATCAGACATTTAATTTAGCATTTATTTTTTACATACAAACCATGTAAAGTCGTCACTTATTTCATGTAAAAAGACTTCCATCTTTTTTTAAGATTGGTAATTTTTTCTCGATTATTGGCCGAATTTTGGGTACACTTTAATAGGCTAAAAAATGGCCCTGTTTTCAACGGTAAGTAGTCCAGTGTTTTTTTATGTGTTTTGTGAATGCAGCCTGTGCCTGTGCCATTGTGAAAAATAGCGGCATTTTTCTAGAAATTGTGAAATATTATAACAAAAGAGAAATATAATATCCCTTGGTTTTAAATTTTGTTTTTGGTAAATACAGATTAGTTTTAACACCAGCATGTATTAAGACTAGTATCCTTACTGGTCTGTATTTACCCAATTTCTTTCTTTTTTGAGATTGTGAATTTTTTGGATATAATTGTGAAAAAAGGGTTCTGGAATTGTGAATGGGGCCGAATTTCGGCCCAAATTAGGCATAAAAAAACACGGTTAAGTCGGACTGGATATATTGTGCAACATTAGTGACAGAATTTGCAGTTTTAAAATACTGCCATGCCCTGAACTATGCATGATTCCCTCTTTTCTGCTTTTATATAAATAGGCCTTTGCATATTTTTCATAAATTATTGGAGTAAGTTGTCCACAAATGAACCATGTCGTGAATACTGAAATGAGAAATTGTCATTAATGACATGCATTTGTATTTCTAAATTTTAGAAAATATGAGGAAATCTACCCTCCAGATGTGACTGAGTTTGCCTACATCACCGATGACACTTACACCAAGCAGCAGGTGCTACGCATGGAGCATCTTATCCTGAAGGTCCTGTCGTTTGACGTAGCTGTGCCTACTACCAACTGGTTCTGTGAAGATTTCCTCAAGTCCTGTGATGCCGATGACAAATTGAAGGCTTTAACCATGGTAATGACTTGAGGTTTACATTTCTAACCAGTTCAGTGCTTATCTTTTGTAAGTTGAATCAGAGAATTATTTAAAGCGGGTCTAGTAGTAGGCCAAATAAAATTATTTCTGTTCCAATTATATACTCAAAAGAAATACTATTATAGGGTAGGTAGAGTGTTTTTTATATGAGTTGTAACTACAAAAAACGGTACCATTCTCAATGGCAAAAGATGTTTTTTTCCCAGTTGGAGTGAAAAACTTCCAGTTGGGAATTTTTTATTTTTTAAAAAAAATATTTAGAGTGAAACTTTATTTAAATATAAGTGGGATGTTGGGGTATGTCGTTTGGTGTGCGGGCAGCATTTGTTACCGCTCAATAACTTGTTATGTATGAGGTATTGCGATGGAACTTGCAGGGTATGTAGCTTATATTGAAAGGATGCTTGGGATTGCAGTTCGGGTCACTGGGGTCAAGGTCACTGTTATTAAAAATAGAAAAACGGTTTCCACTCAATAACATAAAATAAAGAATAGAGATATTTAGAATGAAACTTGCTGTGTTGGTAGGTGATATCAAAAGGAAGTTTGGGAGTGCATTTGGGGTCAAGGTTGCATTACTAAAAATAGAAAAATAGTTTCTGCTCAATAACTTGAGTTGTGAATGAGATATGCTATGTAGGTACCTTTTATGTAAAGGAATCTTAGGATTGCATTTGGGGTCAATGAGGTCAGGTTCAAGGTCACTTACTAAAATAGAAAACAGTTTCTGCTCAAAATTTCCACGTTTTTCATTATATTTACATTCATGAGCGGTCTATTTCATACTTCCAACTAAAAGTTTAAACGTTTTTGGTGACTCTGCACAAAATGGGTTTATATGTTTTTCACACTACTATGCTACCAAAGGGCAATATTGTATTACAGGTTTTCGTTAGTAATAAAAAAAGATTAATCCTTGTTGAGGACTTGAACTAAAACCATTATTCATTCCCTTGTTGATCAAATTTGATCTGTTGGGTACTCTTTATCCTTCTGCATTACCCATAGACCAATGAACTGCACACCGTAGAAAACCTGGCATAATATTCCTGGTCTGTCAAGTATGCATTGCATTATTGGGTAAAATCTGAACCACGTGTATTTGAAATTCTATTTTGTAAATCGGTCGGTACACATTTTAATGCTGAAAGTGTTATAAATTGTAGATGTATTCATCATTATATATATATATATATACCGTTCAATCGCAGTTCCTGTGTGAGTCAACTTTAATAGAAATGGACACGTACATCAAGTACCTGCCGAGTGTACAAGCAGCGGCCTCGTTGTGTCTCGCTAGATATTCACTGGGTCTAGAACCATGGGTAAGTCTCACTAAATATTCACTAGGTGTAGATTCATGGGTAAATTATTGTGTTAATAGCAGGATTTTCACTGAATTAAAACTGGACAAGTCTGGAGGTCTCCCTAATAATATTCACTGAATTAGAACCATGGGCAAGTCAAAATGTCTCTAGCTTGAACAATGAATAAGTTTTTGAACTGTGTTTGTTGGATATTCAGAGTTTGAACCATGGTCAAGTCAGAATGTCTCCATGATTATTTACTGCGTTAGAATCGTGCAATTTATTATGCAAACAAAACAACTTGACCAGTTTCATTTACGTATACACCCCTTAATTGATATAAAAGTCGGGTGGTAACTAATTGTTAATCTATATAAAATCTATTAATATTTGGCACCTACCAGTTTCTCTGTCAACGCTGAAATCACTTGCCCCTGACCGCTGTGAATTCGATCCCTCAGGGGCCTAGGCATCTTTCTGTGGGGAAGCTATCCAACTGGTTTGTGATACGTCTGTGGTTCTACCCAGGTGCTCGTCCATGCACGAAAATTACTGATGAAGCACTGTTTTTTTTTTTCAAAATCAGAAAATCACGAATATACGTCGCTTCAAAATTGTTATTTTGGGGGAAAAAACTAAAATTATCTAATTCTGCCACTGCAACCATCACGGTGGGGAATCAAAGGCACCATAACGCTATTGTTATGCTTAAAATTGTCACCGTGCATTTTCCGTTACGGTGCCCAGCGCAGAAATTGTCGTCAGAAGGTGAGTGTGAAATGGTGTTTTTTTTATCAAGACATTTTATGTCCAATTCCCCAAAATCGGGGAATGTCATTCCGGACAAATATGTCCAACCTTTATTTTGAAAGCAAAATAATTGAAAAAATGCCAAAATTCAATCGTGTAGAGCGTTTGGACTTTGCAAGAGTTCATTGTTGATTTGTCAAAATCAGAATTTTGTGACCATTCTTCAACGATCTGCAGGTCTACGCTAATATTTGACCTTCATACAACTGTGTAATGGACAGACGGATGCTCTGGTACAAAAAAATGAATATTATATGCCATATAAAATGCTATAAACCCATTTTTTTGAAACATTGTGGTGCCCAGGTCGAGATTATGGTGCCCAGGTCGCGACATGGTGCCCAGTGCAAGTAACTTTAAAAGAAAAAAAAACGGTCACATTTAATAAAATATACACAGGTATCCACTAAATAAGTATTTGAATTGACTTGACCTGTGTTAAAATGTGTTTGTGGGGAAACTTAATTCAACTTCCAACTGCTAAATTATCCAATTAGTCCATCCATCCACAATCCCTGCTTTTTGTTTCGAACTCTGTTCATGTTCCCATTAATTATCCACCAAATAGTCTCTATAGGACATAACTATAAGGCGAACTGGACAGCCAAACCAGAACTTGATAAATGTGACCGTTTTTTCTATTTTTTAAAGTTACTTGCACTGGGCACCATGTCGCGACCTGGGCACCATAGTCTCGACCTGGGCACCACGACCTTTCAAAAAATGGGTTTATAGCATTTTATATGGCATATAATATTCAATTTTTGTACCAGAGCATCCGTCTGTCCATTACACAGTTGTATGAAGGTCAAATATTAGCGTAGACCTGCAGATCGTTGAAGAATGGTCACAAAATTCTGATTTTGACAAAACAATGAACTCTTGCAAAGTCCAAACGCTCTACACGATTGAATGTTGGCATTTTTTCAATTATTTTGCTTTCAAAATAAAGGTTGGACATATATGTCCGGAATGACATTCCCAGATTTTGGGGAATTAGACATAAAACGTCTTGATAAAAAAAAACACAATTTCACACTCACCTTCTGACGACAATTTCTGTGCTGGGCACCGTAACGGAAAATGCACGGTGACAATTTTAACGCATAACAATAGCGTTATGGTGCCTTTGATTCCCCACCGTGACCATGTCGGTAAACATTTTTGATTATTTGCGATTTGATTTTAGAAGTAGACGCTTATAGAAGTCTGTGCGAGTCCTTCCGTACAACTTTGTCCAGTTAATAACTCTTACATTCCTGGACGGATTTTCATATAACTTTGCACAAGTGCTCACCACAACAAGATGACATGTCGTGCGCAAAATCCAGGTCGGTGGCTCCCGCGGTCACACTTAGAGGTCAAAAGTCGTAAAGGAGTGCTTTCATGTCCGGTTAATAACTGACATTCATGGACTGATTTTCAAATAAATCTGCACAAGTGCTTAACACAAGAAAATCCAGGTCCGTGGCTCCACGGTTAAGGTCACACTTAGAGGTCAAAGGTCAAAACCACTTCGGGAGCATTTGTCACTTACTCTTTCTGGAGTGGCTCTGAATAACAGTGCATTGATGAGTCGTTTAACAACATTCAATTTTATATTTCATGACTTCTATTTAACACACTTGATACTTTTCCAGCCACAAACACTGGTGAAGAAGACTGGTTACGAAGTGGGTCACTTTGTGGAGTGTTTGAAGGAACTTCACAAAACATATACCAATGCTGAATCGCACCCACAGCAGGCAGTGGTAGAGAAATACAAGACTGACAAGTAGGTTAACCATATATTCAATGCTTCTGCAAGTGTTGTGAGATTTATTTGCAAGATTCAAATTTTATTTTTTAAGTCAGCAGTAGCGAGCAAGTTATTGTGTCACATCTCTCGAAACTGTTCACTTCTAATGGAAACAAGATGACAAATTCTGAAACCTCTCTTGACATGTTTTAGCTCTTCAGTCGAGCATTACGCTTTTATGATTGCATGTTGTCAGTTGGCTAATTCTTGTTTACACTATAATATTAGACCAATAGGTTTCTGATTTTCTGGAAAACAAACTAATTTGAAAAATCGTTTCTGACAGTTACATCTTAAAAGACTTTGGAAAGGTCGTCAAATTTCATTTTAGGGTTTGATGACAAAAATTTTCAATATAAAACTGGTTTGAAAATTATTCTGCGGTGGAAAATAACACCTGATTATAGTTTTGGGAGTAAATTTTAACTCGTAAGATCATAGGGATGCATTTAAATAGCATCAGATGGTTGAAAATATTGACATATTTCTGAGATAAACAGCTTTATGGCTCTATGTTCTTGTTAACTTGTGCAGTTCCCTGGGTAACAAATTTAGTCAAAATTCTGACATTACTACACACCCATCTAAGACATGTCTGTGTTCTACAATTGCACTGCAGTGCTTTTTTTCCTACATTTTGGGAACATAACCCATACCCTCAAAATTGGGAATGTTAGCGTGATTTTTCATAAAATTGGGAAGCAAAACAGTCCAACATTTATTTCATAATTGTATCTTTCATACTGTTTACAGTACAAGAAGATCTACAGAGGCATTTAAAAGCATTTCATATTCAATACTTAATACATTTTTGCTACTTTTCAGTGTTCTTTCTTTTTCTTCTCAAAATTTGGAAAAAAAGATATGTTTTGTCATTGGGAACCCAACAACGGCTATATATTCAGCCAAAAAAATCCCTGCACTGAAACACAATTATTAATAATCCTTTCTTTTTATTTTAGATTCTGTCAAGTGACCGACTTCAGCAAGTACCCTGCCCCACACAATCTGGCCTTGTTGAACGTGTAACAAGGATGTGATTTGACGCAATTCATACATTGTGTTGTTGAATACCAAAGTTCTTTCAATACTAGAACAACTTTAATATGGTAGATTCGTGGTCGCCTACAAGCTGCCACTCATTAGTTGTAGTGCCACAATTGTCCATCGGATGCGACACAACCTCCTGTGGTTTGATCAAGTCTGTTTGCTTAACTTGTAAATTTTGATCCATTTTGGGAAAAACTGAAACTCGAAAAAAGTAGATACCAAGTAGAGTAGGAACTTTGAGTTTAGCAAAAATTATCCAATATTTCTTATTTTATACTAAAATGTCTCGATTGGTACAGCAAAAGGCGACTTCAAGTAAATATCAATTCCAGTGATGCATCATATTTTTTCTAGGCTACTTTAGTTAAACCAACAGATACTGTTGAACCATAAGTCGTTGACTGGCAGCGAGGTAATATGGAGATGTCCTACAACTGGTGGGTGGCAGTTTGTAGGCGTGACCTATTTATTAACCAGGACGTACACGTGGCAGTGACACTTGTACAGCTATGGTTGTGATCGTGAAGATTCCACCAAGATGTGTTCAGAACGAAAATGCACAATCAAGTCTATGATTTTAGTGTGTTTTAACACTTTTATTAGATTTTTATGGCAAGATTAGAAACTCGAGTCTAGAGAGGATGATGTGCAGATCTCGGCTTATAATATAGAAATAAAGTGCAATAAATAGACAAGGCAGCAATTATTGATCTTCTATCGCGCACTCGGAGAGCGTGTAACAAATGGCCATAACCCACAGCGTGTCTGATATTGCATGCAAGGTATGAATGAGGCCGTAATGCCCGGGCTGAATGCAAGATGAATATGGAGAAAATGAAGAAAGCCGTGTGTGTGTGTGTGTGAATGATTGGCTCAATAAATGAATAATAACCATTTTCATTATCATATCGTAATCATTGCAAAGATCTTCACCTATATTTTTATTGAGAGTGTATGTAAATATGTACAAAGCCATTTAGCTCTATATCCGTATACCCTTTGCATTTGTGTATGCTTCTCACTATTAAAATGTGTTGTCTTTATTGCCTTTAATATGTGTTCTGTAAAAAGAGATCATGCAATTCACTATGCAGATAGTAGCATTTTTTTTATCTGCTGCTGTTTTTTAATACACTTGTGACAAACCAAATGACAGTTTTTAATAACATTAACGATCAGTGCATGTTGATTCTTTACCTCAACTTTTTTGTTTTTGTACAGTGTATATACCTTTTATTGTCCTTCTCGACTTAATCTTAAATCTTTTACTCAAATTCACAATGTGTGCCTCTTATTCAAAGTGGTCATACATAATCATATGATATCCATGTTCAAAAGAGTTTTATTTTTTATCCCATCTTAAGTTCCTATTCCTTCTTCCCATTTTACATCCAAGACCGTTTTGAAATATGCTTATTTTTTGGAAATATTTTTTGTGTAAGAATGAAAAGTAGTAAATATTGAGATAGATTTAGTTATGTTGAGTTTTAACCGTTCATTGTTTTTATATTTTTTAGAAGTCTTTCTGTACATGGAATATTTTTATGATGGTAAAAGATTTAGAGAAAAGTGATGTCTTTATATGTTTTTAATTTATTTATAATTAAAGTTTTAAACAATATTTCATTTGTTGAGTATTTGATAGGGTGCCAGAACTAGATAGTTAACATCAGCGCCTGGTCAGAGTCTAGATATGTATAGGATAGAGCATGAGTTTTGCACGTGTACGGGGAGATAATGCACGAGCGTTATTGCAAGACTCGTGCTCTATTGTATTTATACCACAATAACTAACATATGCTGTGTATATCCTCGGGTATTACACGATGCATAGTGTGTATTTAGGCTATTGTGGTATAATTTTTGTTGAGCCAGTTTACGGTTCTCGACGAGCAAAATGTTATATGAATCAAACAACCAATTTCGGATGATCACTGTCGCCCACTTCGAACGAAAAAAGTTCATGTCCAGTTTCTTTTACATGTGACATGTCTTGCTTCTTTCTCACAGGGTTTTCATCAAAGTACGGATATTCCGTATATGCATCTAACATGTGCAAATATTTCGGGTCACTGATCTACTTTTAACGAAATACATGTCACACCTGGGCTCTGCTACGACATGCATCCCCCACTGTTGAATATTATTAGTACATTTATATGTAGGGAACAAATATTTCTTGGGATTGACATTAGTGACGATCAAATAAAAAATCTGGACTTCCAACCTTCATAAAAGGACTACATGTAGGCTGTTTTAAGACGCGGGGTGTAATCTGACAAGAATTGCAAGAAGTTTCATGACCATTCAAGTCGATATTTTGCCAAATTGTGAGCTAGGTTAGGTTTTATGAAAAGGGGGCATAACTGCTAAAATGTGTCCGTTATTGGACGTGTTCAGTTGAGATGAATGTGAAGTTTCATACTTAAGTTATGGTCCGTTGTGCGCTTGGTTAGCTGCAGGTTGAGTTTTATGAAAGGGGGCAAAACTGTCAAAATAGTCGGTTGAACATGTGTAACTGCATTCCTTAAGTTAAGATGAAGTTGTGTGTGAAGTTCATGAACATGTCAAATACGTTTCAAGTTTAGGTTGCAGGTTAAAGTGTGACGGACTGAGAGACTACTAACAGTGATCCCTAAGTGTCTGCCATGCTACGCAGGGGACACAAAATGGTTTCTGTTACTTTAAAAACGGGCATATGATATCCAGAAGTGAAAATACGTCCGCATAAACAAAATGAGATAGCTTGAGTTTATTTATTTGCACATATTTTCACATGGGATGGAAACCTTGTATTGAAAAAATTGTATAGTACATTTTTAGCTACTGATCAAAGATCAGCAGAGCTTATGCCATGGTGCGGTGTCCGTCATCCGTCTGTCCGTAAACTTTTGTTTGTAGCGATTACTCTGAAACTACTGGATGGATTTTCTTGGAAAGTTTACAGAAATGTTGCTCATGATGTCCAGTTGATCCCAGCAAAAATTAATGTGAAATTCAAGCTGGCCGGCAAAGCTAAAAATTAGATTTATAAGGAACAAGTTTGTAGCGACTACTTCTTGAAAGTTTAGTGATAGATATCGGACCTTTTCTAAAATGATCAGCATGACATGATGTTGATCCTTGTCAAAAATCATTTTGATTCGACAAGCTGCCAGCGGCCATGTTTGTTTACATATATAGTAATAACCTTTAGCGACTTGAAATCTGTAAGTGATAATGATTTTTTTTTAAATTTTGTCTGTCCATACAACTTTTTTGTGGCGACTACTCCCCTCAGATTAGACAGATTTTCATGAAACAGGAATGTTGCTCTTGATGTCTATAGTTGATCCTAGCAAAAATTCAGGTCGGCCGGAAAGTGAAGATGGCCACCAAGGTTAAAAATGCGTTTTTGTGGTGACTACTTTTCAAAAACCATAAGATTGATTTGGAATTTTTACCAAAATGTAGTTGGTCCTAACCAAAGTTCATTTTGATTGGATGTCAATGGATGTCAAACATGACCACTAGTGGCCATCTTGGTTTACATAGAGTTTATTGGAAATGCTTGTGGCGACTACTCCTGAAACTACTTGATGAAATTACGTGAAACTTAACAGGAATTTTGCTCTTGATGTCTAGTTGATCCTAGCAAAATGTAAACAAAGATGGCAGCTGGCAACCATGAATCAAAATAATTTTCAACAAGGACCTCCATCATGTCATGCTGATCATTTTAGAAAAAGTCCCATATCAATATCACTTATAGTTTTCAAGAAAGTAGTCCACACAAATTTGTATTTTAAAACTTGAATTTTCCGCAGATTTGAAATTTTGTTAGAATCAAGTATACCTAAAGAACATTTCGGTTAAGTTTCATGAAAATCCTTCAAGTAGTTTCAGAGGAGTAGTCGCTGCGGCATTAATGTCAAATCAAATTGATTTTTCGACAAGTCCTGCTGATCATTTTAGAAAGAGTCCCATATCAATATCACTTGTAGCTTTCAAGAAGTAGTCGCTAAAAAAACTTGTTTTTTAAAAAATCTATTTTTAGCTGTTGGGGCCATCTTAAATTTCCGAATGACCTGAAATTTTGCTAGGATCAACCAGATATCAAGAGCAATATTCCAGTGAAGTTTCATAAAAATCCCTCGAGTAGTTTCAGACGACTAGTCACTACAAGTTTCACTATATAACTATGCCATGTTTTATGTCAAATTAAAATGATTTTGACAAGGACCAACAAACATATCATGCTGATCATTTTAGAAAGAGTCAATATCACTTATAGTTTTCAAGAAGTAGTCGCTACAAACTTGTTTTTTAAAATTCTATTTTTAGCCATGGCGGGCATCTTGAATTTGCGGCCGACCTGAAATTTTGCTAGGATCAACTAGACATCGAGCCACATTCCTGTGAAATTCTATGAAAATCTGTCTAGTAGTTTCAGAGGAGTAGTTTTTATTAAATAACTTGTATGTAAGCAAAGATGGGCAGCCATGTTTAATGTCAAATCAAAGACCAACATCATGTCATGCTGACCATTTTAGAAAAAGTCCCATATCAATATCACTTATAGTTTTCAAGATGTAGTCGTTACAAACTTGTTTTTAGCTCTACTGATCAGAGATCAGCAGAGCTTATGCCGTGGTGCGGCGTCCGTCGTCTGTCCGTCCGTTAACTTTTATTTGTAGCGACTACTCCTCTGAAACTACTGGATGGATATTCATAAAACTTTACAAAAATGTTGCCCATTAAGTCTAGTTGATCCTAGCAAAAATTCATGTTGATGTGAAATCCAAGATGGCTGCCAAAGCTAAAAATAGATTTTCAAAATACAAGTTTGTAGCGACTACTTCTTGAAAACTATAAGTGATATTGATATGGGACTTTTTCTAAAATGATCAGCATGACATGATGTTGGTCCTTGTCGAAAATCTTTTTGATTTGACGTTAAACATGGCTGCCAGCGGCCATCTTTGTTTACATAGAGTTATATAATGAACACTTGTAGCGACTACTCCTCTGAAACTACTTGACGGATTTTCATGAAACTTCACAGGAATGTTGCTCTTGATGTCTAATGGATCCTAGCAAAATTTCAGGTCGGCCGGAAATTCAAGATGGCCGCCACGGCTAAAAATAAATTTTCAAAATACAAGTTTGTAGCGACTACTTCTTGAAAACTATAAGTGATATTGATATGGGACTTTTTCTAAAATGATCAGCAGGACATGATGTTGGTCCTTATCAAAAATTGTTTTGATTCGACGTTAAACGTGGCTGCCAGCGGCCATCTTTGTTTACATAAGAGTCATATAGTAAAAACTTGTAGCGACTACTCCTCCCACTCCTGATCTTCACAGCCTGCACGTCGCGGAGAGGGCACAGTCAGCAATCAAAGAGGATTGACCAAGTGTGTCGATCCTTGCCGCGCACCGCCCTCGAACGTACCGCAGGGACTGCCGGAACACCGTTTATCTTGCAGTATATTGTCTTACTGCAAGAACGGAGGATTGCTGATTGACTGAAAGTGAAGATGTCTCCTGCGTTCCCATCACAGCACACATCATCTGACGTCCACAGATCCCGGATGTCTTGTCCGCGAGCCGGAAGGAATAGTTCACCGTTCGGCTTACATTCGACAACCAAGGGGGAAGGACGTCGGGTGGTGTGTGCGGCGCAGGGGTCATACTGTGATGGGTGTGGCCCCAAAAAAGACCGTCACCACTCGTAGAGGATGTAGGACACAGTAGCGGATGTAGGACCACCACGCCAGCAGCCGACCACCATGCCAGTTCAGTACAGACCACTCACCGCCGCAGCGAAGACTATACAGAGCGAAAGCGACAGCCACCTACACATCTACAATAGAAATGACGACGCAGCAGCACAACATAACCAACGCATCCATCTAGAACAGACCAGACTCTATTGTGCCCATCGCGGCAGGGAAACTTGTCGTGTTAGTTGGCGGACGGTCTATAAACCTTAGAACTACACACACACACAGCGACTACTCCTCTAAAACTACTTGGCAGATTTTCATGAAACTTTACAGGAATGTTGCTCTTAATGTCTAATTGATCCTAGCAAAATTTCAGATCGGCCAGAAATTCAAGATGGCTGCCACAGTTAAAAATAGATTTTTAAAAAATAAGTTTGTAGCGACTACGTCTTGAAAACTATAGTGATATTGATATGGGACTTTTCTAAAATGATCAGCATGACATGATGGTTATCCGAGTCGAACATTATTTTGATTCAACATTAAACATGGCTGCCAGTGGCCATCTTTGTTTACATAGAGTTATATAATGAAAACTTGTAGCGACTACTCCTCTGAAACTACTTCACGGATTTTCATGAAACTTCACAAAAATGTTGCTCTTGATGTCTAATTGATCCTAGCAAAATTTCAGGTCGGCCGGAAATTCAAGATGGCCGCCATGGCTAAAAATAGATTTTCAAAATACAAGTTTGTAGCGACTACTTCATGAAAACTATAAGTGATATTGATATGGGTCTTTTTCTAAAATGATCAGCATGACATGATGGTTATCCGAGTCGAACATTATTTTGATTCGACATTAAACATGGCTGCCAGTGGCCATCTTTGTTTACATAGAGTTATATAATGAAAACTTGTAGCAACTACTCCTCTGAAACTACTTGACGGATTTTCATGAAACTTCACAGAAATGTTGCTCTTGATGTCTAATTGATCCTAGCAAAATTTCAGGTCGGCCGAAAATTCAAGATGGCCGCCATGGCTAAAAATAGATTTTCATGCAAGTTTGTAGTGACTACTTCTTGAAAACTATAAGTGATATTGATATGGGACTTTTTCTAAAATGATCAGCATGACATGATGTTGGTCCTTATCAAAAATCGTTTTGATTCGACGTTAAACGTGGCTGCCAGTGGCCATCTTTGTTTACATAGAGTTATATAGTAAAAACTTGTAGCGACTACTCCTCTGAAACTACTTGGCGGATTTTCATGAAACTTTACAGGAATGTTGCTCTTAATGTCTAATTGATCCTAGCAAAATTTCAGATCGGCCAGAAATTCAAGATGGCTGCCACAGTTAAAAATAAGTTTGTAGCGACTACTTCTTGAAAACTATAAGAGATATTGATATGGGACTTTTTCTAAAATGATCAGCATGACATGATGGTTATCCGAGTCGAACATTATTTTGATTCAATGTTAAACATGGCTGTCAGTGGCCATCTTTGTTTACATAGAGTTATATAATGAAAACTTGTAGCGACTACCCCTCTGAAACTACTTGACGGATTTTTATGAAACATCACAGGAATGTTGCTCTTGATGTCTAATTGATCCTAGCAAAATTTCAGGTCGGCCGGAAATTCAAGATGGCCACCACAGCTAAAAATAGATTTTCAAAAAAACAGTTTATAGAGACTAATTCCTGAAATCAAAATCGATCAGTAGAGCTTCAAGGTCATTGACCTCTTGTTTTTAAATCTATTTTTGGCTTTGGTGGCCATGAATTTTTGCTTTGATCAACTAAACTTCATGGGCATAATTTCTGTAAAGTTTCATGAAAATCCATCCAATAGTTTCAGAGGAATAGTCGCTACTGACAGACAGACACGGTATAATCAAGCTAAAAACTTGTAACGACTACTCGACAGATTTTCATGAAACTTCACAGGAATTCTGATCTAGCTTTCAGCCAGTAGAGCTTCAAGGTCATTGTCCCCTTGTTCAAGCAAGTTATTGCTGCGCTTAGTAAATTCGTTTTCAATGGCATCTTGAAGCACATGTCGTCATTGACACTGAAGAATGTTAATTTAGTAAAGTGAGGTTTTACTAATTGGAGAATAAAAGACGAATCTTTTGAATATGAAGTTTTCTCGAGTATTTAAGATCAGTCCCAGTGCATTTACAATCATTGGGAAACATAAAAAAATCGTTCGTTATTGAAACATATCAAGTAAATTTATAAATTTATGAGTTTTAACTAAAGTAGCACCAAACCATCTGGTTTAAATAGCGGGAAATATTTCCCGATAGTTCCATCCCATGGTAAATCCATGCAAGAAATATATTCTTAAACCTTACATGATTGAATATTTACTAAATAGAAACGAGATGTCTTAGGGCATTGATAGCGGTACAAAAACACCCAGACCACTCTTAAATACACAATGGAAATAATAGCGCGTAACCAATTTAGCTAAACAGGAAGTTAACATGCAAGACTATATGACCAAAACCCAATGCGCTAATATGGACGTCACGTGAGCAACAGAAAATAAATATTGTGGTCCAAGCCATGTTTGCAAACAAAACAGTCTAATTCACTTATTTATTACTGGACTTTTTTGGGTCTATGCTCGTGTTTTCATGCTTTTCACAACTTGTGGTGTGGGAGTGTAATAAAGCCATGATATATTTATCATATTACACTGGTGAAATAAATATGCAAATGAAGGCCCGAATCATCGTTTGGTCTTTTCCGGTCAGCTCTGAGACTGAGTACATCAGAAATGTCACGTTGATTTCCTTAACAATTAATATACCGTTTTATGGACATGGACAGGGTAGTTCTGTTGTTCGGCACCGTACGGAGAAGATCGAGTTGTTATACAAATGAATGAATTAATGGTGTTTTAAGGCATGTCGACACATAAATAGGTCATATTGTGCGCAAAAACTGTTGAAAAATGAAGAAATGAAGTATTAATTAAAAATTAATGTAAATATATAAAGATAAAACTATTAAAATATAAGGGTTTGTAAAACCTTATATATAGGCAGCTACACTAATACATGTTGCTTATGAGGTTGTTGCCTATATATAATGCTGTTGTATTGCGACGTCGTATGTTGACTCGGTCCTCCGTACGATGCCCAACTACGGAACTACCTCGGATTGCGGTATTTTAATTATGGAAATCGACGAGACCAATCCTATGCCTGAACTAAATGGAAAAGATCAAATGATGATTTGGCCTTCATTTGCATATTTATTTCACTAGTGTAATACATATTTAAATATATCCTGGCTTTTATTAAACTCCCACACTGCAAGTTATGTGATAAGTGTTCAGCGGTTCTTGAGGAAAAAAAACTTTTATGGTAATGGCAGCCATCCTGGATGTCACGCTGACTTAATTTTAACAAACATCGACCTCAGCATCATCCAAGTGTAGTCAAAAGTTAACAGATAGATGGGCAAAAAGCAGTCACAATATCTCATGCCCCGCCCTAGGTGTCATGTTCCTCATGGATTTATTTTTGGAAAACCTTTAAATAATCTTCTCGGAATTCTCCGATTGGTTCAGTGATAAAAATTGGACCAATGAAATCAGTTAATTTAAAACACATTCCATTCTCCTCCGAACACATGAGATTTTACTTAACACTGAGAAATGAGGTTCTTGAAATCCAGAAACACAAAATTCTAACAATAAAATAATTCTAAAATGATTTAATAGATGGGTTTTATACATTTCAAACTTCCCACACAGATATGCATCTTAATGAGTACTACACATTCCATTCCAGCCCCGTTTGGTCACGGGGCAAAGAATACGGCCACTGCAGATCCCTTTGGAGGGGTAGGCAGAGGGGTAGAATCCCCCCAAATTCATGTTCATTTTATCATTTTTTGTTCATGTTCATTAAAGGTCTTCATCATGATCCCTGTATTGTTTCAGGTGCTATCTCGCTCGCATCAAAAGAGCAGTGGCAGTAAAACAATAACGTGGCTCCAGCGTAAATGGAGTTTCTACGATGGAATTTGCAGCAACTCTGCAGTTCAGGGTGAGAAGGTTCTAGGCCCATTTTCCATATTTTATCTCGATGTACATGGAAGATGAGCCTGGCATGTTCATGCCTTTTAGGCGCCATATAACCTTTTCATGTGTTGGTGCGCCTTAAAACCCCAATTCAATTCAATACACATTCCAACCAGAAGGATGTCGCTGAAATCTACTCTTCTCATTTTTAGCTTGACTTTTGCAGAAAAGCTATTCTACTTATCCCTGCTTAGGCGTGTGCGTTACCATTAGTTTACCTTTTTCGGAAGCTCATATCTCGAACAGTATGACAGAATTCAATGGAACTTCACACATGTATTCAGTATAGATAGACAACTTGTCAGTGCAAGTCACATAACTCTGCAACCTATTTGACAAAAGTTATGCCCCTTTTTGTACTCAATTTCTTGGTTAACCTTTCTCGGTAAGCCTCATCTTACAAACAACCGCACAATGTAACATCTTTATCATTAAGAGTTCTTAAAAAGTTGGAAAAAAGAATAATCGAAATCAGATAATAAACAAAGATATGACCATTAATTTTGAAGGTTGTTCTAAAACGGATATGGGAGCTGCCATTTTGAGAAAACATTATATAAATATCACATCCCATGGAGGGTGATAGAACATATTGTCAACCCGAGATTGGTAATGTCCACCGAGGCTTTAGCCGAGGTGGACATTACCACATCGAGGGTTGACAATATGTTCTATCACCCTCCATGGGATGTGATATTTATTTTATTATACCAAACATCAAAATTCATTTAATCAGCAATTATTTTTTATTAACAACAATAAAGAACTTGAAAAAATTTTTGCCATGAAACATTACCAATTGTTGACTGATCGGGAATGGGGAAATTACATAGAGAATTTTGAGTGAGGTATAATAATCTAAATTACCATACATGGCATATTGGTAAATATCATTTAAAGCAAAGAAAATTACTGCAAACGAATGCAAAATCTGTTAATGGCCATAATGGCATTATAACACTAGTATATATTTTAACCCTTTGCTGTGATTTTCACCCTATAAATCAATTAACATATTTTTAAATATTTAGTACATGTTATTTAAAACTGATGTATTTCTCAAAATGGCGGCTTCCATATCAATTTTAAAAGAACCTTCAAATGATGATAAGCTTCATTATATATCATCCGATTTTGATAATTCTTTCACCCTTTTCCCAAACTCTCAAAACTAACGATTGTTTGGCTGTATGCCTACATTTCCTTTAAGTTCTGTACTGGCCAAAATCTAAGCCAGCTTTTGGAATGGCGCATTGTCATCTGATAACTTTTGCTATAAACAGTCTGGCACTTTTATTTTGCATTTGATCTGTACCAAACTTTGTCGTGAAAAACAGCTGTATCAGATCGGTAACACCATGGCCCTTGTTTTACTGAAAAATGACATTCTGTTCTAACAAGACTCTAGCACCTTCATTTGGTATTTGGAATTTACAAAACATCGTCAGTGTCTTATCAATGGAAGTTCGGACAAGTTTGAAACCATCTATATTGGATAAGTAACAACAGAGTTATGGCCCGTGATTTACTGAACAATGCTATAATTTGCACGTTTACACGAGCTTCTTTATTTTATAGACCTATCAGACAAGCAACAGCCCAGTTATGGTCCTTTATTTTTTTTAATGTACTCCATTTTATTTCGTTATCGCTCTAGCACCTTCATTAGCTCTACTGGCCGAAGGCGTCCGTCCGTCGTCAACTTTTGTCTCGTTAAAACGATAGGGCCTTCATTTTTCATCCGATCTTTACCAAACTTTAACAGGTTGTTAATATCAATGAAAGCTCGGATAAGTTTGAAAACCAGCCAGATCGGACCAGTAACAGCAGAGTTATGGCCCTTGATTTAGTTCAAAATGCTATATTGCTATATTTTGCCTCGTTAAGATGATAGGGTCTCATTTTTCATCCTATCTTTACCATACTTTACCACATTGTTAATATCAATGAAAGCTCAGACAAGTTCGAAAACCAGCCTGATCGGACCAGTAACAGCGGAGTTATGGACCTTGATTTAGTTAAAAATGCTATATTGCTATATTTTGCCTCGTTAAGACGATAGGGCCTTCATTTTTGATCCTATCTTTACCAAACTTTACCACATTGTTAATATCAATGAAAGCTCGGACAAGTTCGAAAACCAGCCATATCGGACTAGTAACAGCGGAGTTATGGCCCTTGATTTAGTTAAAAATGCTATATTTTGCCTCGTTAAGACGATAGGGGCTTCATTGTTCATCCGATCTTTACCAAACTTTATCAGATTGTTAATGTCGTTGAAAGCTCGAACAAGTTCGAAAACCTGCCATATCGGACCAGTAACAGCGGAGTTATGGCCCTTGATTTAGTTAAAAATGCTATATTTTGCCTCGTTAAGATGATAGGGGCTTCATTGTTCATCCGATCTTTATCAAACTTTATCAGATTGTTAATATCATTGAAAGCTGGTATAAGTTCGAAAAACATTCATATCGGATCATATCGGACCAGTAACAGCGGACTTATGGCCCTTGATTTAGTTTAAAAAAAAGCTATATTTTGCCTGGTTAAGACGATAGGGGCTTCATTGTTCATCCGATCTTTACCAAACTTTATCAGATTGTTAATGTCATTAAAGCTCGAACAAGTTCGAAAAACAGCCAGATAGGACCAGTAACAGCGGAGTTGTGGCCCTTCATTTAGTTAAAAATGCAATATTTTGCCTCGCTAAGACGATAGGGGCTTCATTGTTCATCTGATCTTTACCAAACTATATCAGATTGTTAATATCAATGAAAGCTCGGACAAGTTCGAAAACCATTCATATTGGACCAGTAACAGCGGAATTATGGCCCTTGATTTAGTTCAAAATGCTATATTTTGCCTCAATAAGGTAGGGCCTTCATTTTTCATCTGATCTTTACGAAACGTTACCAGATTATTTAGTTTATATATGGCCCTTGATTTAGTCAAAAAGCTGTTTTTTGCCCGAAACTTAAAAAAAACGTAAATGGCAGTCGCTCGCTTCATTGATGTTATAAGAGCCATGTTAGCTAGAAGAGCGTCCACAGGCCCTCTTGGGCCTCTTGTTTTCCATTCTTTACCAAACTTGGCAAGATTTTCCCTTTAAAGGGAATGTAGGGGACAGCCAAACTATCTTTATTATTAAGAGATCTGAAAAACTTCGATAAGGGTGAAAGAATGATCAAAATCGGATGATAAACAAAGAAGATATGATCATTTGTAGCTTCTGTTGAAACGGATATGGAAGCTGCCATTTTGAGAGCTATGACATCACGGTTCTAAATGACCATACATGGAATATTTATAAATACGAAAATTTACTGATTTATAAGGAAAAAATGACAGCAACTGTATGAAAAATATGTAACACTTAATGGCAATAATGCTTTATATGACCAGTAAAAAAATGCATTCATTTGCCGTGATTTTCTTCGTTTTAAATGACATTTATCAATGTTCCATATATGGTAATCTGGAACTATGATGTCATAGTTCCAAAAAATAGTGAATCCCATATTCGATTTAGAACAACCTTTTTTGTTTAACATCCGATTTTGATAAATCTTTCACCTTTTTCCAAGTTTTTCAGAACTCTCAATAATAGAGCTTGTGAGGATGTGTCCCTTTAATGAATGCTCAGAAATTACCCCAGAGGCACAATCAACTTGGCGCAAACTGGCTCGGATGTGTTAGCAAATTATTTTGCACACCCTGTTTGTGTATTTACACGAAGAAGTCTTCAATTTCAGCATAATACACTGAATCTGTGTAAATATGTAAATCAAACTATCCTCATAACCATGTGACTTTCAAAAGACAGAAGAACAGATTTAAAAAATATGTATTTGTCCCAAAACATGAATGAAAACATCATCATTTTCCTTTCTTCTTTTTCTTTTTGTTTGACGGCTTGGTGGACGCTTTATGTGAATTTCCAGGACTGGAGGCAGACTTGCTCTTCCTGAAACAAAACAAAACTCTTTAATGTAGGGTCATCAGCGATTCAATATTTCGTGAACACATATTTATAGGCTAATGTTTGTGGAGCTTGTATGAGTCAAAGAGCTTTTTGCATTTTTACAAACTAAATTTAAATAGAACTCAAATTACTTATTAGGGATAAGGTATTTTAATGGTAAAACCCCATACTTTTGAACCTTGGTTTGAGAAATTAGAATATAAAATGCGATATGCTTGTTGACTCTCCCACATTAGGAGTAAATCTCATTCTTTCATTTAAAACATACTAAGGATGTCAGATGTTTTTCCTACATTTACTTTCAATTCACTCAGCTACAAATGTACGCATTTGATTCTGACTTTAAGGAATGAAAACACACATATTCTTATTTCAAAATCTTTGTTTAAATAAACTGACCCTCCCAATAACTGCAAAATTGCACTACAAACCCATTGATCAAACCTCTAGCCAGATGTTCAGGTCATATATAGAGAATATTATGTCAGTGCCTTTTACTATCAAGTTTATTAGGCGAGGCTTAAAAAACGAAGAATGGCGAGGCTCTGCCGTTCTATTTATCATGTAGATTATCCATATTTTCTGTATGAATTACTATTATTACCCATTTCTCAGAATGGTACGCTCATCGAGGACGTCGCCATGTTGTTGTTTTTTGTTTGTTTTATGACGTCAGGCAAAGTTACGTGCATGACGTCAGATAACATTATGTACAATAAACGCCGAGGGATTCCGCATTGATTTGCTTTATTGGCCAGTGCCTAATTAAAGCAAAATTTAATAGGTCACCCCTTTATTAGGCAGAAAAGTTCATATCTGCATGATAAAATAATGTATATGTCAGTTGATAATGTGCCAATTAAAATTATAGTTTTTTTCAAGGGTTTTCAAAATACCCGTGATTGAATTTATGTAAAATGAATTATGAGATAGTAACTCTTTGACGCTCAGTTTTGGGGTTTGCAATGGCTGGTTGAAGTGGTTTATATTGTGTATAAAAAGTTCTGGTTCTCAAAACAGGTAAATTATATATATATCTCATTGTCAGTAGGTTAAGAAATGATGTATATTATATATTCTGTGCTGAATTATAGGAAATTTCCCAGTTTGAAAAAATCTATAACATACCTCTTCCTCTACTGTGCTATCTCACCTAGTGTGGCACAGTAGCCAGATTTTAGGAACTACTTTCTTAGCAGGTTGAAGAACTGTTAAAAACTTCTAAATTTGATGAAATAAGTGGTCCTGAAATGCCTATGCAACCAAAAAATGCTGGAAATGCCCCCTGAACCCCAGCCATTATCGTCTACAGGACGGTTCCAGTCTGTGAATGTGCAGCAATATCGTGACATCCCACAGCGCGAGTGACGTCGTGATATTTATGTACTACTCTATGCGGTCTCCAAAGGAGTGACAGAAGAAGGAATATGTGTGTCAAAAGACGATTGGAAAGAATATATAATATATAGTTTAATTAACATTGTTGTCATTCCCAAGCGCACTCGTTTCTATATCGTCTCACTCGGAAATTATTTCCCGTATCACAACAACAATGTTAATTAAACTCTATACGTTTGTTGTAAAACTTTGCTGTTGTTGGCAGGATAGCTACTTAAATAGCAAATATTGAGTCATGATACTTTTGGTATCATATGCAACTGTTTCCAATATGTGGCTTACTGTTTTTTGGTTTTACTGAGATCCTCGCCAAGCATTTCTGTTGTCTCTTCCTCGCTCGAGCCATCTAGGTCTCCATCTGAAATGTCATACACATCAAATAATAAATCTACATATAAAAAACACTCATTTTAATCTGTATCCTCTGACGCAGTTCTATGACTGGGATTCTGGAACGTTTGTATTTTCCCACTTCTCTGTTCATTGTAAGTTTTATTATAAACAGACTTAAGGTAAACAGTTTTATGCTGGAATTCAACCACCCTGTGATAAAATGGGCGAACTCCTACTTTATGAATGAATAATGTGAATATGAATGCAGGCTTGATTACTGTGGACGCTACTATAATCAAACTTCTAGGAGACACAAAGACCAGTGACAGTATGATTTGTGTGGAGCACCAAAGACAATCGCTTAGCATGATACATTGTAAATATATAAAGATAAATACATAGACGGTTATAAATACATAGACGGTTATAAATTTTGAAACAATTTTGAATAATCTTATAAGCTTTTTAAAGCAAACTGACTTTAGATGTCTAGTTTAAGGGCTTATTGAGAGAATTGAACGTTATGCCAAAATTTTAGTTTTCTGCCCTGTTGATGGCATTATGTTGTTTACATGTAAATCAGATTGTGAGTTTTTATTTCTCGACATGTTTTGGTATGAATACAGTTGTAAATGTACGTTCTGTACATGCATTTCTATGGTGTTTTTTTTCTGGAAAATTTCAAGAATGACCAGCATGTAAAATATGATAACCATCATTTCATAATCACACATACATTTTGCAGATCTATATCAATTTATGTGCCACAAATACTTTTCACATTTTCTTTATTTAATAATATCTTATTCCATTATTAAAAACATCCATTATTAAAAACATACATGGGACCCGAGGAAGGCTCTTGAAATTGAACACCACCCATAGATACAAAATTGAGTTTTAAGAACCAGATTTTAGAAAATAGTGTTCACCCATAGATGTTTTATATTAAATGCCTTCCTGGGGTCCCGGGTATGTTTCAATGGAATAGCCCTAAGGTTATAGATCAAGATGCAGAAATAAAGTCTCCAATTAATTCCTCCTGTGTGTTGCATCATCCAATGAAATACAAGAATATATGCATATACATACTACACCTACCCCCAGAAACAGTAGGATTGTGTGTTTTCTGTTGTTTGTGTGGTGTGTTTATCTTTTGTTCCTCATCAAGTTCCTTCATTTCCTCGTCCACCTCCCAGCTGCTGGGGCCACCCATACCGATCGCCCCTACACCCTTGTCCTGAAATCATAAGTTAAACTTGCTGTGATCACTATGCTCCTATTGCGTCTTTGGTTTCAACATCCCCTCGCAGTATGTTCATGTATTGTTAAACACTGTTTACTACCGGTATATCATCACCATATATCCCAACATGCACACTGAATGTCAGCTGTTATTGACATCATAATAACTATATTTACACTACAGTATTGTAGAACTAGAAATTGTTATTGTCCATGGGACAAAAACGTATGGCTCCCCCACTCGCCCAAACAGGCATAATTGACAACTCTAGGTCCAACCGTTCTCTATTGATCCGAGATCGTATCCCTGTGACTATATCTACTATCCGTATCAGTAAGGCCACATAAAAAAATATGTGTGGTTCAGGTAACCCGACCGAGTCTATTTTTTTAAGGGGCCGACCTTAAAACTTTTTATGCAAAAAAAAAAAAAAAATAAAAAATAAAAAATGTAAAAAAATTATTAAACAAAAAAAAATCAATAGGGGTCATCTACTGGTCATGACCAACCATCCTTCCAAGTTTGAGGGCCCTAGGTCTAACCATTCTGTAGTTATTGATCGGACATCGTTTTGATAGTGAAGGTCACCGCGACCTTGACCTTTGACCTAGTGACCCCAAAATCAATAGGAGTCATCTACTGGTCACAACCAACCATCCTTTCAAGATTGAGGACCCTAGGTCCAACCATTCTCTAGTTATTGATCGAACATCGTTTTGATAGTCAATGTCACCGCAACCTTGACCTTTGACCTAGTGACCCCAAAATCAATAGGGGTCATCTACTGGTCACGACCAACCATCCTTCCAAGTTTGAGGACGCTAGGTCCAACCATTCTCTAGTTATTGATCGAACATCGTTTTGATAGTGAAGGTCACTGCGACCTTGACCTTTGACCCCCAAAATCAATAGGGGTCATCTACTGGTCAGGACCAACCAACCTTCCAAGTTTGAGGACCCTAGGTCCAACCATTCTCTAGTTATTGATCGGACATCGTTTTGATAGTCAATGTCACCGCAACCTTGACCTTTGACCTAGTGACCCCAAAATCAATAGGGGTCATGTACTTGTCATGACCAACCATACTTCCAAGTTTGAGGACCCTAAGTCCAACCATTCTCTAGCTATTGATCGGACATCTTTTTGATAGTCAATGTCAGCGCAACCTTGACCTTTGACCTAGTGACCCCATAATCAATAGGGGTCATCTACTTGTCATGACCAACCATCCTTCCAAGTTTGAGGACCCTAGGTCCAACCATTCTCTAGTTATTGATCGGACATCGTTTTGATAGTCAATGTCACCGCAACCTTGACCTTTGACCTAGTGACCCCAAAATCAATAGGGGTCATCTACTTGTCATGACCAACCATCCTTCCAAGTTTGAGGACCCTAGGTCCAACCATTCTCTAGTTATTGATCGGACATCGTTTTGATAGTCAATGTCACCGCAACCTTGACCTTTGACCTAGTGACCCCAAAATCAATAGGGGTCATCTACTTGTCACGACCAACCATCCTTCCAAGATTGAGGACCCTAGGTCCAACCATTCTCTAGCTATTGATCGGACATCTTTTTGATAGTCAATGTCACCGCAACCTTGACCTTTGACCTAGTGACCCCAAAATCAATAGGGGTCATCTACTTGTCATGACCAACCATCCTTCCAAGTTTGAGGACCCTAGGTCCAACCATTCTCTAGTTATTGATCGGACATCGTTTTGATAGTCAATGTCACCGCAACCTTGACCTTTGACCTAGTGACCCCAAAATCAATAGGGGGTCATCTACTTGTCATGACCAACCATCCTTCAAAGTTTGAGGACCCTAGGTCCAACCATTCTCTAGTTATTGATCGGACATCGTTTGTGACACAGACACGCAGAGAAACAGACAGAAAGCACAAAATCAATATGGCTCCCCTACCACACTTTGTGTGGGGGAGCCATTTCCCAGTTTGAGAAACCTAGGTCCAACCATTCTCTAGTTATTGATCGGACATCGTTTTGATAGTCAATGTCACCGCAACCTTGACCTTTGACCTAGTGACCCCAAAATCAATAGGGGTCATCTACTTGTCATGACCAACCATCATTCCAAGTTTGAGGACCCTAGGTCCAACAATTCTCTAGTTATTGATCGGACATCGTTTGTGACACAGACCTACAGACAGACCTACAGACAGACAGAAAGCACAAAATCAATAAGGCTCCCCTACCACACTTTGTGCTTCAGATTTTGTGTTTATGGCAATAAATTGATTTAAAAGTTATTTGTACTAATATTAACGTGCATTTCATATTTTTCTCTTTGAACTAATATTAACATTATTTCATATTTTTCTCATATTTTTCTCTTTGAACTAATATTAACATGATTTCATATTTTTCTCTTTGAACTAATATTAACATGCATTTCATATTTTTATGCCCACGAAGGGTGGCATATAGTAGTCGCACTGTCTGTCCGTTCGTGATTGTTCATCCCCGTTCGTCGCCATTCGTCTGCACAATCGTGTCCGCTTCATAACTCTGACAATAATGGACGGATTTCCAAATAACTTCGCACAATTACTCACCACAACAAGACGACGTGTCGCGCACAAAATCCAGGTCCGTGGATCCAAGGTCAAGGTCACACTTAGAGGTCAAAGGTTGTCCATTTGTCTGTACAATCGTGTCCGCTTCATAACTCGCGACAATAATGGATGGATTTTCAAATAACTTCGCACAATTGCTCACCACAACAAGACGACGTGTTTCGCACAAAATCCAGGTCTGTAGCTCCAAGGTCAAGGTCACACTTAGAGGTCAAAGGTCAAAACAAAGTGCTTTCGTGTCCGGTTAATAACTCTGACATTCATGGACAGATTTTCAAATAACTTGGCACTATTGCTCACCACAAAAAGACGTGTCGTGCATAAAACTCAGGTCCGTGGCTCCAAGGTCAAGGTCACACTTAGAGGTGAAAGATAAAAACAAAGTGCTTTCGTGTCCGGTTAATAACGCTGACATTCATGGACAGATTTTCAAAAAGTTTGGCACAATTGCACACCACAATTAGATGTGTCGTGCACAAAACCCAGGTCCGTGGCTCCATGGTCAAGGTCACATTTAGAGGTCAAAGGTAAAATTGTGTCCAGTCAGTAACTCTGGCATTCCTGGACCGATATTCAAATAACTTGGCACAAGTGCTCAGCACAACCAGACGACATGTCGCGCACAAAATCCAGGTTCGTCGCTCCAAGGTTAAGGTCACACTCAGAGGTCAAAGGTCAAATCATGTCCGGTCAACAACTGGCATTTCTTGACGGATTTTGAATTAACTTGGCACAAGTGCTCACCACACCAACATGATGTGTCGCGCACAAAATCCAGGTCCGTGGCGTCAAGGTCACACATAGGTCAAAGGTCAAATCGTGTCCGGTCAATAACCTGGACGGATTTTCAAATTACTTGGCACAAGTGTTCACCACAATAAGACGATGTGTCGAGCACAAATCCAGGTCTGTGGCCCCAAGGTCATACTTAGAGGTCAAAGGTCAAATTGTGTGAGACAATAACTCTGGCATTCCTGGATGGATTTTCAAATAACTTGTTTTAATTATTTTTTTTTTATTTTTTCATAATTTTTTTTTTCTTCATTTCTTAACTGTTTTGGTGATTTTTTTTTTTTTTTTTTTTTTTTTTTTTAAATTTAAATTTAAATTTTTTTTTTTTTTTTTTTATTTTTTTTTAAATTATGTTTAAATATATCTGTTGGTTTCATATTGCTCCAAGGTCAAGTTCACACTTACAGGTCACTTCGGGGGGAATTTGTCACTTACTGTGACATTTCTTGTTCTCTTTGAACTGTCATTTATAAAAACAAATAAAATGGATACTCACCATTATCACCACAGGATTTTCTTCACTACATCCAGTTAAGGAAATGTTCAGTTTTTATCTGACACTCCAGCCAGCCAACCGTGCAACCGTCTTTTGCATGGTCGTTTTTGAAAAATCGTAGCCAATATTTGGTGGAGTGGGTGGGGTAAAAAATATTTATTTTTTTGTTTTGCTACACACTTCCACACTCTTACTTTCTCAATATTGTTATGTTTTGTATATATTTATAGCAGAAAGATGATCTAAAATGTACTGTTTTCACCTTTATCTGTAAAAATAAATTACCCCAGAGACACCCATTAGTCGTGAATTGGCGCGGTAGGACACCGGGGCGTTTTCTAAGTTTGGCATGGAATATGCTCATACACAGGGTTTCCATACCTTTGAAGTTACCTTAGTTTCTAAAAATATTGGTGCCTATCTCTCCCTATCTTCAGATTAAACATTTGTCCTAATTTAATCTGTTGCCTTGATGAACTCTAAATTTATATTTAATTTCAACTTCGTCCTTAATAAGGGAAAATCTAAAAATACTCAAAACTGAAGCGATATGAACACAACTTGAACAAATTACTTCCATAACATTGTTACCAAAGACACATAACGGTGGGTTATGAATCAACATTTGTTTATCAATCAGCATTGGTCTGTGGTTTATAATCCACAGTAGTTTATCAATCGACAGTGCTTTATCAATCCAGTTATTTATGAATCAACAGTGGTATGCGATCCAGTTTTTTTTATCAATCAACATTTGTTTATCAATCAACAGAGGTCAATTATTCTTTGGTTTATCAATCCACAGTGGTTTATAAAACCACCACAGTGGTTTAACAGTGGTTTATAAAAACCACAGGTGTTTATCAATCCACACTGGTTTATCAGTCAATAGTGGTTTATCAAAAAGTGGTTAATAAATCCACAGTTGTTTATCAACCCACAGTAGTTTATCAGTCAACAGTGGTTTATCAATCAACAGTGGTTTATCAATCCACAGTGTTTAATAACTCAAAACTATTTACTAATCACAACATTCTTCAATCAACAGTTGTTTATCAATCAACACAAAGGATACTCTGTAGAAGCTACGTCACTCTCCATTTCACTTTCCCCTTCTGACCCATGGAGAAACGCCGACGCCATTTGACCTTCCACCGTTTCCATATTAACTGGATCTGCTGTTTGCTGATTGGTCGTAACTTTATCTATTGCCACCGATTCTGCAAAACCAAACTTTCCACCCTTCGCTCTGTAGAAAGATAGTGATTATATTAATGTATTAAATCAATAACAAGTGGCTGTGCCTCTAAAATTAATTAACTGATCATCGTATTTGGGAACTACTATTCAACTGTTCTCGGTAAGGTAAAAATGTTACTGCTTAAAAAACGTCCTTCTTTTCAAGATTTTAATACTAGATGACCTTATTCATCAAGCTATAAAACAGGCAAGAAAAAACAATACCCTACTGCAGGATATTGCGGAGATGAATTGGGCTTTAAGCCGCACAAACAGATGAAAGGTGCCTAACAGGAATAAACATGCAAGGTTCATCCTCCATTTACATCAAGATAAAATATGGAGAATGGGCCACCACCTTCTAACCTGCAGAACTGCAGAGTTGCTGCAAATTCTACTGCAGACATCCCATTTATGATGAAGTCACGTTTCCACGTTTGCATACGCAGTGTCTTGATGAAGACCTTGAATGAGCCTGATAAAAAATGATAAAATGAATATAAAGAGTGGGGTTGGGGGGCAACCACACGGGTCTGATAGCAAGCCAAACTAACTGTCAGCTGGAAAATTAGTCAATCATCAGTCAGATTGTTTTACGTGATTGAACTGAATTTTTTGAGTTAATATATCCAACAGTTACAAAATAAAATATTTAGTGCAACGTGTCTTCAAAGACCTCTAAAGATGGTCTGCCATGACTGGTAGTCAATCCCCTAATATAAATCTACAGTGCATCCATTAACAAGTACAGAATACTGATCTTACAAAAGTTAACCATTTATTAAGAGATTTGATGTTACTGTATGATACAGCAGAGACACCACAGAGATAAGATACCCAATTATTTTGTTGATTTCCGAGGAGAACCTAACCTTTCTTGTCTGTCATTTTCCAGCGCTTTATGTATCAATTCTGTGGCTTCTGCAACCTTCACTACAGCTATGTTTGAGCAGCGCAGCACCTGCAGAAATTAAAAGAATACAAATAAACTACCATATCATAATACATCATTAATAGAGTCATTAAACAGAGATGTGTCATCTGTATCATTAAAGACCACAAAATTAATGCTCTTGTAAATAATTGTCTTTGCCCGAAAGTCTGACCTTATTTTAGTATGTATAACACTATCTTGTTGAGAGATATAAAAATTATCTCAATATATACAAATTTCGTTAGTAGATATGCATATAGTATGATCTTTGAACCTAAATTATGACCTTGACCTTTGAAGTACAGACCTGCTTTTCAGACGGAATATGCTACCTGTATATCCCCAGCAATTTATGTAGTCTAACACCATCTACATCTATATTCTGGGTAGGTTTTTGTGTCACCTTTTCGGAAAAAAAAAAGGCGATCGTAGGGATCATTTTGTCGTCCGCCAGTCCGTCCGTCACAAAAACTTAACGTTGGCTACACTTTCAATATATACTCATCGTGACAACATCGACATGACCATACTAAAATCTAAAGGTCAAGGTCACACTGAAGGCCATTAAATGGGTTAAATACTCATTTTTTTCTTCACGAAAACTTAACGTTGGCTTTAACTTTCTCATTTCTTGATCAAACTTTCAATGTATACTCATGATGACAACATCAACATGACCATACTAAAATATAAATGTCAAGGTCACATCGATTGTCATTATGTGGGTTAAATACTCATTTTTATCTTCAAGTTTGTCAAGGTCATTTATCTGGGTCCAAAAAACCTTGTTATGCTGACAGGTGAGCCACATGTTCCACGGAACACCCATCTAGTTTGTAATATTTATACCTGATCTTTGAGCAACAACATTTGGCCAGTTATCTGTAGCGTACATATCTCCCTATGTTTGTTCATTCCTATCACCATCCGTCCATCCATTACTTTCTCTTCTTTATCCACTGGGTCCACAAGTAAATACTTCCTATAATAAATACATTCCTATGTAATACATACTAGGTACTATGTTAAGAAATTTCAGTATATAACTTAATGTACTGTACAGTTTTAGAACAAAAATGATGTTAAAACAATATATAAATATCACATTCATGAGAGGGTGATAGTAAGAATGTTCACTCTGAGGATATGATTATCGCCAGAGGCGAAGTCTTGGATGATAATCAATATGATTATCCAAAGGTTCATTTTCAGTACAGATTTCACTTTGAAAGTGTTGATTTTTTTCTTTCTTTTTTCCCTAAAGGTTGCTATAAAAGTTACACCATAGGATTGAAAATAACTTAACTAACAAAATGAGTGGTAGTTTATTGAAATCAGTAAAGTACTTTTGAAGTTATGAAGCGTTAAAAATAACAATTTCACCATACTAAGCCAATGACGTCGCCAATACAGTCCGCAAACCAAGGCGCACCAAAGCTGCACATGAGAATTTTTTTTTTGCTATCACCCTGCGATTTACTATCACCCTAGCGTGCGATAGTAAGAAAATACACATTGTTGTCTATGGGGATTTAGCATAGGTTTTTATGTGTTTTAATAATGTTGCAGGGTTTGCATGTCAGGCTAAAATGATATTAAGACCTGTCACGTGAAGCTTATTTTTAAATTATTCAAACCCAACAGCTTTATTTTATCAATGAAACTGACTTGTTGTTTAACCCAAATCAAGATGTTATTTTATTTTGAGCCGCCCGAAGAGTGGGGATGGAAATATAGGAATCCTGGAACCACTACATACTCTTACTATTAAATAGAACATGTTTCCTTAACATGCTATGTGGATAGACTCTATTACAAGGGATGGCTTGGTTTACGTACCTATTCAACAGACAGGGCTAAACAAAATGTCTTGCCCAAGGACTGAATCGAAAGAAAATGAATGCTTTATCTTACCCTTGCTCAAAGAAAGCAAATGATACACAGATGGGCATGTGGTGAACACTGAGTGGTACTGGGTCCCTTTCTTCCACAGGGTGCTGCGGGCAGATGGAAAATTACAATGTTTTTTTTTAATTGCCAAAATCGTCAAACAAAATGGAATTCCAGACATGGTTTTAAAGGCAAAAATGATTTTACAAATATGTTTAATAAGACCTATTGATAATATTAATTGCATTTTGGCACACAAACAGGTCAATAAAAAGGCTTCTCTTACAGATCTCAGATGACACATGGCAATCTTTATTCTTAAAATGCCATTTTTGCTACACAATTTGGATGTTTTCAATTGAATCATTTTTTTAAAGTAGTTTAAAACAGGTTTTTTTCATATTTTTTTTTAACAAATAGTTCATTATAACAAACTTTTAAATAAGACCAATGCCCAATGGTAAAAATATAAATCAATTATTCCAATTTCATTTCTCGGATATTAGCAAACTGACACTGGATAAGTAATCTGTAGCACTAAATTCAATACTCTATAAATAACTGAAGACTGCCGTGTGCAAATATCTTTTTCTACTTTTATATTCCCAATTATGAGGTCTCGTAGAGGATAATAAATAATACCTGGCAACACTACCCTCTCAGGTTTCTTTGGACCTTAGGAGGCATAACATCCGTGCCCCAGATAAGCATCGTATCTGCGTATTTCACTCAATTAAAATTGCCAAATACCCAATTAATTTCCCTGACATGCGTACCAGATACGCAAGCAATTTCCTTTTCACTCAAACATTTTAATTTTCGAGCGTATCGACAGTCAAAGTGTTCAAATGATTGATGGATTGATGTTTTCGTGCGTATTCCAATATTTACAAAAAGCAGATTTTACTTCCGGTGTTCATCTTGACTGGGACGTTACATTATTATCGATAAAGTGGAGCAGTAAAAGAGAACGCTATATAGTTGAATATGTATGCTATACCAGTCTATACTATTGTGCAGTCGTCTGGGCGCTTTCTTGTTTACTTTTGAAAGGGTTTGCGTTGTGCAGACGATTAAAATGTCGAAACGGGGACGTAAACTGACAAGCGAGTTACCGTTAAGAAACACTTCTGAAATTAACACATGTGATTAGTGTTTCTATGGAAATTAATCATTAATAATGATTAATCATTGACAAACACTGCCATGAATAACAAGTCAATAAAGCTCACATATTAAAAGACGGGTAAGTTACCTGGCTTGTTTTACAGTTGATCCCCAAATCACCGTATTATTTTTGAAAATTTGAAATTCACTCAATTGATTTTAATGTCATGAGTGAAATACCCAATAGGTCCAAAAGTTATCTGGGGCACTGATAACATGCGCTAAAAATTACGCAATACGCCATTCAAACAAGCAATTTAACAAAACAAAAAGAAACTTACTATGGTAATCTCATCTCCAGAAACTGTAACATCTGGTCTCCTGTAGCAATAGTTTTAAAACATATGTATATGATGTTGTATTTAAATTAAAATTTACATAAACAAAGACCAAGAAATAATTGATAAAAGACCATTTCATAGAATTGTTTTTTAAATGAACTCATATACATATTTCAGAACAATGTAGCCTTTTGTTATAAAAGACACAATGTACAGTTGATACATGTCATGGATGGAGGGGTGTTCATAATATAATCATGGAAATAAGGTGAACAACTATTTAACAGATGCCACTGCTTAATGGAGTAACACTTACGAGAGTTAATAGTATTTTAAGACATTTTCGATCCTACGAAAATGGATGAAAACAACTCATACCTGAAATGTGCGAGGGCTGTAATGGCTGCTATACTACAACTGTCCACCAAGTTTCCATCATGGTTCAAGACGTGCACATCAACACGCACCTCCCATACCTGTAGATGATCACATCATAACAGTTTCAAGTTAATCATAAATTATTTTATATAGCAGCTTTTCTACTTTTTTTTATAAAAGATACCAGCATTGTGGCCAAGTTCTGAATTGTGATTTTCAGACCATTTTCTGTTAAATTACCGGTACCTTTAAAATTACTCGTTTCTGCAAGTAACTGCAAGTAAATATATTTACTTGTAAAATTGTTTTTATTTGGAAATAAAAAAATTGAGATTTTGAGTCGAGTCCGATTCTTGTGCTCGAAAGTTTGATGAATATTAGGCCTGGATTACAGATGGTCACGAACTATGCTTTATTAATCATACAACATTTGATTGTGAAGTTTTTGCATGCTAAATATTAAACCTTATTAATTTGTTTTTATTAATTTCAATTGTAAATGAGAATGTTTTAAGCACGGCACCTTTTCTCCTGACACAATACACAGAGATTCTGTATCTAGACAGCGGGATTCCTTCAGACAACGCTCCAACAATCTGTTAATCTCAACTCCAAAATCAGACAACCTGAAATAAATGCTTTCATTAAAGTTCCGATCCAACGGTCAACAGGCAAACTTTACAATAGTTGTACACCGCTTCTAAATCACTGACGACGAGGTATATATATATAACTTACATATTTTAAGAATCCAAACTCTAGACACGACATAAACTGTTTTAACCGGCCAGGCCAAACCCCAAAACGGAGTGTCCAATTAAGAGTTACCAACACAATACATTTTACGCATACTCAATCTCGTGTCTTTTAAGTACTCGTGAATAAACCTATGGGCACATATACATTATTTTACGACCTGAAAACCTGGATAGGGCTTGGATAAATGATTTTGTAGCGTAATTTTGTCAATATTTGGCGGGTTAGTGCCTTTAAATATATTATTAGCGCAATATAATCAAGAATCAGTATATATGCAAAAACAATTTGCTTTGAACTATTAAAATAATTGATTAATTATGATGTGCAAATATGCAAGTTATGTATACACACTAACAGGATGCCGTGAGTTCAAGTTTATACAATTGTTGTGGCACTCCGAATTTCTGGCGACTATATTAATCCATCATGAGTATCCATGCGAGATAGGGAAATCTCACCCCAGGGGTCAGAATTGCAAACAAGGATGAGGCTCCGATCATGATGGATTATTTTTCTTCATTATGTACTTTGTATAGGCATAAACAATAAATAACTGCAATCAATGTATACGATTTAAAGCTAGAATGTGGTGACGCCAACATGACATTATGACGGTTCATGTAGGATTATAAGAATCCATCAAAGAGTATCCATGTGAGATAGAGAAATCTCACCAGAGGGTCAGAATTGTAACCTGGGATGAGGCTCTGCCCAATTCCTGGTTGCAATTCTGATCCCAAGGGTGAGATTTACCTATCTCACATGGATAAACTCATGATGGATTATTTTTTCCCTGTATGCGCTTAGTACAGGCATACTTCAATGACTGTATGTGATTTTACGCTAGAATAAGGCGAATTCACCAACGTGACATCACGACGTTACATATAAGTCACATGTCATGTAAGATAGAGTTATCACAGATGAGTAAAACACCTACATGTATCTCACATGACTGGAAATGGCAGAAAGAGTTATCTCACATTTGGAAAACAAATGTATCTCATATATAGAGGTTATTAACTGGGGTAGGTGTGCCTCTTTGTGATATTGGCCCGAGATAGCCATATGAGGCCCGAGAGCTTTAGCTCGAGGGCCTCATATGGCTGTCGAGGGCCAATGTCACAAAGAGGCACACCTACCCCAGTTAATAACCTGTTTATTACATGTGTAACCAAAAACACTATAGTTTGGATAGATTATTAGATCTAAATTGCGCAAAGTCATTTTAAATACCTTTTATCTACTTGTGTACATTTTTTTTTTTTTTTTAAATATGACTCTTTATTTAGATCAATTTTTATTCATTGATTTTACAAGAATAAAACAAACGTATGACGTTAATAGGATATGCCATTTAAAATCGGCAATTCGGTACCTTGTTTCCAAAACACCAATTCAACCCCCTTAATTAAAATTACACAGAAACGTTTCTGACGTAATCTTTGTAACAGCATCGTCATAATGGTGACGTTGTGTTTGCCAGTGACGTTTTATTCCACATCATTGACTTTGTCAGTTTTTGTGTTTACGTTTGAGCTTGTAGAAGAAAGGAAATTTCAAATGGCATTTGGTTTCGCAAATATAATTTAAGGATAAAAAGGTAGGAGATTATTTTTTATTTCACATACAGTACAGTACAGTATGTATTGTTTCCTGTGCCATGCCTTTTATTTAAAATGTAATTGAGACTCGAACGGCAGTACTGGTCGGGGGCCACTTTCTCTTGTGTACCGCTTCTTAAAAGTTCTTTACTTTTTGGTTGTTTCTGTTTCCAGTCGTCTGTGCTGAACGTCTGTCGATAAGTAGCATCGCGTTAGCAATTTGTATTGTAAAAACAGTTTTTAAATGAGAATGAATGATGGAAACTGGGTTTGGACGGAAACTGGTCCCTGAACAGTATATATTATAATAGGTTGTTGAAGACATTTCGATCAAAAACAACGAGTTGATAATGTACTGTATAATTTAATAGGTTACAGTAAATCTATCACACAATCGGCAAACATATTTTCATCATCTCCGAGCCAGTCACACACATTTTTTTTACGCCATATTGTAGGGTGATTTAGACCAGTCGTTCTGGTTTTTCACAATTTCATTATTTAATGTCCGTCCTGATATTTATTTGGCTACTAACGATCTCCTGCGTGTACTCAGGGTAGCGAGCATTCTGGCTGCCATTTTCAATCGTCGCAGTTGTCGTTGGATGCACATGCCGATGCACGATATGACTGGTTCGTGGTCGATTATTAAATATATATCTACAATTTAATGCTAAATGTATGTAACGCAGTCTAGATTTAATATGGATTTTCGGCCCGCCATATGGGTTTTTTGGCCCTTCATATGGATTTTTGGCCCGCCGTTTCACGCGCTTATCTAATATGACCGCAAAGACAATGCCTGTATTACACGAAAAACAGGCCGTTTTTGTTACTATATATAGTAACACATGTAATAAATGACTAAAAATACCATTTCTAACTTACCTGCCAGGTTCAAAACTGGGACAGGCCATGGGAGATAACTCCACATTTATGTACAGTGTGCCATCAGATGGCCTTGCTTGCTTTGGTTCTACAATTTGGCACGAGACCTGTGCCATCACCCTGAAAAAGTGTTTGAAAACATGATGAATGATTATATGCTAAATAAACAATGGCATTATTTTTGTAGGATATATCAGAACATGATAAATATCATTTATAATAATCTCCTAGCATTTTACAAAAGTTTGACATTTATTACACTTTGTTTATTGACAGATTTGATCATATCAGAGCAAAAAAACTATAGTTTTAAATTAGAATCCTTGGTCATTTTTAAGGAAAATCCTATAATGGGAAAGGATTATGTAGTAAAATTTGACATATATGCCGATTGTTTATTCATGAAATATTTCATGATAATTATGTGCGTTTTAAGGCAATATTTCATTTAAACTCCAGTGTTTTGAAGAAATCGAGACACATTTATTAATTCATACACTTTCCTATCTGTGAAACACTACAGATGTTGTGATACATTGCAGACGACAGGTCTATCTTGTTAAATATACTAAGGGAAGACCCAATCTGTCCTTGACTGATGAAGAAAACATTAAGGATCTGTTTTGGTTACCTTGTGTCTCCCAACTCCACTTGACAACATCCTAGGTCCACCCCAAACTGTATCCTCAGCTTACGGTAGTCAAATGCCTGCCTTCCATCAATTCTCTGAAGAAAATTAAGATGGAATAGCACACTAAATTAACAAACAAGACAACACACTGTTCCAGGGACTTTTGTTTTATCACTCAAATAGATCTGTATAATAGTTCAATGAGGTGTGCTAACCCTAGAACATTAGCTTGTGAACATAGAATTCCTTAGGGAAAGTTTTATTTTGTGAAAGAATATTTCAAAATAATCATTTAAAAATAAAACAACACCAAAGCAATAACTACCTTTATTCATAATCAGATATTTTTATAAAACTAAACTATACTCAAATTTCAAAGTAACACACTGGCCAGAAAAACAACAACTTGTGTTTCTGGTTAAAGGAGCTGAAAAAAATATTTTAGAGTATGTAGGGATTTTTTTCTTTTCTGTTTTTCTTCCCCATTAGGTCTGGATGATCTTAAATATATCTGTCATTATGTTAACCCTTAACCCGCTACATATATATATAATGGACTGTTCTTTTTTTGAATTAAGACCATTCCATTAATGTGACAAAGGGATGTTTTGAGGAAAATGACTGATCAGCAGCTAGACATTGTAAGCCCTCGCAGGCTGATCTGGGTTTACAGTGGATACAAAGGCTATTATAGTCGTGCTTAGTGGGTTAAGTTGTGAATGTGTAGTAATTTGGCAAGAAGAGGAGGAATAGAACATCATGACCTCTAATGTCTGCAAATGTACATGTAGGGTGTCAGAGGGAAAACCAACTGATGGATACAAGTATTCCTTGGCAAGAGGAAACAGCAAGTCCTCCTTGAAGGCTGCCACTCTTCATCCCTAGATTTACTATCTGGAGTTCCTCAAGGCACGGTTCTTGGTCCCCTTTTATTTCTATCTTTTATCAGTTACCGGTATATGCCTGGCTTTGCGAAATCATCCCACACTAGCCTCTTTGCTAACGAATCTCTTCTAATGAGACTGATTACAAATCAATCTGACAGTGACCTGCAACAAGAAGATCTTATTGCAATAGAAGAGTGGGAGAAGCAGTGTTCCAGAAAAGCTTGAAATCAGCACAATGCCTGTTGTATGCATGAAAATATAGTTACATTATGTATTTACGTTTTACGTTTACAAATGCGTATTCTTTACAAAAAAGTTTTGGACAAAGCGTTATTACCGGTAATGTAAAAAAATATTTTTAGTCATTGCCATAAAATACTGCATATTTCCTCTTCCCCTTATGGCATTAATTCGTGAAAAACAGCCGACAGAAAGATCCTTATTTTTATTGCTAGAGGCACTTGATTGCCATTCAGTACCTCAAACTTCAATAAGCATTTGGGGCGTCCGTGGCCGAGTGGTTAGAGTCTCTGACTTGAAATCACTTGCCCCTCACCGCTGTAGGTTCGATCCCTCAGGGGCCTAGGAATCTTTATGTGAGGAAGCTATCCAGTTGGCTTGCGGAACGTCGGTGGTTCTACCCAGGTGCCCGCCCGTGCACGAAAATTGCCCGGAGGGGCACATGGGGTCTTCCTCCACCAGTGGAAGCTGGAAAGTCGCCATATGACCTTAGCTGTTGATGCGACTATAAAATCCAATTCAATTCAATTCAATAAGCATTTATTGAGTATGACTGGGTGCATTCGATTTTTCTAAGCTATTGAAGTTTGTACGTGCGAATTTCATTCTCAGTATTCATTGGCAATTTTTCAATGCATTTTTGTACGAATTAATTTTAAATTTAATGCGATTTTGTTGAAAAAAATATGCGTGATTGCGCAGATATGTGTCTTATCTGGAGCACTGGAAAAGACAGGAAAGATGAGCGTTAATGTCAAGATATGCGACTCTGGAAATATTGGGTACCCGGTTAGCTCAGTTGGTTGAGCACTCGGAAAGACCGGAGGAGCTGGGTCAGCTCTTAAAAATTAAAAGGGAGAGTAGTCTCATTTATTTGACAGCTGGGGTGCTTTTTTACATAAGGAAATTTATAGATGCACCATGTGACGTCTCACTGCGTTTGACCGAAAACCGTGTGAACAATTTCAGACCATGTGTATATGTTTCTTGAATGACTTCACTGCACTGACACCTGTGTTTTGCCGTTCAAACAATTCATAGTACCTAGATTTAAACTAATGTATTTTATATCAAAATGTTTTTTGGATTAAATTTTAGTGTGAAATGGATAACAAATGAGTATTCTTGAATCTTCACTTTAGGATTACAGTTGTACACCTATAAAATTCAGTGCATCAGTTTAAATGGACTGTTTATGTCAAGCACAGAGAAATTCTGCTGAAAATCCACACATAAAGAAAAGTCAAACACATATGCACGTCGGAGTGTATTTTATGAACTAAAAGAGAGAAGAGTGTGGTGATATTGGGTACCCTGTGGCCCGATTAGGTCAGTTGAACTCGCCCTGTAAGTAAGGGTTCCTGGATTCGAGTCTCGTACCAGCCACTCTTTTTCTCCTTTACTTCACAACATTATCCGCATTCCTTTGTGTAGCTAGCACCATCTGTACCACCAAAGGTAATAGGATAACTTCAAACAAGAAAACAAGAAATGTCACTGTTTACAGTGACAAAATTTACAGTGACAAAATGCCCCCGAGGTTGGTTTTGACCTTTGATCTTTAATTGTGACCTTGACCTTGGAGCCACGGACCTGGATTTTGCGCACAACATATCGTCTTGTTGTGGTGAGCAGTTTTGTGCCAAGTTATTTAAAAATCCGTCCATGAATGTTGGAGTTATTAACCGGACACGAAAGCATTTCTTTTTGACCTTTGACCTGTGTGACCTTGACCTTGGAGCCATGGACCTGGATTTTGTGCGCGACAAGTTGTCTTGTTGTGGTGAGCACTTGTGCCCAAGTTATTTGAAAATATAAACGACTGTAGAAGTCTGCCATTATGTTTACCACCTTGTTTTATAGGCACAGCCATGTTTACAGTTTATAGATATCCTACCTTTATGTGTGTAAACAATATTGAGTGAAAGCCCAATATATGTATATCGTTTTATAGAAAGTAGATCAGACGCTTGGCCATGATCGTGGTTGGAACGCTCTTTCAGTGTTTGGGGGGGCACTTAGTGTGTTAAAATACACGTTTAATGCTCTTTTGAAATTTTTCGTATTGGCGAGTATATGCAGTTACATAGAACGTCAGAATAATAAAAAAAAAACTGCATAGGAGCCAATTTATTAGGCTAGGGGGGCACTCCTCAGTTTCGCATGAATGTCCATTGTAAATCAGAAAGAAAGAAATCAACTAAGCATCTTTTAGGTCCATGGATGGTATTTATAATAATTATGAAGCACATGTTTGATATTTTTTTCAGTTTTGAGTACTTCTAAGTTTATTTTGGTGCCATTGGAATATGCATTCTTTGGGTTTTTTGGAGGCTAAAAAAAAAAAAATGTGAACCAATCAAACACTTCCTAAAAGTAGATAAATTGGCTGATTTTCACTCACGGGGAGATCAGCATGGAATAACTTTTTGAAACGCAGGACTAGGTATGTAAAATTTAGCATTTCCTTATATGCAAGAGCATTATGAATGCAGACATGACCCTGATATGCGTAGGACATTTTTTATTTTTTATTTATTGACATTTGAAATATTGCTAAAATTGCCTTTTTAGCATGTTTATAGGGGTGGGGTAATCTTAAAGAAATGGGACTAAAGTTGTACAGAAAATGCTTTTTGATACTTCTATTTGGTATGGAAACATGGGTAATTTTATTGTCTTCTAAGAAATGTATGACACAATGATGTGATTTATTTTTGCTCAAGGATTCAGGCTAAGGGCTTGTCATGGGTTTGATGATTGAGAAATGTACATTAAACTGAGGAGTTTAATGTTTAAACCTTGACTGTCGTGTTTGACTGTCGCTTGTGAAGCAGTCTACCTGACGGACTGTCCGACTGACGGGCGGACGGACGGTGCGACCTTCGGGGGCATAATAACACTGCCCTACTAGCTTACCCGTTTCTCCGCAATTGCCTTTTTGATAAACTCTCTTTCACAATTGGAGAGTGGAATTTCTCTCATCTTGATTTGTATGCAAAAATTACAACATGTGTGTTTACAAATTTGGGAAAGTATAGAAGATATCCGATTGTAAATCTACGTGATTAAAACGCGTGATAAATATTGCAGCTAATTTTCAAGTTTTAACTCAGGCGTCTACTAAATGGAGTAACTTTTTCATTTGGTTATTTTTTGTTTTTATCAGTCAAATAATGGCAAATTTAATGAATTTTGAAAGTTCGAGGGAAATTGAAAGCAAACGACAGGAGATAAGGGAAGCACGTCATCATATTTTAGAAAAGGTATTCAATGGAGAATGCATTCATATTTATGACGGCAACTGCGTAATCTTGTGACACACGTCAGTTAACTGATCAATGTTTAAAGTGGGTGGGGAATACTATTAAAAAAAGACAATTCTTAGCTCTACTAGCCAGATGAGTTTGACTAATGCGATGTTGTTTGTATAGGTTATTGTTTATATTTTGAAATATATGGAACTTAATGCAAGCAACGCGATGCGGAGCGCAGCATTAAAATTCAAAATATAAACGATAACCGGCTTACAGATTGACTCGATATGTCACTTATATATGCCACCATACATGCCACCGTATACACTCTGCAGGGTATTCCCATTTATTCTAAAATCTGATTTCCCCTACTCCTTAACTGACCCCCTATCCTTTGATCTCTCTGCCCTATCCCTTAAAAACACCAATAAACCGACAAAATGCATTATGCCTGTCAATAAATAGCTCCTTGTAGGCTATACTTCTTAAAAATCCTTTCATTACAGTTGAAATATACTTCAAATTGCATGTAAAAAAATCGTGATCCCTAAAAGAAATTGTATTTTGAGAAAATATTTTGCTTTTTTTGGGAAAATATGGGAATATTCTGGATTTTGGCCCCAAATTGGGCCTAGAAAGATCCTGTGAATGAACACAGGGATTTCATTGACTTAGACAGTATGTCAACCTGTAATGGCCTTTGTCATCCTTGTGTTAAATTTCGCATTGTCGACACAATAGGGTCTTCATTTTTCTTCTGATTTTGTCCAAACTTGGCCAGATTGTTGATATGAAGTTCGAAAACCAGCCAGATCGAACCAGAAACATGAGTTATGCTATATTCAGCCTCGTTAAGATGATAGGGCCTTCATTAGCTATCCTAGCCATGTTAGCAAGTAGAGCATACACAGACCTGCTTGGACCTCTTGTTATTTAAAGTTGACAAGTTGCGTGTAACAACTGACATTAACTCATGACTTGTGAGGTTGCAAACTGACTGGTGTGTTGTGTTGTTATTGTGGGAGGTAACAAGATGACCAGATAAAACACACCTGTCTCTATTTTGTGACCAACATCATATCAAATCTCACATAGTTCCCAGTCCAGGATTCGAAACCGGATCACATTGATAAGAAGTGAGTGCGCTATGCAATGAGCTAACCTGACAGAAATATTTTTTTCTGTCGATATCCAATAATAAAAAGTGTACCTATTTAGACAGCATTCTGTTTATGGGCACATACAAAGTTTCAAGCAACTAATTCAAATTTAGTCATGTAGCTAAGTGGTTGATCGCCCCAGGGTTTTAATTTAACACTAGCATTCTCGCAAAATACAAGATGATTTTAAAATGGAAATCTAAGCACTTGCAACTAATTGCGAGTGATGTTTTAAAGTTGCTAGCCCACCAACAACAGCCAAAATTTACAATATATACACACTGTTTTTAAACCTAAACAGCATCTCTGTGGCCGAATGGTTAATGAGTTGCGTTGTAAACCTTTGCCTCTCTCCACTGCGGGTTCGAATCCCACTGGGAGCTCGACTTGTAAGTGAGGAAGTGTCAACTCTTACGGATGGTGGGAGGTGTACAGCACTAGCGGATCCAGGGGGGGGCGCACCCGGCGAGCGCCCCCCCTAAAAATTCCGGATCATACATGTATGTCCATGTTACTGTAGATATAATATCAAAAAAATTCGATGCACGCCCTCAGTATTAAAAAATGTCTCGCTCGCTTCGCTCGCTCTACGCATAATGACTAATGAGTGGTTTAATTAACACATTGTTAAATCCTTTTATTTGAAAACGGACTTTTTTTATTCATACATGTATGTCCATGTTACTGTAGATAAAATATCAAACAATTTCGATGCACGCCCTCAGTATAATTTTTTTTTTCGCTCGCTTCGCTCGCTCGACGCATAATGGCTAATGAGTGGTTTAATTAACACATTGTTAAATCCTTTTATTTGAAAACGGACTTTTTTTATTCATACATGTATGTCCATGTTACTGTAGATAAAATATCAAACAATTTCGATGCACGCCCTCAGTATAACAATTTTTTTTCGCTCGCTTCGCTCACTCGACGCATAATGGCTAATGAGTGGTTTAATTAACACATTGATAATTCCTTTTATTTGAAAACGGACTTTTTTACTCTATCAATGCACTACCGCAACCGTTTTATGAGGCTTGAAACGGACCCGAAAATTTACCAAAATCTTACGCCCCCCCTACGCTGAAATCCTGGATCCGCCCCTGTACAGTACTGGTTCTACCCAGGAAAAGTGGGTGGATTGCCTCCACCACAAAAAATCGACATCATATATAACCTTACATGTGTTGAATATGACGTAAAACACCACACAAACAAAACAAACAAATAAACTGCTAAAGAGGTACATGTTACGATGTATATGTATAAATTACATATTTTGAGAATCCAAACTCTATAGACACAATATAAACAGCTTAAACCAGCCAGGCCAAACCCCAAAACTTGAACGTCCAATTAAGAGTTAACAACTCATAATTCATTTTACGCATATTCAATCACGTGTATTTTAGGAACCCCTCAATAAACCTATACTTTTAATTGGTACATATACATTATTACCTGGATAGAGTTTTGATACATGGTTTTGAAGTGTAGTTTTGCCGTAATTTGGCGGGTTAGTTTCTTTAATGCCAGTTTTAATGACTAGCTATAAATGCATACTTCATAAATGGTGAAACCCAGTTCAAACTAATTTAAGATAATATCCCATATGCTAAGGCCTAAGAAAAGGTTTCTTTCCTGTTACTTGCTGGAAAAAAAAGGGGGATGATAGGTCTTTTTGGGTGGCATATATTAGTTGCACCCTCTGTCAGTCCGTCGGTCTGCATGTCAGTTAGTCCGTACATTTCGTGTCCGGTCAATAACTCCGCCATTCATTGTTGGATTTTTCAAATAACTTGGCAAAAGTGTTCACCACAATAAGACGACATGTCATGCGCAAAATCCAGGTCAGTGGCTGGTCAAGGTCACACTTAGAGGTCAAAGGTCAAAAAGAAGTACTTTCATGTCCATATTTCATGTCGGGTAAATAATTCTGACATTCATGGAGGGATTTTCAAATAACTTGGCAGAAGTGTTCACCACGGCAAGACTATGTCTCACGAGCAAATCTTTGTCATCCGTTGAGGGATTTTTTTTTAACTTGGCAGAAATATTCACCAGAAAAAGACAACATGTCGTGCGCAAAACCCAGGTCCGTAGCTTCAGAGGTCAGAAAATGCTTTATGACCCTGTATTTGAATGAAGTCATATTAGTCGTGTCTGGTGTATAACTTTATCATCGGTTGAGGGATTTTCATATAACCTGGCAGAAATTTTCACAGACAAATATTTCGGGGGCATTTGTCACTTACACTCAGAGTGTTTCAATAATAGCACGGTCAGTAGAAAGTACAGTATAAAAGTAGCATAAAACAAGTCATTTTAGTCATTTTGTTTGTTAAATACACATGGCTGCTGCAAATGGTTATCCTAAGAGATGCAGGTACTATCTCATAAATTTTAAGTAATCCAGGGAAAACTTCCAAATTTACTCGCAATTTGTTTCTAGAGTGCAGTGCAATGTACACTAGCTGATGTAAACAATAGGCAATATTCGCAATACCTGCGGATTGGTCTGCTTCCTATGTGATTTTTCTTTTATTGAGAAACCCTGATCTTTCACCCATAGAAATGTAATAAAAATGGAAAATGATGAAATTCACAATTTGCTAAACTGTTATTCATTTCTGTTTAATGGCTCTGTTGCATTATGGATGTTTTAAAAAAATCATTTTTTTTATGACAGGCTAAGGAAAAACATGAGAAGGAAGAACATAGAAAAGAGCTTGCTAAACAGCGAGGGGAGGACACGTGGATGCTCCCATCCATCAGTCAGAGAGTGGATAAAGAAGAACAGGTGAAATAAGGATTTTCTTAGTTTTTGCTTTAATGTAATATTGTTGTATAGAAATAATATCCCAATAACTTTTAAGACAATTTATCATACCAAAGGTATTCTGTTCGAAGGACATTTTACTGTTCTATCAGTATAAGCACTGTACTGTTCTCATTTAAGTGTTACATTGGTTTATATGTATATTGACTGTTTTCTTACACAGACTGTTTGCTTGCACATAGAATGGTACTTCATAGTGTGATTACAAGTTATTGTTTTTAAGTTGTTCTTTGCAATATAAAATAAAGGTGAACATTGGAAATACATGTATAATGTTTAAAAATTGTCAGCTTTAAAAAAAATCTTAATGTGTTTCATATTATGCCAAAACATATTTCAGTTTAGTACTTCAGAGGGCCATGATTTCATTTATGGCTTTTTTCAAATGTAGTATGTAACTTAACATATACCTTCAGAGCATGAAGATAGCAAAGAAGAAGAAAAAAGAGAAGAAGAAAAAGAAACATAAAGAAAAAGAGAAGAAGAAAAAGAAGAAGAAGAAGCAAGACACAAGCAGCTGTTCCGACTCGGTATTATTTTATTGTAACAAAATAATTGCATATTTATCAAACTAGTGATGTAGTAGTACTAAATATACAGATTCAAAATTGATACTTCACAGGGTTCTCCTAGGGCCTTAGGTGTGTCACATGCAACATACCTGTCTGGCTAAAGAAGGCAAAACAACAGGCTTTCATCTCAGCAACATGCCTTCACACATGCCTTAATTATCATTATTACAAGCATTTCAGTTTCTATAACCTTATTCAGTGTTTTATCTACAAGTTCATCCCAGTGAGTCAGTTTTCATCAGATTTAAAAAAAAAAGCCTTGAGTCTGTCTATGGAAAAACCAAAAAAATTTATCAGGGAGTCAAATTAGAAAAGTATGAGTATTTGACCCGTGACTCACAGGTAAATAAACCCCTGCTAATTGGTTACTATTATGCTCCGGAACTATAATAAAATTTGTTATTTTCTGCTGAAGGCTAGATTTAATTTCTGTATAACCAGGAGTAAATTTCAAATCCAGTTCATTGAATTTAACACCAAAACAACATGCATTCACAATTTTCTGGGGGAAAGTTTGCTTTAACAATCATATGTACTAGGGGATTCTGCGGTTGGTAGAGTTATTTCCCCTTTTGCTTGTCCCGCAGGATAGATTTATTTAATGGCAAATAAATGCTTTAAAAGATGATGTCTGTAAAAACATTAAAAGCAGATGTTTATTTGCTTTCACTGATTTCCTCCCCCTCCTCTTTCAGAATCTTGGTTTAATATTGAAAGAAGCATCTGTCTGTAATAAAATAGTATATCCTTTAAGGTTTCTTACATAACAGAAGAAGTCAGTTATTTGGCAGGATCATGAACAACCTTTAAATATTGAAAGTGGACATTTCAGTAATTGTTGAAGACGATGTATAAGTAGAAGAGCTTTTATTATTTCCTTGTTCGAATTACTTTATATGTCTGTCGGTCTCGTAGCTGTCCATGGATACGTCCTTTGTCTATGCCTATTGCGATGAAACGTCACACATATCACTACCACTACTGACTGGTCGGGACTATTTTTACCAAAGATATGGCCTGCTTGAACTTTGAACTTCTATGAAAATAAGCTTGTGTGCTCAACTCTTCCTAGGCTTTTGTGCATAGTTCACAGTCCTGTAGCGAGGTTATTAACCACCTTCAGCAGTATTTCTAGTTATTAAATTTTGAGCCCTGTTAAAGAATTACACCGGCTGATTTACAGCACAGAAATATACATTTAATGGGATGAATATATATCCGATGATCAACTAATGTCACAAATCAGTTCATTTATCTGCAGTCTTTTCTTCAGCCAGAACTCTGTCATCATTGCCTTTTTTGATCACTTTTCCATATATAACATATTAACTTACAATGTCGACATGTAATGACGACATTGTTTCATGTAGAGCTCGGATGATGAAGATGGACCATCATGGGTGGAGAAATCTGCAGAGAATAAGAAGACAGAGTCACCAGCAACTGCTGTGAAAGGTCCAAAACTTGAGGTACTACTTGGGTAAACATCATCGACCGTTTAGCTTGAATCTCAGAGCTAACGTTTTCTCAGTATTTTTAAATATTTAAAGTAGGTAAGCATAAAAAATAGGTTAATATAAGGCATTTACAAGAATGAACGATCCATTTGTGGAAAAGAATCTGTACATATACATAAAATGATATACATGTACTTTTACAGTATAATTTAACACCACTTTAGATATTCAGTGTATTTTATGAAAGTTTCTTAAAAACAAAACTATACAGGGTTGCTAAATTTGTTTCCTATTTATAATATTAGGTATTTGTAAGTATGGGCAATCTGACATGGCACAAATATGTTGGTTTCTCACCATTAAAACTGAACGGAAATATTCTTATAACAAATTGCGTTCTAAACTCGTTTCATAAACAGACTATGAATTGGAAAACCATTTGAAACCTTTTTTATGTAAATGACAGAGGGACAGTTGGATGAATGAACCGATAGATTTGTTTTCCACGGTTACGAGACAGGACCTGACTGCCAAGAAGAACAAGGAGAAGGAGGAATTAGACAGACAGAAGGAGCTCCTGAATAAGGTAGTATAAAAAACACAGTTCTTGAAACTTGTTGAACACAATATAACAAGTTAAAGCTTCAGTCTTGGGTTTGATTACTTCTGATCCTGGAAAAAATAAATCCATTATGTTAGGTCCTTTTGTCGAGACTCAGGATTGATTTAGCTCTACTGGCCCGATATCTTCTTCTCTGAAATTACAATAGCCAACGGTTTAATATTTTGTATTTACACTCAGCTGATGGTCCTCTACCATGTTTGTTCAAATGGTGACCCTGTGGTCAAATTTGGCCCCGCCCCTGGGCCACATGTCAAACTTGGTTTGAGTATTTATAATAACGAAAGTTTACTTTGTTTTTAAACTAGCCAAACTTGAGCCAAATACATCCCTCCCCCTATATCTTGGTAATTGAAGACACTTTATAAAAAAACTAGTTTGGCACTGCCATATCTGACACACAATCCTTCTATCCCCCAACCCCACCCCACCCTACCCCACCCACACCATGGACACCATATAACCACCGATAGGGGCCCTCTTGAGCATCTTGTTAAATAGACTGAGACTTTAACAAGATATTAGACAACATTAGCATTGAAGAGAACACAGGGCAACTTTCTTTTGCAAATGTTCTGAGTAAAACACGCTCCTAAAAGGAACACATGGCAATCTTGAAATATTTATCAAGTATTTAAGTTAGTACCTCTGTTTGTTGATCCACTAACATTTTGACTTAAAGTAGCTATGCCGCCAACAATAGCCATATTTTACAACACTTGCACAGTTCCTAAACCTACCGATGGCAAGGTATACATATAACAGATATATTTTGAGAATCCAAACTCTATAGACACAAAATAAACATCTTTAACCAGCCAGGTCAAACCCCAAAAACGGAACGTTGAATTAAGGGTTTCCAACTCATAATTTATTTTACTAATATTCAATCACGGTTATTTTAAGAACCCGTCAAAAATCCTATACTTTTAATTGGCACATATACATTATTATATGACCTAAATACCTGGACAGAGTTTTGAAAAACATTTTTGTAGAGTAAATTTGCCGTTATTTGGCGGATTGGTTTCTTTAAAGGGACACTGTCCGTAACGTTTAGCTTATAAAACACACATTAATTATGTTCGCAAACATTACACACTAAACATTATTGAATATTTACTAATTAAAAGCAAGATTGTTTAACGGAATTCAATCGCGTTACAAAAAAAAGTAAATCCGCTCTGTGCGTTTGAACTCACAGCCAAAACTAAAATTACACACACAGTAATAAGTGTGCGTGAGCGTAAAGTGGTCGATCACGCTCTCGACTGAGCTAAGCGGGCTATACATATTGCGCAATACATACTGTGGTGAAAACCTAATGCGCTAATGGAAGTCACGTGATCGCAGAAAAAGGTAAATATTGTGGGTCCCACTTTATTTACATATAATAATTAAAACTTTTTTTTTTTCAAACTCACGAATGTATTCCTACATACTTCTTAGGGTCTATCCTCATGTTTTCATGTATACATTTCACTGAATAAAAGTAAGCCAGTTATTTGGTTATGCTCAATATCTGCTCACTTACGGACAGTGTCCCTTTAAACCTGCTTGAAAGTATAATTAATTTTGCAGATATGCCTGTTATGTAGAAAAGCTAATGGGATGCCACAAGTTAAAAATCAGAATTGCCAGCTGTCCTTTTAACAAAATGAATTGGCACACTGTCACAGTTTTTGAGATGTGTACAAAGCTTTAAGACATGAACACATTGCATCACAAGTGGGATAGAATTTTTGACCTTGCATCAGGGTAGCCCATTTCAATACATTGTATCTTTTTGATTTATTTCTTATCATCATTTGTCCTAGAAGATCATTTGTCCTAGAAGATATATCAACAGATGTTTTATCACTGCCAAAAATGATTTATGAAATTGTGTTTAGATGTTTAAAACTTACAAAAATGTTTCATAATCTATCACATATTATACAATCATTAAGTTTCAGTTGTTGAAGATTTCAGCAGTTCAATAAATATTAAAAAATGTTGTAAAAAAAGTAAAAGAGCTCCAGATAAGGTGCATATTTGCATAAATACGCAATTAAAATGATGGAAAAAGCAGCAGAATTACCATAGCATGCATATCATAACATAAAAGAAATTTATGAAACGCAATTCATTGTCAATCATCCACATATTTAACTATTTCCCCCAGCACTCTAAACACGTCTCAAAACCTAATCTACTATAGGTAAAGGACCAAACTAGTCAAGCGTACAAGACTGGTTCCAAAATTTATTATAATTGAGCGCGGTTTATTCATCTTGTGTTGTTTGCTGTATACCAGTACATGTCTATCGTGTAGGCGCTTGGAGATCTTAATTAGGTGTCTGCTACAAAACTGGTGTCTCAAAACAAACACGGATGCAAAGGATCGTAGAACCTCAAAAAGCACAAATCAGCACCATTATGCTTAAAGCAATTATTTTGAGTACCATGTTCCATTGTTGTTGCATTTTGTCTATTGTTAATGAAGTTTATAAGGATATACCCAATTGAAAACAATGAGTGGGGTAACAATTCTTTTTTTTATTCAATTGCAAAATGCAAATACCCAATTAAAATTAAAATAATGGAGTAACAATACCCAATATCCAATTATCAATAGCTTATCTGGAGCTCAGGGTATACATTCATATATTAAAAGGAAATACGAAAATTCAATGTCAATTATGTACTTATCCCAAATTCAGCCTGGCACACATGCAAAAGAACTGAACCCATACTGGAAAGATGGTGGCACCGGACTTCCTGAAGAAGAGGTCAAGGATGTTTCCAAGGCAACTGGTATTGGTGACAGTGGGTTGTCATGGCTACGCAAGTCCTATCAAAGATGTGTGGAACAGGCAAAGGAAGAGGGGCGGAGCCTGGAGGAAATGGCAGCAGAGAGATGGGGCGTAAGTTTGATACAGCTGTGTTTGTTTTGTAAACTGAGATGGAACCACTGCGTCTGATAAATCACATTTCACTAGGAGTGTAACAATACATTGAACTATCGATGCATCGCAGTAGTGAGCTCCCCAATAGTACTTACTATATCGATAGTATATTTTAATTTCCATAACAATGGTAATTGTTACCCTCAAATATCGTTGTTTTCAATAGTTTGCATATTTGGTTAATTTTCTTTTCTTCTTTTTTCTTGATTCTTTCTTCCAAACATGTCAGAATAGTATCTTTGTACTTAAGACAGGTTCCATTGTGATATAGGTATTTTTAAATACTTAAAATGTTTTAGTCTGCAGCAAAGTGTATACCTAAAAAAATTAAATGGGATGTCCTTTCTTGCTTTCATTACAAAAAGGCACAAAATAAGTTTTAAATATAAATAGAAAATCCGCATTTTAATCTGTTACAGTGGTATTGCAATAGTATCACAATAGTAGATCAACAATAGCAATAGTATCACAATAGTAGATCAACAATAGCAATAGTATCACAATAGTAGATCAACAATAGCAACATTATCACAATAGTAGATCAACAATAGCAATATCACAATAGTATATCAACAATAGCAATAGAATCACAATAGTAGATCAACAATAACAATATCACAATAGTAGATCAACAATAGCTATCACAATAGTAGATCAACAATAGCAATATCACAATAGTAGATCAACAATAGCAATAGAATCGCAATAGTCAAAATTAACACAAATAGTCACATTTCAAGTAAGTCTCTCTTTTAGTGTGTAATACATAGAGGATCTTACAAGAGTGCTTATTTAAACAAGGCTTGCATTATGTAATTTATGCCCTGTACATTTAACTATTTCCATAATACATTAGAATGAATGTGAGATTCTATTTAACATGTTGCATGACATCAGAAAGCATGCCTTAACTTGACGTCATTGATTTTTAGTTGTACCAGTTGTTATGTTGTGGCTTATTTACAAGCCTAGAAGCCATTTTATGTGATAAAACAATTATTTTATTCTGCTGCTTACTGTACATTTTACATGACGGGTGAAGCTAGCAGACTGGTGTAATTTAGCTCAGTTAAATTTGGTTAACATTTTGTTGTTGTTGTTGTTTATTTAACGTTAATCATTTTTCTCCCTTAACATCTCCTAAGGGAGGGTGCGGAATCATTTTTCTCCCTTGTTCTGTTCTGTAAAATGTGTTGGTGTCTTTAGCAAAACAAAATAAATCTTTACAAATCCATATTTATAGAGCCACTTGTCAGTCTTTATATATATGCTGCTGTTGGTTTTCGTTCTGTTGTAATTTTAAAGCATGATACATTTCAGTCGTTGGAAAAAGTACAGCAGATGATCAGGGATGCAGAATCTATGACGGTTCAAGGTCATAGGAGTGAAAGGTCAAATGAGAGGCCAGGATGGCGGAAAGATAAATTCATGAAGCCTTCAGATAGTGATAGTTCTAACAAATATCAAATGGATAGAAGAAAAAGGTCAAGGTCACATTCTAGATCTCCATCAAGACATTCAGATTCAAGGCGTAGTAGAAATAGGTCAAGGTCATCTGAAAGGTCAAATAATAAAAATAGACATTCTAGGTCACGTTCTAGAGACAAAAGCCGAAGATCAAGATCGACAGATAAAAATCGAAGGTCAGGGTCACGAGATAGAAATAGAAACAGGTCAAGGTCAAAATCAAAGGAAAGGTACAGAGGTAGTGATAGATCTAATTCTAGAGAAAGGTATGGACAAAGGTCTAGAGAGAGAGGGTCTGCTTCTAGTTCAATAAGAAGTAGGTTTATGAAACCGGGAGATATGGATGAAAATAATTATAAGAGTTCAAGGTCAACAAATTCATCTTCAGATAGAGTTCCTGCATGGAAAAAGAGAGAATTTCATAAACCAACTGAAAAAGAGGAATCAAAATTAAATGAAAAACATGCAATAAAGGATGACAGGAAGGAAACTAATTCTAAAAGTGCTGACACAGACAAACGTAGGCGGAGAAAAAGACATTCATCATCGGAATCCTCAAGTTCAGGTTTGGCATATTACTGAATTTGGTAGTGAAATGAAATAAATTTATATAATGACTGGAAAAATATAAAAGTTTCAAAGTTAAATTGAGAAAAGAAGAGGTTTAGAATATTTGAAACCAATAAGACACACATGTGTTTAAGCTATTGTCTTAATTTATTGAATAGTTTTATAAATATAACTGTGCATAAATGATGGGCAATCGGTTGGATATAATCGATCAAGCGTCGGTTATAATCGGTTAGTCAATATAAAGTTTAACGTGTTTGAGGCCTTGAACTTTGAATATTTTCTGATTAAGCATATATTTTTTCCTGCCTTGTTTCTTATTTTATCAGCAAAATAATTATGATTGATATAAATGTGTTAATTTGTGTATATATGCTCATTTTCATAAGTGTTGTCTCCTAGGTAATCATGTTTTTTTCTATTTTGAACACTAAAGTGCATTTTTACATTCAACCAATGATCAGTTGTAGACTTTCATCATGATTCTCCAAGCCTAGAAATTATAGGGTGGCGGTGCAAATATGTTATTTTTCGGGGTTTTTTATGCCATTTTGACAGCGACACCTTGATGTTGGAGGAGAGTTACCTGCCCTATATGTTTCGGTCAATACGATTGAGCGCTTGCTTTATTGTGGATGACAAGGGTCTTTGTGATATTAATTACTTAACTACATGTAACCACAGAGTATCAAATCGGTCTAGATTCAGGTTACGTTATGGTATTTGTTGCGTCAATTCATACAGTTTCACAGACCCATTTTCGTCCAGATGAATTTTTGGTAAAAACCCTTTGTGTTCTACATCAAATTTTCTAAATTTATTAGGTTTTATTTGTGTTTTTTCCGGCCTTCTTTTTTAAATCGGCGCTTGACGGTTTTTATGAGGCCCGCCATAGTATATTAAAGTGCTCATGGAGAACACTGTTTCATAATCGATCATCATAATCGGATGCCTAAGTAGGTTAAGGTTTTCAATATTTGGATTATTTAAATGAAACTTGACAGAAACATAAACATATTTTTTAGACTTTATCACAGAAAACAATATAATAAACGTTTGAGAATCTTTTCATTTGTGCACAGTTGAAGTTTAAACTAATTTTCCTAGTGTATGACCTCAAAATAATGTTCTTATATGCTGAATTGTTAAATATATCGTCATTGCAATACCAGTATGTCATAATTATATAATTTAACCTTTCACAAGAGCTGCAAAAAAACGCCCATGTAACGTGATAGCTAAAATTGTGCAAACAGCAGACCCAAATAAAAGAATTATTTCAAATTGTGGTATGTAAATAAAGTCTGACATTCAAAAGTTGAATTTGTAAACCTGATGATCTGTGTCACTTTCTGTCACAGAACTGATAAATGTCACCACTCTGTCAAATAAAAATCAATATTTGACTGATTTAGCATTCCAAACAGTGCAATTTGATGGAATAAATTGGTCTGTTGTTGACCTTTTGATACATTTTGTTGTTGTTGATGTGTATTGCAATGTATAAGAAAAGTTAACAAATTAACCCAATAAAAATACAATGTTTTGTCACATGACAAAGAAGTATTTAATTTCTAACAGGCTTTTTTAGGTACAACATTTTGAGAGAATAAAAATTATGTACGGCAAATAGGAAATACGTCATTGCTTCAAAAAGTTACAGTTATCACATGCATGAATGGTATAATATAGAAAATAAACATACATAATTTCTAGATTCCAGTAGTGAAGAAAGTGAAAGTAGCAGTAGTAGTAATGAGGAACCTGATAAAGGTCAAAGTTCAAGGTCACCACCACCACCAATGGTCAAGATACTTACTGAGAAGGAAATGAATGAGCTGGGAGCCAAACTAGTAAAAGCTGAAATTATGGGGAACAAGGTATTACTAATTTGTGTAATGATTTTTAAATAGCTTGAGCTATTTATGTGATGATGATGATATTAAAGTCCCTCAGGCAGAGTTTTCAACAGATTGAATATACCATTTCTAAACCCAATGACCTCGAGTTATATATATATAACTTACATATTTTGAAAATCCAAACTTTATTGACACTATATAAACAGCTTTAACCAGTCAAGCCAAAACATAAAACTGGAGCGTCGAATTAATTTTACGCATATTCAGTCTCAATATTTTAAGTACCCATGAGTAAATATATGCTTTTAATTGGCACATATACATTATTTTATGACCTGAGCACCTGGATAGGGATGAACAATTTTGTAGTGTAATTTTGCCATTATTTGGTGAGTTAGTAAAACACTTTTTGTTATTTTGACAATGTTTTGTTCTACATCCTTGACCTTGTAGTCTTCATGTAAGGTATCAATAAAGAGCAAACAATTAAAGGTTAAAAAAGGGTATTTGTTGAGTTTGTACAGGATTTTGCGGATTTTACATTTAACAAAAGGTACATTTTCACAGTAGTTAAAATGTTAGCGAACATTAAATTTAAGATTTTAATTGCCGCTCTGTTAAAGGAGCAAGCAGAGAAATTGAAAGCCCAGCTTGAGTCGTCCAGAGAAGCAAAGAAGAATGCACCGGCTGGTTCTGTGAATGAAGGAAAGAAGAAAGGAGGGATGGAGGAAGATGAGGATTTTGTGACGTTGACCCGCACAGACAGGTCGGGCATGTCACGTCCTGTCCCAGATAGTAAACATCCCGTTGAATCCAGAGGAGGGAAACGAAGAAAGAAGACTAAGGTATGATGGGATGTAATTTGGCACTGAGTTTTCATTTTCATGTATTAAAGAATGAAACTCAATTATTTTTTTAGATATACAACATTTTATGTAGAATGTTATATTCATGCAACCTTCTCGCCTCTCATCGCTGCAGGTTCGAATCCCACTGGGAGCTGAACTTGTAAGTGAGAAAGTGTTAATTCTTATGGATGGCGGGAGGTATACATAACTGGTTCTATCCAGGAATAAGTGGGTGGTCTGCCTCAAAAACTATTAAAAAAAACATTGCAATGTATATCATTTCCAGAATTTAGTAACAGGCACCTATATTAAAGTGTTTGTGTTGCAGGTCGAGACACACAGTGGTAAACAAGGGGAGAGAACCAAGTACTTCGATGATGATGACAAGTTTGATCTGAAGACATTGGTATGTAGCAGGCTGAGGATTTAGTTGGTCAGCAGGGCAGGAAAAATTGTTTCTTAGTTACTCATCCGTTGTAATATTTGAATGGTCAAACTGATAAATTGTTGTAGAATTCATGTGAATTTTTCTGAATTTTCGTGCCCTTGTCAGCCATTTTAGTACAACTGAAAAGTTCAAATGGATCTTGTTCCTACCTCCCCCACCAACATGGCCTCATCTCAATGTATTTTATTTATATAGGTACAATTTGGTGATGGTACAGTTTGAAACCTACATGACATTTTGTTAAATCAATGGGTTATTAGTTAATATTAAAAAATATTGACATAGTGCTGCTTTCATCTAAAATTTAGAAATAAAAGAAAAGCACAAATAATTTGTATGTTTGCAGTTTAGTTATTTTTAATAACCTTTATGCCATTCATATGTTTTAATTTGATTCCTTTTATCCAAACTTTTGAAGTATTTTATAATGTTGATATTAACAACTAGGTTGAGAGAGAAAAGATGGGCACAGCAGAAGACCAGAATCAGATGTTTGCTAGGCTCGCTGGTCGAGTAAGTGTTTGCCTTATTTTGAATTTCCTGAACTTTCCGCTATTTCAGGTAGTGTTTAATAGAGAAAAACAGAGAAAGTTCATTAAAATTATAAAGTATATTCAGGTCTTGATGAGTTTTTTTTAAAGTTTTCTTCATTAGTCTACCATAGGTTTAAATATGTTATTGGTGCATACATGTGTATAACATAATATTATAGATATATGCAAAACAATTTGCGTACTATTAATAATGATTAACAAAAAGATGCAAAGTGTGTAAAAACAACTAATAGATGCCGTGAGGTTTAAAAAATGCCTGTGCCAGTCCCAGAATTGTCGTGTCTCTGTAAGCGTGAACTTAATGAATAAAAATAACACATTGTCGTCACCTTAGAGGTAAAAGGTGCTATGGGTATATGAACAAGAAGGCACAGAGCACCTTTTACGTCTAAGGTGACAATTTGCCAACCATATTGACGTTTTTCTATATAAATGTCAGATATAATAATTCTTCACAAGTTGTAGCTGTTATAAAATTGACTTTACTTGTAATAAAATTTGAATATAAAACTTATGTTTAGGCTGCCCAGAAGACGGATGATGACTTCCAGGTAGATGACATATTTCTCAGCAAGGCTAACCAGAAACAGTCTGAGTCTATCGAGGAACAGAGGGAACGATCTCAGGCCATATATGGTAAGTTCTGGTTTATAGCACACTTTTTAACAAAGCCACCAAGATACAAGAGTCCATAGAGGAACAGAGGGAATGATCCCAGGCCATATATGGTAAGTTCTGGTTTATAGTTCATTTCTCAGCAAGGCCAACCAGAAACAGTCTGAGTCCCTTGAGGAAAAGAGGGAACGATTTCGGGCCATATATGGTATGTTCTGGTTTATAGCTCACTTTTTAACAAAGCCACCCAGATACAGTCAGAGTTCATAGAGGAACAGAGGGAATGATTTCAGGCCATATATGATTAGTTCTGGTTTATAGCGGATTTCTCAGCAAGGCCACCCGGACCGAGTCTATCAAGGAACAGAGGGAACTATCTCAGGCCATACATGGTAAGTTCTGGTTTATAGCGGATTTCTCAGCAAGGCCACCCAGACCGAGTCTATCGAGGAACAGAGGGAACGATCTCAGGCCATATATGGTAAGTTTTGGTTTATAGCAGATTTCTTAGCAAGGCCAGCCAGAAACAATTCGAGTCCATAGAGAAACAGAGGGAATGATTTCAAGCCATATATGGTTAGTTCTGGTTTATAGAAGATTTCTCAGCAAGGCCAACCAGAAACAGTCGGTGTCCATAGAGGAACAGAGGTACGACCTCAGGCCATACAGGTAAGTTCTAGTTTATAGGGGATTTCTCAGGAAGACCAACCAGAAGCAGTCCGAGTCCTTCACGGAACAGAGGGAACGATCTCATATATGGTAGTTCTAGTTTATAGCATCTTCTCAGCAAGGCCAACAGGAAACAGTCCCGAGTCCTTTCGATCTCGGGACATATATGATAAGTTCTGGTTTATAGCGCATTTCTCAGCAAGGCCAATCAGAAACAGTCCAAGTGAGGAACAGAGGGAACGATCTCAGACCATATATGATAAGTTCTAGTTTATAGCACTCTTCTTAACACAGCCACCCAGTCAGAGTTCTTTGAGGAACAAAGGGAAGGATCTCAGGCCATAGCGGATTTTTCAGCAAGGCCAACAAGAAACAAGAGTCCATTGAGAAACAGAGAATGGTCTCAGGCCAAGGCATCTCCCTCTCTTTTTCTGGGAGAAAGAAACTCCAAATAACTTCCATATTAACTGAAAGTATTAATTTATTAAACTTTATTTCAGAGCACAGAAAGATGGCTGCAGCGCTGGAGAAATGCAACTTCTGTTTTGGCAATGTCCCAAAACATCTTATTGTTGCTATAGGAACCAAGGTAATTATGGTGTTGCATCTTTTACACAGTAATGAACACACCTTATAATTGAACAATTTCTGAAAGCCAGATCATGAGACTATGATTGTCAAGGAAGTAGTGGCATGTTTCGGTGTATAGAATTTACAAAGTGGTAGTGAACAGTGGCAGACTAAGTAATGATTTATGCATGGACGTATTAATAAACTATTTAGTTGGCTTATTTATTGTTCAGATGCAACACTGTTATATAAAAGCTACTTACTATGACCGAGGGGTTAACAACGTTGCGTTATAAACCTTTTCACCTCTTGCCGCTTTGGGTTCGAATCCCACTGGGAGCTCAACTTGTAAGTGAGGGAAGTGCACAGTACTGGTCTACCCGCTAAAAGTAGGTGGTCTGCCTCCACCAAATGTTTTTTAAAAAAATCTGTCATATATAACCTTTATACATGTGTCAAAAATAACATAAAACATCATACAAACCTTTGGGGTGGACCCCACTGGCCTCATGGTAGAGTGGTATAATTTTATCCAGTATAACCAGCAATATTGTCAGTAGTATTAGTTACACCATGTTTCAGCGCCTTGTATGGGATTTACACCGGTTTGATTTCATTTCAACCTTCGTTGGGCTGCTGAAACACTAACGAATTCATCCCTACTTGACATTGATATAGAAAAAGGAAACCAATGCATCCTATTTACTTTTATAGATTGTACAGTCATGGTCATTTAAAGGGGATACATAAGGCTTTTCCTGGAAGAAACGAAAATGTTCAAGTTCACGATAAAGATGCCATATCAATCAAAGTATGGTGTTTGCACTGTGGTGTTCAGGTGTAACATTTGAATTCACCGTATATTTTGAATTGAATTTAATTGGGGTTTTACGGCGCACCAACACATGAAAGGTTATATGATGCCTAACAGGAATGAACATGCCAGGCTCATCCTCCATGAACATCGAGAAAAAATATGGAGAATGGGCCTAGAACTTTCTCACCCTGAACTGTTAGAGTTGCTGCAAATTCTATTATAGACACTTCATTTACGCTGGAGCCACGTTATAGTTTTTCTGCCACTGCTCTAGTGATATGAGCAAGATGGCACCTGAAACAATGCAGAGGTCATGATTAACTATAGTGTTATTATCCCTAATACATCGATTTTGTACCACCTGATATGACACATGATGTGCAATCCATATCTTCCAGCGATTTGCGGGTGATAACCTGTGCGGGATAACCCGGAAGTAAGTAACGTCAATAACCGTTAAGTGGCGTCATTAACGTACTGGCCATTTTTAACGTCCATTAAATTTCATTCCCATTAAAATGGATGCAGGGGAAATGACGTTTGAATATCTGGCCGCTTTATCCAGTTCACAGAAAAAAATGTGTCGAAGCGCTTGATTCAGGTATGTTTTTGCTTAATTACTTTCTTATTTTTTAACAAATTTTGTTCAACTAAAGTGCACATCCTTCTACAGAACTAGCTCTTTCCACTGTCGCAATAGGTATTTCGATTCATCTAGTACTTCCTGTGATAGCCCTTCCAATTGTTCACAGTCATGTACACTTTCTTTCATTTTCAATACTTTGGGAGGGCTAATCTAAGGAAGTCTATATGAATCAAAATACCTGTTTGCGGCGGAGGAAAATGCCCACTTTGTAGGGTATGCACGCTTTACTAAAACAAAAAGTTAAATATAAAGGAAGTTATTAATCAAAAACACCTGAATCGAGCACTTTGATAAGAATATTTCCAAAATCAATAAAGAAACTTATGAAATAAAAAATAGATTTTGCTCTTTTTTCAGTACTCAGTTATCGGGGATTAATATATTACAACTCTACACTTTCCATATCGCACCTGATAGATCTATAAATATTTCAAAATAATATTTTGTGTGTGTGTGTGTGTGTGTGTGTGTGTGTGTCTAGTTCAAATAAATAAATTACAACTGCTTTTTCCACATCACACGGTGACACCTGATACCATACCTCGAACAGTATCAATACCTTGGTCCTACAGACCTTGGTATTGATATTGAATTCTCGGGATGATACCAGGTGTGATATGGAAAAAGGAGAGTGATAATTTATTCTTAGCCTGGTGTGTAACCTAGGATAGCACATATTACTGTGTAAAATGAATTTCCTTGTTAATAGGGGGTATGATTTTAAGTCAGACCCCTAGACCCCAAACAAAATCCTGATGTATCCCTTTTAATATGAAAAACATGTTTTGGCCCAAATATATTAAACATATTATGAATTGAACTGGTCTTTACTCATTCTTCCCAGGCATATCTGTGCCTACCCAACAGTAAGTCACTGACAGAAGGTCACTGTTTGATTGTCCCCATGCAACATGTGGCAGCCAGTACAACTGTGGATGAAGATGTCTGGAGTGAAATTCAGGTTTGTCCCTCTACTTACCTATCTATGGTTGTTTAAATTGTAATAACGTATAATATGAAACTGCAGTCTCTTAAAGTGGTTGTCTTTAGAGCAGATATTTGACATGTGTTTCTCTTAATTCATACTATCATTGTCTAATTAATTACCATATTCGTATTTCAAACATAGTATAAGTGTGTGGTATTTGGGGTAGAGATCTCAGTTCTCTCCGATTTCTTGATGTTGTGAAAGGGTATGGTGGTCACCCACTCGGACACTTGTCCTGGTTGTTTCCACTTACATCGGATTGCACAAACACTGACATCTGCATCATCATTAGTGACTTGTATAATTAGTTTATTCATAATGTGTGTGGTTTGTGTTTCTTGTGGGGTTTACATCTGGGTAACGTTGGAAACCCCTCCACCTTTATGTACAGAGCTTCTTTCAGCCAACTGTTGGGCACTGTGGGGGAAAGGGTAATACAAGTGGTCCCCAATGGCTGTCCACGGTAGTCTGGTAAGTATCGGGACTTGACGCTTCTGTTCTGGGTAACGTTGGAACCCTCTCCACCTTTATGTACAGAGGGGAGTCCCATTTCAGCCAACTGTTGGGCACTGGTTTCTGTGGGGGGAAAGAGTAATACAGGTGGTCACCAATGGCTCTCCAGGGTAGTCTGGTAAGTATTGGGGCTTGACGCTTCTGTTAACATAGGTCGCTGGTTTGTCAGTAATGTGTCTCATGCAATCGGTTGTCTCCCCGGGCCTCAGCAATTTTTTTTATTTATAATACATAAACTCTGTAGCCAAACTAAATGCCACTACACTCAAGTGATATGAAAACGCAACACGGGAATTTCCGCTATATATTGTATGTACAATATGCTGCTTTTAATCGAATGGTACATGGCTACGTAAGACCTTTCCTTATGGAAAAAAATACTAAAACAACAAATAATACAGCAAATAGTATTCCTGCAATGTTTCATTATTCACAGAGTACGCGTTTGGCTCAATCATGTGAGCAAACTTAGGATGCAAAATTTTGCAAACTATTTAGGTTAAATACAGTACTGAACTAGCTCAATTTTTCGAAGAGCAACTTCAACATTGATGAAGTTCTTGTTACAAAGTGTAGTGTGATTAAAACGTCTACAACATCACAGTTGTGTCATTTCTCTAGTTAACTGCAACTTTTTTTTAAAAAAACATCTTGGGATTTCTTTGGAACATCATGCAATTAAGTGTGCAGTATATACAATATATAGCGGAAATTCCCGTGTTGCGTTTTCATATCACTTGAGTGTAGTGTTGTAAGTTACCATATGCTTATGGTGCATGGTTTATGGTGTAAAATAAAAAGTTATTTTAAGGAAATTAGTTGCTATTCCAGGGTGTTGCATTCCTTGTTGAAGAATGCCAGTACAGAGGTCATCACACTTTGTTCTTCTGAATGAAGTAAAAAAAATAATTTGGTGTATAAAAGGGGATATTGTGAGATGTTGCAGGACATGTTGGTGGTTTGTGGGGTGTGGGGATGGGTGGGCGAGAAAGGGTGTAATTGATTGTGAAAGAGTAAGACGAATAGGAGGAAGCAGTCTGGGTGTTGAGGTGAAGTGCATTGGTGTAGCATGGTCAGGGTTCCACACTAACTTGTATAAGTTATAATAATTACCGAAAACTTACAACTCGCAGTAAAAAAACCAACATATACAATGTTGTTCTGTTTTCAGCTTTGCCTTTTGTTATTTTGGTGACAGAGAGAGACGTTTTTGAGAATTTTCCACATTTTTAAAGAACTGGAAAACCTGTGAGTCAGTCACAGAGTGAGTCATGCGAACACTGGACACTCTTACATGTACAATCCTACTACATGAGATAGATATACATCATGTATATTTTTAATGTCCTTAATTTAAAATAGCAGGCACAAATCTTTAGGAAAGTGGTTGTCCTTCCGAATATCAGGTGGTCTTAGGCCAGCGGACATGCGTTAGTTGCAAACCCTGACGGTGAGGGAACAATCTCAAGCTGCTACACCTATTTAGTCAAAAAGTGTATACAACACCAGTTGGCTTATTTTACTATATCTTCAGGTTTTCCGTAAATGTTTGACAAAGATGTTTGCGGATCGAGATGAGGATGTGGTGTTCATGGAGACGAGTATGCGGCTCAAGCAGTACCCACATATGAGTATCGAGTGTGTCCCCATGGATAATGAGGTGGGCGATCTGGCTCCTATATACTTCAAGGTATGGACTGAGTTAAGCTAAGCATTTAGTTTGCAGGCCCTTGTTTTAAAATAGCTTGTTAGGAATAGATTAAAGTTTTAACAATTGCTGTTGCTTAGGCATTAAGCAAGCATTTAGAATTAATCTTTTGTTATATTATAACCTCATATATATCCAAATTATTCTGTGATTACTATGCCAGTGATGGCCCATGATAGGAAATAAAAGATATTCTAATTCTGATTCTATTTCTATTCTATTCTATTCTTTCTTTCATCAGAAAGCCCTCCAAGAAAGCGAGAGTGAATGGTCGCAGAACAAGAAAGTTGTAGACCTCAGTCAGAAGGATATCAGACATGCGGTATGTACATTGTGTGTATATTGTGTTTATATTATGTTGCATCTGGCACAGTAATAAAGTTGTTAACGTTTAAACTACATTCAGTTTATATAAGGTTTTCTCACTTAACCACGTATCCAGCAACTGTGAACAAAAAACTGAATATTGTGTTGAAATGCTTTAATAAATAATAAAACTGAGTTTGTGTTATCATGCACATGTAAAAACATCTTTTTGTGTGTATATGACTGCTTACTTATGTCTCCCCTAACAAAGTGACAGTGGATGGGGAGACATTGTTTTTGTGCTGTCTGTTTGTCCCAAGCTGCAGATTTCAAGCAAACATGGTAGGAATGGTCATAGAAATGATCAGTACCAAGCCTAGTTGTGCATATCGTCATCTTGTTCTGGTTGAATGATTTTTTGGTGGAAAGATGGCCATTAAATGGTTTTACAAACTTTGTCCAGACAAGTTCTCCTGAACCTCTTGCCAGATTTTAACCAAACATGGTAGGAACGTTCAGTACCAAGCCTAATTGCGCATATCGTCATGTTTCGGTTGAATGATTTTTGGCAGATTTATGGCCCTTTAAAGGTTTCTATACACAAACTTTGTACTTGGGTGGAGTTATGGGTCTTTAAAGGTTTATAATACACAAACTAGTTCTCCTGAACCCCTTGCTGGATTTCAACCTAACTTGGTAGGAATGATCAGTACCAAGTACCAAGCCTAGTTAACGAAAGTATACCCCCTAATACTTTTATAGGAAAATTTGCTTAGTTTTGTATGTAAGCCTGTATATTGGATACTACTTCACATGGATTGAAACTTCAAATATGTATTTGGTTGGCATCCTTAGACAACATCATAGAGTCAGGTTCTATAACTCACTGTTTTATTTTAACAAAAGTATGTCCCTTTTGATATTTAATAGATGATTAGCAATCTATGTCATTATTAAGATCATTAAGATCATAAGTTGATTAGAACCTACACTTATTAAATATGATGAACCTAAACTGGATAAAGAAATATAGGATATTTATTGCCTTTACTGGATAAATAGAATATAACCTGTACTGTAGAAGTAGACAGGTTCTTGAGGTGTGGCTCACATTGTTGACCACTTTTTTAAAGGCAATGAACTCCTTACTTCCTTATTTTTCTTTTTCAGGTACCAAAAGGTTTTCCATACTTTGCAGTTGATTTTGGCAATCAGGGAGGGTTTGCTCATGTCATAGAAGATGAACTGAAGTTCACAAACTACTTCGGAAAGGTTGGTAATCAATGTTGTAAACCAGTTCAAGGAATCTGTATTTGTGTTTTTAAGATAGTGTTTCCTATTTTCTGGAGGAGTGTGTTTTGTGTCATCAGAGTAACACGGCCGACTCGTATGGATTATATGTTTGTTGACAGTGTGTTCAGTAGTTATTTATGACAATTTATAACAATTATTATTCTGCCTATTAAATCAAGAAAATCTGTGACAGGCGCTAAATTTGCCCCCAAAATTAGTGACAGGTGTTATATTTGCCCCAAAATCAGTGATGGGCAATATATTTGCCCCAAAATCAGTGACAGGCACTGTATTTGCCCCAAAATCAGTGACAGGCGATATATTTGCCGCCAAAATCAGTGATACTAAGGCGATATAATTGCCAACGAAATCAGTGGCAGGTGATATAAATGTATTTGCCCCAAAATCAGTGACAGGCGATGGCGATATATTTGCCCTGAAGAACATTGAGCTTTACAGCTAGACCTCTACCATGTGTGGGTTCGCTTCCTGACGGAGGCACGTCTGATGGGAAACTTTATCCTTCATATCATCACCCTCTGGGGTTGCTGTTCTAATATAACTTCATTTTATGTTTTTTTGGGAAGTTAAGCCTCATTTCATTTCACTATTTTCAGGAAGTTATTGGTGGTATGATTGACGCAGAACACAGACTCTGGAGGAAACCTCAAAAAGAAAATTTTGACGATCAGCGTAAAAAAGTTCTCAGATTTGCCGAAATGTGGAAACCTCATGACTGGACTCAAAATATTTCTAAAAAAGTAGAAATTGATAGCGATAGTGACTCAGACTGAGAAACATATTACGTTATGGTATTAACAATGTTTCTTTAAATCTTGAAAATCATTGAGATACTGGTTAAACGGTATATTGAAGAAATGATGCAATGTATGGAGACTTGAGCTGGGTCTTTAGACACAGAGTAACTAGATGTTTTATATATGTACCCAGTTATATGCTGGTTCTCAGATTCTCTATTTTGACACCCTTACCTTATTATAAATAATTTTGTTCAAAACAGTTCTGTTGATAGAGCATTTTATTCAAACATTCTGAGTGTGTAAACATGCCTCATGTATACCGTCTAGTGTTTCAAAATTGAATTTTCCATTCTCTAACCTTTAGGTACTCCATGCATTGGACCCCAATGACAACAAACCAATCAGATAACAACGCTAATTGATGGTAACGGCTGTCAGTGTAGAAGGGCAGTCATACAGCAGGGAACTGGTTTATACTGTCAGACTAAGATCTCAAAATTTGTCTCAAATATGTGAAAAAGTAGTAGTGATGTGAATGACTCAGATTATTAAAAACAACATTTATGAATTATGTGCAGCTTTTTGAGGTCATTTACCTCAATATGACATGTAGTGTACACGTACATCATAATCCCAATGTTTGTCATTTCCTTGTACAAATCAGTGTTTACATCGCAAAATGTGGATCTATGAAATAGACACGATAGAAACCACTACAGTTTAATAAATGGAACTGTTACATACGTTTAACCTATTCAAGTAACCTTGGGTTCAAGACAATAGGCAAAACATAAGCATTGCGCTTTCAAACTTTGAGTTGCAGTTGAACTGCAGAGAACCCTGGGTTAATGTGTTGTACTTCCAGCTTTAGCTTGAATACTCTTTGTCTAGTATTTTGCAGCATTTTTTCCTCTCACATATTATATATGATATCATTATTTGGCTGTATGTAAATGACACTTGTAAAATCTGAATGTATCAAATAAACAACCTTTTAAAGGAATGGAAAGAGTAGCAAAATATAACATGAAATGCAATTTGTTTATTGAAATTAAGATTTATTAATAAATTCTGAAAATATGTGTTTATTGTCAATTTGAAGATTTCCTTCCATACTGAATGATGATGGGCTTTCCTTTAAACTCGTATCCATGAACCAGATCCAATGCTTTAGTTGCCGTCACAACATCTGTAAAATAGAGGTAATTTATACAGATTAGATATTGTACAGTGAACTTTAGCTTCTAGCAGGTTTATTATACCCCCGCTTTCACAAAGTGAAGTAGGGACTACATAGGAATCACGCTGTCCGTAATGTCTCGCGTAATACATTTTTATTACTAGCATTCCTCAAACAGTTTTGAATGGGTTGTTCCAAAACTTCATATAATCATAAAACAACTGGTTATCTTATGTCCCTCTATATCACCCATTGTTAATTGCCTAATTTATTACAGAATTATGGCCCTTTGTTTGACTTAGAATAAAAAAAGCGGGTGTTTTCATCCGCTTCAGTGATAGTTCTAGTCTTCTGCGTCTGTAAGCAAACTCTGAAGCTAAAATGCATTGGTAATAAATACTGTTCAGCTAGAAGAATCTAAAATTTAAGAATCTCCCAATTCATGTTATATCAATTAACCCTTAACCCACTAAATGTATATAATGGACTGTTCTTTCTTTTAATTAATACCGTTCCATTTATGTGACAAGGGGTGTTTTGGGATGAATGACTGATCAGCAGCCAGACATTGTAAACCCAGATCAGCATGCGATTAGCGGGTTAAGGGTTAAAATATGATATTAGCACCATGCTTTGCAGGGCTAAAATTTGATTTCTTCATGTATTTTGAATGGAATCGACAATAAATAGAGAATATTATGTCAGTGCCTTTTACTATCAAGTTTATTAGGCGAGGCTTAGAAAACAAAGAATGGCGAGGCTCTACCGATCCATTCTTCGTTTTCGTGCCGAGCCTAATAAACTTGATAGTAAAAGGCACTGACATAATATTCTATTTATCATGTAGATTATCCACATTTTCTGTATGAATTACTATTATTACCTATTTCTCAGAATGTTACGCTTATCGAGGACGACGCCATGTCGTTGTTTTTTGCATGAAGTCGGGCAACGTTACGTGCATGACGTCAGATAACATTACGTACAATGAACGCCGAGGGATTCCGCATCGATTTGCTCTATTGGTCAGTGCCTAATAAAGCAAAACTTATTAGGTCACCCCTTTATTAGGCAGAAAAATATCTGCATGATAAATGCTTATATTAACCCTGGTGCGTAATCTAGGATGGTACTTTTTACTGCGCAAATTAATTTCCATGTGACTAAGGGGTCATTTTTTTAAAAATAGACAATATCATTAAGTTAGACTCTAGACCCCAAAGAAAGCCTAACCCCTTTAAACTGAACGTGTTGACATATTTTGAGCCTATTGTATTTGTGTGGTGGGGGGAGAATTTCCATAGGTAACTGTTACTCACTGTTAGCCATATAATTTCATGTGCAAATTGTGATATTCAATTTTTCTTCAGATTATTGGGCCCACCCAATAAAGCATTTGTGACCAGTACACATAATAACACATTAAAGAATGTTGTATATGTATTGTGTTATGCTCTGATTTTTGGTCTAAAAACAATTAAGAAATACCAGATAAGTTTTGTATTCAAAAGCTAAATGATGAACATATATTTCTTCATTAAAGTAAATTACAAAGTCTTGTTAAGCTATTATTACCATCAATATAGCAATGCTATACAAATAAACAAGAGGTCAATGACCTTGACGCTCTACTGATAAGATTTTGATAGCTAGGTCAGCATTCCTGTGAAGTTTCATAAAAATCTAGTAGTTTCAGAGGAGTAGTTGCTACAAGTTGAAGTTTTTACTATATAACTCTAGGTAAACAAAGATGGCCACTGGCAGCCATGTTTAATGTCAAATCAAAATAATTTTCAACAAGGATCAATATCTTGTCATGCTGATCATTTCAGAAAAAGTCCCGTATCAAGTAGTCGCTACAAACTTGTTTTTAAAAATCTATGTTTAGCCGTGGTGGCCATCTTGAATTTCCGGCCGCCCTGAAATTGTGCTAGAATCAACTAGACATCAAGAGCAACATTCCTGTGAAGTTTCATGAAAATCCGTCTAGAAGTTTCAGAGGAGTAGTCACTACAAATTTTTACTATATAAACTCTATGTAAATAAAGATCGCCACTGGTGCCCAGGTTTAATTTTGATTCAAAATAATTTTCGACAAGGATCAATATCATGTCATGCTGATCATGCTCAGAATAATACAATATCACTTACAGTTTTCAAGAAGTAGTCGCTACAAACTTTTTTATAAAAATCTGTTTTTAGCCATGGCGGCCATCATGCATTTCCGGCACACCTAAAAACAATCTGGGATCAATAAGACATCAAGAACAACATTCCTGTGAAGTTTCATAAAAATTCGTCAAGTAGTTTCAGAGGAGTAGTCGCTACAAGTTTTTACTATATAAATCTATGTAAACAAAGATTGCCACTAGCGGCCATGTTTAAAGTCGCATCGAAATAAATTTTGACAAGGATCAACATCATGTCATGCTAATCATTTTAGAAAATGTCCCATATCAATATCACTTACAGTTTTCAAGAAGAAGTTGCTACAAATTTATTTATTTTAAATCTATTTTTAGCCATGGTGGCCATTTTAATTTCCGGCAAGCCTGAAATTTTTCTAGGATCAACTAGACATCAAGAGCAACATTCCTATGAAGTTTCATGAATATCCGTCAAGTAGTTTCAGAGGAGTAGTCGCTACAAGTTTTTACTATATAACTCTATGTAAACAAAGATGGCCGCTGGCAGCCATGTTTAACGTCGAATCAAAATATTGTTCGACTCGGATCAACATCATGTCATGCTGATCATTTTAGAAAAAGTCCCATATCAATATCACTTATAGTTTTCAAGAAGTAGTCGCTACAAACTTATTTTTTAAAAATCCATTTTTAGCAGTGGCGACCATCTTGAATTTCTGGCCGATCTGAAATTTTGCTAGGATCAATTAGACATCAAGAGCAACATTCCTGTAAAGTTTCATGAACATCCGCAAAGTAGTTTCAGAGGAGTAGTCGCTACAAGTTTTCATTATATAACTCTATGTAAAAAAAGATGGCCACTGGCAGCCATGTTTAACGTCGAATCAAAATAATGTTTGACTCTGATAACCATCATGTCATGCTGATCATTTTACAAAAAGTCCCATATCAATATCCAGGGCTTTTTTAACCTATTTAACAGGGGCCGAAGTTCGGCCTCTTCCCAATTGCAAAAACCTCTATTTTTCCCCAATTTTGGGGTAAAAAAATCCCAATTTAAAAACAAACAAAAGATTTTTATTTATTTATTTTTTTATTTTTTTTTATTTATTTTTTTTGGGGTAATTTAGTGACATACTTTATATAGTTTGTATGTTAAAATAACTCAGTTCTAAAACCTAATCAATATTTTACCTAAAACTACATTTTAATGAAATTTCCCCCTAAAAAACATTTCCCAAAACAACGAAAATCACGCTACATTTTCCCCAATTTGGACAGTCTCGCGCTTTTTTTCCCCCCAAATTCAGCAGGCCTAGGCCTTTTCCCAATTTTCTTGAAAAAAGCCCTGATATCACTTATAGTTTTCAAGATGTAGATTTGGCAGCCATCTTGGATTTCACATCAACATGCGCTTTTTTTTCCCCCAAATTCAGCAGGCCTAGGCCTTTTCCCAATTTTCTTGAAAAAAGCCCTGATATCACATAGTTTTCAAGATATAGATTTGGCAGCCATCTTGGATTTCACATCAACATGAATTTTTGCTAGGATCAACTAGACTTCATGGGCAACATTTCTGTAAAAATTCATGAAAATCCATTCAGTAGTTTCAGAGGAGTTGTCGCTACAAAAAAAAGTTTACGGACAGACAGACGGACAGACGGACGGACGGACGCCGCACCACGGCATAAGCTCTGCTGATCTCTGATCAGTAGAGCTAAAAATCTGTTTTAGCCATGGCGACCATCTTGAATTTCCGGCCTACCTAAAAAAAATCAATTAGACATCAAGAGTAACATTCCTGTGAAGTTTCAAAAAAAATTGTCAAGTAGTTTCAGAGGAGTAGTCGCTACAAGTTTTTACTATATAAATCTATGTAAACAAAGATGTTCAAAGTTGCATCGAAATAAATTTCGACAAGGCTCAACATCATGTCATGCTGATCATTTTAGAAAATGTCCCATATCAATATCACTTACAGTTTTCAAGAAGTAGTTGCTACAAATTTATTTATTTTAAATCTATTTTTAGCCATGGTGGCCATTTTAATTTCCGGCCAGCCTGACATTTTTCTAGGATCAACTAGACATCAAGAGCAACATTCCTGTGAAGTTTCATGAAAATCCGTCAAGTAGTTTCAGAGGAGTAGTCGCTACAAGTTTTTACTATATAACTCTACGTAAACAAAGATGGCCACTGGCAGCCATGTTTAACGTCGAATCAAAATAATGTTCGACTCAGATCAACATCATGTCATGCTGATCATTTTAGAAAAAGTTCCATATCAATATCACTTATAGTTTTCAAGAAGTAGTCCGTACAAACTTATTTTTTAAAAATCCATTTTTAGCAGTGGCGGCCATCTTGAATTTCTGGCCGAACTGAAATTTTGCTAGGATCAATTACACATCAAGAGCAACATTCCTGTAAAGTTTCATGAAAATCCGCCAAGTTGTTTCAGAGGAGTAGTCGCTACAAGTTTTTACTATACACTTCTCAAAACTGCTAACTACACCGCTCACGTTTTGGGTTATATATATCGATGGGTTGAATGTTTTTCAATAAAATAAAAAGGAAATACCAATTCAATCATTTTTACATCATTTCATTTTATTTTTTTCATGGGCAATGCTAGAACTAAACCACAATAAGCAATTACAAACGACCCATGTAAACACTAAAGTCACACTTTTATGAACAAGAAATGAAAAGTGTGACTTTAGTGTTTACATGGGTCGTTTGTAATTGCTTATTGTGGTTTAGTTCTAGCATTGCCCATGAAAAAAATAAAATGAAATGATGTAAAAATGATTGAATTGGTATTTCCTTTTTATTTTATTGAAAAACATTCAACCCATCGATATATATAACCCAAAACGTAGCGGTGTAGTTAGCAGTTTTGAGAAGTGTATAACTCTATGTAAACAAAGATGGCCGCTGGCAGCCATTTTTAACGTCGAATCAAAACGATTTTTGACAAGGACCAACATCATGTCGTGCTGATCATTTTAGAAAAAGTCCCATATCAATATCACTTATAGTTTTAAAGAAGTAGTCGCTACAAACTTGTATTTTAAAAATCTATTTTTAGCTTTGGCCGCCATCTTGGATTTCACATCAACATGAATTTTTGCTACGATCAACTAGACTTCATTGGCAACATTTTTGTAAAGTTTCATGAATATCCATCCAGTAGTTCCAGAGGAGTAGTCGCTACAAATAAAACTTTACGGACAGACAGACAGACGGACGACGGACACCGCACCACGGCATAAGCTCTGCTGATCTCAGATCAGTCGAGCTAAAAACTAAGAGCAGGCCTCAATTTATATACCTGAGTTGATCAGCCATGAAGTGTGCTGGCTGTAAATATTCAAGCTTCCCATGCTTTTTCAATGACCAAGTAGCGTTGGGAAATGTGTCCTTAAGTACCCAGAACTTTACAGAACTTGTTAGAACTATGAAACAGGTCAATGACAAGTTGCAAGTTATAAAGATCCCATGGTGCCATTCTAATGAGTGGTGGTGTTATATCAATGTGTGAACATACCGGTAAATGTTACAAATGCCTGCCCCTTCATCCTGCCCGTCAACAGCTTGAACACAATTCTATTGTCATCATTCTCCTGGTACTGTATAAACATGGCAGCTAGATCTTGCTCTGTCACTTTCGGCGATAAATTTTTCAAGTAGAGTACCTACAAATAGTAAATATTAGTATTGGCACAATTCTAATATATACGTGCCTATGCTGACATATTGGTATTCAGTTCCTCCCACATCAAAGCAACAATGCTGTCATCTGCTCTATGAAGAGCAATTTTGTATAAATTGTATCTTATTTCATATTTATCACTAAAAAAAATAATTATGCTTATACTTCAGTAAATTTAATAAGATTCCTGAATACAAGTTTAAGAGAAATAATAAGAAGGCCTGTAGATGCTTTATTGCCTAACAATGGCTCTTATAACAGATGTGAGAGAATGAAGATGGGGGTCAGATATTGCTGGTTTTCACTTTTCCACTTTTGATTGAAAATGAAGGCCCTATTATGTGAACAAGGCAAAATATAGCATAATTTAACTCAAGCATAGGATAACACTGCTTATCGAATGTTACGGGTGTGATGGTGATGGAGAGCCTCTGGTTTGCCCTTGTTATTTGGGGATAAGCCAATTCAATTTGTAAGTTAATGAATTGAATGTTGTTTAATGGCTCATCAACACATTATAGGTTATAATTTTGGAGGCGCCCTATAGAGTAGTTCCCGCATAGGATTCTGGAACCAGTCATACTATAACCAATATATTCTTATAGTTCTATATGAACTAACGTGTTTGGAGGATAGACTCCGATATACAAAACCTCCCAATTTACGTCCCCATCCGACGGACGAGGTCAATGAAAAGTGTCTTGCTGAAGAACACCAAGACGAAACTCAGTGGCAATTGTGACGCTTGACCCCGGGTTCACCGGATTTCAAGTTCAGAGGTAACTATTCATAGGGCCTCGCCAGCCCCTTTATAAATTATGAAGCGGTATTTAAAATATGACACATTTCTTTTTAGATCTCTAGATAAATAAACATGAACGAAATGATCGGATGATGTTAACGAGGTAAAAGTTAACAGATAATGGACAACTCGTAATCCCATAAGCTCTACAGACCGAAGGTTTAGAGTTACTGGCTGATGGCCAGCGGAGCTAAAAACTGGATAAAAAACAATTCAGAATCACAGTGTTTTTCGCAGACTTACATTTGATGGCTCACCAGGACTGTAAGCCTCAAACCTCGGAAGTTTCCTCACTTCTTCTGCAGACAGCTTGTACCCTTTAATAGCTTCTTCCGGAACTCGGTCTATATTCTCTATTTCTCTCATCTCTCCATTACCTGGTGTTTCTGCAGCTTTCAAACCAGGTTTTTGTTCCGTTTTCTTAGATATTTCATTTAAACCATTATCTTTAACTACAGATTTTCTGGTCTTAACAGTGAATTCAGTTGATTTTGTTGGTATTTCTTTTTGGTTTGGACCTGCATTTTTATCAGATTTTAAAGTTTTCGTTATGTCGGATTCAGTATTCTCAATAGAGACATAATCTACGGGTTTCTCGATGCAAGTTGGAAGTATAAAAGTGTGTCCACAATTCTTTAATGGTCCAGTGGTATCAGTTTCATCGCATGATTTTAAGTTTTCTGCACATTCCATGCAGGTTGAAAAGCCGGACGCCTGGGGAACGCAACATTCTAAATTGCATGATGACTTATAACCATCTGCTTTATAATTTCTTCGCCGATGTCTTCTTCGCTGGTGTTTATACTCAGTAACTGTGGCTAGTATTTCGGGAAGAGCATTCATTGGGTCGTCTTTGTTTAAAAGTGAAGTATCCGTTTCTTTTTCTGTAATAAGGACCTTGTGGAGAAACTTGTTTCTATCACTCGCCTTGGAAAGTGTTCGCTCTAGTTCCATTTCATGTCTGGAAAAAAGAAATTGAGCATATAAAAATGATTATGATATGTTTATATAGTAGAAATGTATCTGCCAACACAGATGCTCCTGCCAAAAAAAAATAAAAAAAAATGCCCGCCATAAAATGCTCATCTGTTATTACATTATGTGGCCCGAATATTAACTTTTATACCTCATACAACCCCTTCTCCAAGAAGCGGAAACGGGGTTGGCTGGTGTATAAAATAATAATTTCGGCTTAAAAAGTTTGCCATATTGTAAAATTTAAACTTGTAATAGGTAATTTTAAACAGGTTATTTAAAACGTGTTTTATTGTCGAAATATCCCTTATAAAATCCTGCTTATATAAACTTTCCCATCACTTAATGGAATTAAGGCAGGACCACGTAATGATACACTAGTCCTCTTACGACAGGTGGAACTTTAAAGGGACACACGGCAATCTTAGCATCTCCATTTATTAATGCACTATCATTTTGACTTTAAACCTGCTTGCATATAATTAAATAAAATAATAGGTTTTCTTTTTTCTTTTTATTCTATCATAGATATAAATTTATTCCATTTTCATTGATTGGGATTTCTCAGTGAAAGAATATTCATAATCGTCAAATAATATAAACTAACTCCGAGCACAAAATTAACTAACTGTGACGCTGAGTTGTGACGTTATGCCAATAACGTTCAATAAAAGCGAATAATCCGGTTAAAATCATGCACAAACTGATTTAAAATGTGATAAACATATTATTTAACTGCTGTGTTCGATTATAGGGAAATCCTTCACTCGATGGTAGACGTGTTTTATTTTTTTCAACTCACTCACTAGGCTCGTTCGTGAAAAGAACCACATTCTACCATCTCGTGAAGGATTTCCCTATAATCAATCCCTCAGTTAAATAATCTCTATATATTAATGATGTAATATAGTCACCAGTTAGTAATATGCAAAAACAATTAGCTTCATTCTATTCTTATAATTAATATTGAAGACTGAACAAATGCAAGTTAAGTGAAAAACTAACGGGACAACGCAAGTTTTTAAACAAGAGGTCAATGACCTTGAAGCTCTACTGATTGATTTTGATTTCAGGAAGTAGTCGCTACAGACTTGTTTTTTGAAAATCTATTTTTAACCGTTGCGGCCATCTTGAATTTCCGGCCGACCTGAAATTTTGCTAAGATCAATAAGACATTAAGAGCAACATTCCTGTGAAGTTTCATGAAAATCCGTCAGGTAGTTTCAAAGAAGTAGTCGCTACAAGTTTTCATTATATAACTCTATGTAAACAAAGCAGCCATGTTTAAGGTCAAATCAAAACGATTTTCGACAAGGACCAACATCATGTCATACTGATCATTTTAGAAAAAGTCCCATATCAATATCTCTTATTGTTTTGAAGAAGTAGTCGCTACAAACTTATTTATTTTAAATCTATTTTTAGCTGTGGCGGCCATCTTGAATTTCCGGCCGACCTGAAATTTTTCTAGGATCAACTAGACATCAAGAGCAACATTCCTGTGAAGTTTCATGAACATCCGTCAAGTAGTTTCAGAGGAGTAGTCGCTACAAGTTTTTACTATATATAACTCTATGTAACCAAAGATGGCCACTGGCAGCCATGTTTAACGTCGAATCAAAATAATTTTCCACAAGGATCTACATCATGTCATGCTGATCATTTTAGAAAAAGTCCCATATCAATATCACTTATAGTTTTCAAGAAGTAGTCGCTACAAACTTATTTTTTAAAAATCTATTTTTAGCTGTGACGGCCATCTTGAATTTCCGGCCGACCTGAAATTTTGCTAGGATCAATTACACATCAAGAGCAACATTCCTGTAAAGTTTCATGACAATCTGCCAAGTAGTTTCAGAGGAGTAGTCGCTACAAGTTTTTACTATATAACTCTATGTAAACAAAGATGGCCGCTGGCAGCCATGTTTAACGTTGAATCAAAACGATTTTTGACTAGGATCAACATCATGTAATGCTGATCATTTTAGAAAAAGTCCCATATCAATATCACTTATAGTTTTCAAGAAGTAGTCGCTACAAACTTATTTTTTAAAAATCTATTTTTAGCTGTGACGGCCATCTTGAATTTCCGGCCGACCTGAAATTTTTCTAGGATCAATCAGACATCAAGAGCAACATTCCTGTAAAGTTTCATGAATATCCGCCAAGTAGTTTCAGAGAAGTAGTCGCTACAAGTTTTTACTATATAACTCTATGTAAACAAAGATGGCCGCTGGCAGCCATGTTTAACGTTGAATCAAAACGATTTTTGACTAGGATCAACATCATGTCATGCTGATCATTTTAGAAAAAGTCCCATATCAATATCACTTATAGTTTTCAAGAAGAAGTCGCTACAAACTTGTATTTTAAAACTCTATTTTTAGCTTTGGCGGCCATCTTGGATTTCACATCAACATGAATTTTTGCTAGGATCAACTAGACTTTATGGGCAACATTTCTGTAAAGTTTCATGAATATCCATCCAGTAGTTTCAGCTGTGAAGTCGCTACAAGTTTTTACTATATAACTCTATGTAAACAAAGATGGCCGCTGGCAGCCATGTTTAACGTTGAATCAAAACGATTTTTGACTAGGATCAACATCATGTCATGCTGATCATTTTAGAAAAAGTCCCATATCAATATCACTTATAGTTTTCAAGAAGAAGTCGCTATAAACTTGTATTTTAAAACTCTATTTTTAGCTTTGGCGGCCATCTTGGATTTCACATCAACATGAATTTTTGCTAGGATCAACTAGACTTTATGGGCAACATTTCTGTAAAGTTTCATGAATATCCATCCAGTAGTTTCAGCTGTGAAGTCGCTACAAGTTTTTACTATATAACTCTATGTAAACAAAGATGGCCGCTGGCAGCCATGTTTAACGTTGAATCAAAACGATTTTTGACTAGGATCAACATCATGTCATGCTGATCATTTTAGAAAAAGTCCCATATCAATATCACTTATAGTTTTCAAGAAGAAGTCGCTACAAACTTGTATTTTAAAACTCTATTTTTAGCTTTGGCGGCCATCTTGGATTTCACATCAACATGAATTTTTGCTAGGATCAACTAGACTTTATGGGCAACATTTCTGTAAAGTTTCATGAATATCCATCCAGTAGTTTCAGCTGTGAAGTCGCTACAAATAAAAGTTTACGGACAGACGGACAGACGGACGGACAGACGGACAGACAGACGGACGACGGACTCCGCACCACGGCATAAGCTCTGCTGATCTCTGATCAGTAGAGCTAAAAATCATGATTGCAGTGTGTCCCTTTAAATCTTTACAGATTAAATTTTTCTTTTACAAAGGAACTGTTAACATTCAAATATTCAGCTGTGAGCTTTACATTCACCAATGATAAAGGTGCTTGATAACACGCATAGCTAGTGTGGCATATAACTTAGCTGTTTAAGTTCAAAGTACTAACCTAGAGAGTTTTTTGACATCCGAAAAATTATCGGGTTTTGCCAAGGTTGATTTCTTCTGTTGTATTGTGTGTTCAATCTCCTTCAGCCTTGCCTCGTGGTGATCCTGGTTGCTCAATCTGCTCTTCTTGGATGGCTGAAATTAACATTATCATTTATACTTATTTATCATTATGTATGTAATAATCATTGATGTTTTTAGCTCTACTGGCCAAAGACCACAGGGCTTACGCGATACGCTGAAATTAACGTTATCAGTTATCATTTATACTTATTTATCATTATGTATGTATTACGGTATTTGTTAATCATTGATGTTTTTAGCACACCGGCCAAAGACCACTAGGGTTTATGCGATAGCATTTCATCATACCTAGCATTATACAGGAAAATCTTAAAAAAGAATCTACAAGAGCCAAAATTTAAAATTTACGGTAAGCTTATGGTCCTCTTCCAAGTTTGTTCAAATGGCGAGCCTGGGGACAAATCTGCCTCATCGAGTTATAAAGGAAAAGCCTTAACAAATATTCTTCTCTGAAACTAAATTAGCTAGAGGTCCATTATTTTGCATGTACCGTATAAAGCTTATGGTTCTCTATTAAGTTTGTTCAAATTGAGACCATTTGGCCATACCCAAAGGTTCACATATTGTTACTCGAAAATAATAACTTGAAAACTTGAGATTCCCACTCTATAACCATATATACATTTAATGGACATGAACAGATTCAACCATCCAAACAGCATTGGCCCCCGGGTCGATCCCCACCCCTTCAGACATAGCCCCTGGGTCATAACTTTTAAACTGTTGAGAGCCCGACCCTATAACCATAATATACACTTGCTGAGCATAACACTTTAAGGCAGTTGTGGTGATTTCCGATGACAAGCCATCAACTATCAACTGCACGATCTCGTTCTGTTATGAAATTAAAAGCTTTTTTGACAAATATTTAATCTTTGCCAAGCTCATCAGTTGAATGATTCAATGTCATTTTTGCCCTCTGATTTAGAGCATGGAAGCTTTATTTTTTTGAATTCCACCAAATCCTGTACAGCAAGTAGAGCGATACAGGTCCTCTTGTTTTTTAAAAGTTATCAAAGAAGCTAACTGCATTGAACCATTTGTATTAATGCAGATGGCAAACTTTGGAAAGAAGGGTTAAGCTTGGGACACACAGCAATCTTGAGGTATGTTTTACACATGTTCATGCATAAAACCAAACCAAAATTCTACAAAATTAATGCACCTTTGTTCCTCCTTACCACTGTCCAATAAGCCAAATAGTTTTGTTTTTTCTCGAACTACCAAAATCCATTATTTGTAAATTAAATAAAGTGCTTAAAGAAAATATATAGTATTTTATTTTGTTGGGTTAAATAAAGCCAGATTCCTGTGCGTCCCTTTAAAGAAAGTGTACCCAATCAACATGCAGTATATATAGCCTGAAATCTATGGTAACCTAAAGGTCATAAAAAAAAAAAAAATCCAAAGATTCACCAATATCATCAAAAGTACATGCATGTCTACATACCACACTCTCATCTGTTTCCTCTGATTGCAGCTTGTACAGTATTTCTTCATTGGTCAGTCCATAACCTCTCATCTCCTCTATGTAATTATCCGTCTTTCCAAGTGATTTAAAGTCATCCAGAGTTACCATTCCTGACAGTCCATCTGTAACTGGCTGGTACTCGGTACTCTTGGCAAATACCTTCTTTTGCTTCATTTGTCTAAAAATAAATTATGGAATGAAAATTATCATAATAAGCATTTGACACGACTATTATAGTGCCAGCCTCCTCTAAGTGTTTTATTGCACCTCGCACAAAATTCTAGCATCTCATTGGTTGAGTGCAGTCACGTGGTGACCCCCTATTTTTCTATAGTGTGTCAGTAGATTTCATATAGGGTCATTAAAACAATATGGATTACAATTCTGATTCAGCAATTAAATCATTTGCAAATAGTTCTTTAAAGGGACACACGTCAATCTTGATTTTTTAAAAAACTCACGGCGTCCCGTTAGTTTTTCTCTTAACTTGCATTTGTTCAATCATTAATAGTAATTATTAGAATAGTTCAAAGCAAATTATTTTTACATATTACTAACTTTTTATAATATTGCATCAATAATATATTTAAAAATTTGGTAAAAATGTTGAAGAAAATTGAAATCTCATTTTTTTAATTTAATTTTATGCAAGCAGTTTTAAAGTCAAAATGACGCAGGTTAAGTAAATTGAGAAGAAATTTTAATATTGGAATAAAACTCAAGATTGCCATGTGTCCCTTTAAGGCGTAAGTAACAAACATAAGTAAATTAATAATGTTTTTAAACTGTACCGGTCGTGGCGTCAACGTCATGACGTCAAATTGCGCGAACGTCTCAATAAGGTTGACAATCCATTAAAATGGGTTAAATATCGGCGTTTACCTTAAAAAAGGTGCTCGATGCAGTAAATCTGTTATTGGGTTTGTTACCCACCCTCTACAGAAATATGTGGGGTCAGTCAGATATATAGGGGGACTCGGCTATTGCCTAGCCCCCTATAAATGTTACTGACCCCACATATTTCTGTAGGGGGTCAGTAACAAACCCAATAACTAATAATACCGGTAGTACCAGTCTGTCTGTGCCATTTATTACTATCCCAGTCTGTCAACTATTATAGTTTCAGTCTGTCATTATAGTACCAGTCTATCAGCTATTATTTTGTCAGTCATCTATGTATATTACCAATCTGTCTGTCATTTATTGCATAACTAGTCCGTCATCTCTAAACAGGTTTTACTGTGCCATCATGTCATCTTTTATAGTGCCAGTCTCATTGTTAGTCTCATCTGCATGTGTATAATATACCAGTCTTGTCTGCTAGTACTTTTTGCACATTTTGACTGGTGAGTTATGACAATACTTATTATGGGAGAGTAATGTCACTACTCACTGTTGAAGAGTAATTTTAGTGTCCATCTGTTTCTGTAACAACTTCTGTAGATGCATCTCGCCTGCTGTTTCGATGTCTTCCACAGGACCATCAATGGGCCTTGGAACTGAACGAACTCCTGTCTCCATGCGTACCACCTCATGACTATGGAATCTCCTGGGGTTACCACTGAAATAATAAAGGCTCGCAATAAGTTAAAAGGCAAATATCCAGAAAGATAGGTATGCTGTCCCTAATCAATCCTAAAAAGGATGGCATACTTTCACAGTGTCTTTTCAAAAAAAAGGTACTGCGGGAACATGGGATCCCACCCTGAATCTCTGCATTAAGAGGCAAGTATTAACATCATAACTTCGGACACCTTTCATAATATATGAGGGATCTATGGATTACCCTATATAAGTCTATGTAAAACGTGACCCTTGAAGTGGGACCAAATGCTACCCCAGGGTCACCATGTGAACAATCTTGGTAGAGCACCATAAGCATACAGTACTTGCAGTATAGTACATCTCCAGCTCTTGTAGCTTCAAAGTTTTGTTTTTTTAAGATTTCCTATATAACTCTTAAAACTGTGACCCCTGGGGCGAGACCAAGATGAATTCAAAATTTCAATACAGTTAACCACAGACCTAATAACATTAGTATTAGGTCTGTGAGTTAACCCTTTATCAGCTTACAGTTGTACCAATGCAACCTGGAAGATGGTCCATGTAACCATCTTATCGGAACATTTATTAAAATTAGGATATAAACAAATGTTAACAAGAAATCGTTAGAACTGATGGATGCTCCCCCGAACAAAGGTACACTGTGATGTGAAATACAACTGGATGAAAAATGTAGGAGTTGTGTGGAGAAGCTTTATATTCGAAAAACTTCAAAGTCTTGTAACTCTGCAAAAAAAAAAAATCAACCAGAACGTCCTGACAATATGTGCTACTAGACATCATATTGATACAACTTCCAAGTCCCATAACTCTGCCAAAATCATTCAACTGGAACATCCTGAAATTTTGTGCTACAAGACATCATGCTGATACTTCCTGCAAAATTTCGTGAAAAGCGGGTGATAAACGTAGGAGCTGAAAAGACAAGCTTAAATTTTGATTCTAAAAACTTCGTGAAAATTGGATGAAAAATGTACAAGGAGTTCAGCAGATAAGCTTTTGATTTGAAAAGCTTCAAAGTCCCGTAACTCCATCTAAAATCATTTAACCACAATATCATGATAATATGCGCTACTAGACATCATGCTGATACTTCCAGTGAAAATTGGATGATAAATGTATAGGATGAGTTTTGAGTTTTTACATTTACATTTACATTTTTATGAGAATTTTTAAAAGGAATTCATAACCTTCACATCCGGTCAACTTCCGGGTGGTTGAGATATTCAGTAGGTGAAAATAAAGGGTTTACTCGGACTTTATCCTCAATCTCTATATGAAAAATGAAAACATTAGACCATGATTTAGATTAAATATATCCATATTGGTGTTTTAAAATCAGACAACGCCAAAAGCAGATACATAGATGTACATAAAAAATAAAGCTTTTAATATAATTATCACTACAAACTAGTTTTATAAAGGGCTAAAGTCAATTGAGCACAAACGATAAACACCGAGTTTACCCCCTACCAGAATGTGGAGGTCTTTTATTTTATTGATCAATGATTGGTCAAATTATTTTGATGATGTCATGTGAAAGTTATGAATAGGCAATGCCTCTTGTGTCCTAATCCTATATTCACATAGTGATCTGCCAGTGGTTATCAAGTCTTTTCTTAAATGTGGCTACTGTGGCTGCTTCAACTATACTCTGTGAAAGAGTGTTTCAGTGATTTATGACTCGTATGCTGAAGAAGTTTTGTCTCAAAGACAGTCCTTTTACAAGCCTTGGCATATTGTGTCCTCTCGTAGCATGTGTGATTGGATCAGTAACTTTAAACAATGATGAAGAGTCCAAATCATATTTATATTTCAATATGTTGAATGTTTTGATGAGATTGCCTCTGACATGTCTCTGTTCAAGAGAGTATATATTTAAAGCTGATAGTCTTTCTTCTTAACTGAGATCTCTTAGCTCTGGTACTAGTTGAGCAGACAAGAAAGCGGGACAGAAAGACAGAATAAATACATACATACGGATGGAAGGACATGATGGCAACTCTACCTTCGGGGAGAATAACAATGTCTACTCCTAAATATTTCTCAACAACAAATATATATTCCATCCCCGATCCCTGCACGATTGTGTTGCAGTACCGTTAGTACTTTGATATTATTTTAACAAAGAGAAATTTACTGCAACACCGGTAATCTGTTTCGAAAGGTATGAAACCACCAATTAGGTTCTCCGTTGATTTTGCAGCAACATTATGCAGCATATATAGCCAAATATCTTTCCGCTGAAAAATCACAGCACAGGAAAAGGTGGGGGATAATTCATAAAACAATGTTGTTTGTTTGCTCGGAGACTTTGTAAGCTACTCGGATCTCTGGTTTACAAAACGAACGGGTCAATGGTAGCTACTGCTGGTTTCAATGATATTGTTCGTAACGTGTATGCATAAATTCTGAAGTTAGAAAATGTCCATCAATAAAACATTTAAGCGTATGAATACGCTTCTTACAGATACAGTAACAAAATAGAATAGAAATGGGCCACCTCCCCTCTTTCAAAAGCGAGTCTACACGTGTAATTGGTGGTGTCACACACCTATAACGACCTTCAGTTTATCCCTTCACCGGCAAGTTTCACGCTGAAGCAAGAGCCCGGAAATTTTGCACAATGTCTTCGTATTGGAGAAATGCTGGTCTAAAGTAAATATATAACATTAACTTTATATCATTCGAAGGCATAGACTCAGAAAAATGACAGAAACATTTGCTCTTTGAGTTCTTTAAAGGTCGACTATCTCCGTCAAGTCACGAAAGTGGGTGGGGTATTGTTTTTTGTGTTTGCTATTTATTTATAAAGCGTTGTTTAGTATAAAACTCTCTACTATTATTATTGGAGATTTACAAAATAAAAACAAAATCATTCTCCAACATCACCAGCAGGATGTGGTTGTCCTTAATCTGAAAATATCTAGGTCTACATACTTCACTGAGCCTTCTAATTCTGTCAATTTCTGAAGGGAAAGCCTCCTAGTTTTGTGAGCTTGGTGAATCCATGAAGAAGAAATGCATGTTCTTTAATGAATCATCAACACACACGTTGTTTAGAGCCACCTCAGAGAGAGGGGAAGAATACATAGGAATCTGCCCTACTCTTAATTATAAGTTGTATCAAATAGATTCCTTTGGTTCTTTAATGTATTGGCGGATAGTCTCCAATACACAGGACTGCTGGGTCCAGTACATGTGACTTCCCAGTTTACGTCCCTACCTGACAGACCATGCTAAGGAAAAAAATGTCTTGCCCACAAACAGACAAAACTCAAGTGTGTTTTGAATGCAGGTTCAAGTTTCACTGGCTCATGCCTGTATTCTATATTTGAAAAAGGTTGTGGCCTTGCAGTATACCAACAGTCTTGTAAATGTTAATATGCTTTTATTCATGGCCTAATAATACAGTCAAGGTCACAGTGGTGGAATGTCTTTAATTTCATATTACCTTTCCTGCATAATGATAAGAATAATACAGTAGTGTACGCACTGAGAAAATAATTCATAACAAACTGGAAAGTAATCTGGGACTAGGCGTTAAGACTTTGTCGCATGACTACAGTGAAAAACGCTTCTCCATTTCAGTTACATTCGTTACTCCAGTATAGTGGCTAGAGTAATTAGGGAGTCCCTAAAACCCGAACTAAAGGTTGAAGCACTGAAGAGAAGTGAAGAAACAGTAATAAAGGCAGCTAAATGGGAAGGTGGAAAACCAGTAGGTCAGTAACAGACAAGGAACTTATTTTACTAGACCTTAAATATGAAATTTAGGACCTAGAATGTAATATGTAAAGTACCAGCCTAATGAAATCAACACTTGTAAGTTTTTCAACAAGGTCATTTTGAATAATACAAAGGTCATTTTAATTACAAGCAAATGACAACAAAGAAAAAAAGTGCAACATCATAATTATATCAGATAAGGCAAAGGAGTATCATACATATTACAAAAATTGCTCTTAAGGCCTTGGTTTACTGTAATGCTGCCCATCATGCAGCAAGCAGTGAGCAGGTAGGTCTGTCTTTTTTGTCTTTTTTTCTCTGTAGAATACTTAATATTTATAGCATAATTTTTCTCATACGCAATTTATACAGCTTCTCGAGTGCCGCAGGCCCAAGAGTGCAGTATATATCGCATACGAGAAAAATATGCTATAAATGTATTGTACCATAGCCATTCAATGCCTGTAATTGACATATTGATAGACAAATTACAACTACGCGCGTGTAAATGGGTTAGACCATGGTATAACTGTTGAATCTGTCCTTTATAGCACGGCTGAAATATACCGGCAGTTATAGCACGGTTTAGGCTCAGACCTTCAGGTTTTAAGGTTTATGAACATTATATCGTAAGCAAGAACAAAGGAAAACCTTTAGAGCTATGGTACTAGTATAGGATAGAGCATAAGTTTTGCACGTGTACGGGGAGATAATGCACAAGCGTTAGCGAGTGCATTATCGTCCGTACACGTGCAAGACTCATGCTCTATTGTATTTATACCACAATAACTAACATATGCTGTGTATATCCTTGGGTATTATACGATGCATAGTGTGTATTTGGGCTATTGTGGTATAAACAGATATTATAACCAAGTCTTGAAGAAAATATCCGTTGTACATGTTCTTGCAATCATAATCTTATGAAATTGGACCCTTTTTTAATGGATAGGTACATGTAGAGTTATTATTTTTTTGATTAGACATGTATATATTTCAAACAATGTTTAAGGTAGCCTAATATTTTCAGTGTACTTTTTTAAAATTCAAACATTTGAATGTTATTGTTATTTTTGTATCAGGCAACAATGCGGAGGGTTTACTCAGTTAAAAGTTCTGAAGGTAAATCAGCAGTAAAGCATGTTCAATAAATGCACGTATATGCTGCCTCCTGTCTTGTAATGGCAGAACTCGCTTGTTAGGATTGTTTCTGCGAAAAATGTTTATGCCAAATAAAATCATATGTGTGGTTCCGGTTTCCTGACCGACCCTGTTTTCAGGTGCCGACCCTAAACATTTTATGACCCCTCAAAAAAAATCTCCCCCTTTCGGTTCTGTATCTGAAAATATCAACAAATATATAGCTAAGTTTATTTATTTATTGAGTATAAAGGTATAGCGTTAAAAAAAATAATATAGATATATGTATATAAAAAAATATAATATTTTTAGAAAATAAAATATTTTCCCTACATACGGTACCCTATATTTTTTGAGCATGTAATAGGAACCACACATATACTATTATTTGGCCGTAGGAATGTGCATGGAAGCCGTTTATGGAACTATTATGAATATTTGCTTGTGAAAACTTGCTTTTTCAATTCAACTGTATTTTAAATAACTTTTGTTGTTTTATACCATGATGTCCTATTATTACTTTATTTGCTGTTGTTGTATACCATGCTGTAGTATTGTATGCTTTTAATTTAAAGAGACTGGAGATCTTGAGGAACTATTGGTGTCCATCCAAATAAGAATAAATCCATCATATTGTGGTTCAGTTGCATATTCAATGAACTGTGCATTATGTCCCGACCCCATGATCCATCCAAAGAATTATTTTGATAAAACTGGACAGCTATACTTGTTTTTGTTGTATCATTTGAAATAGTTCATATGCTGCTCTGTGGTTGTATAAATTTGTTTTAGTGATTGAAGTATATTTGAATTATATGTTCAGCTCATATGTTCAACTCATAGCATAAACTATGTGTTTCAACTTCTGGCAATACAAACCTTAATACATGAATTGAATGTTGTTTAACGGCTCATCAACACAGTATAGGTTATTAAGAGCCGCCCCAGAGAGAGGAAGGATACATAGGAATCCGGGAACCATGCCTACTCTTATTATCAAATAGATTTCTATGGTTCTTTAACGTGCTCAGAGGATGGACCGATACACGGGACCGCCTGGTTTACATCCCCATCCGACGGACGAGAATCAATGTTATGATCCCACAACAAGAATATGCCAAATATTTTCATAAACTAAGTGGAAGGGGAACATGCGGCTGAATTAAATGCCTAGGCTCGCGTTAACCATTCGCCAAATCGCCATAGGCGAAAAGAAACCCGATCTGGCGAATGAAAATCGTAAGAAATACATATCAAATTCGCCAGACATCGGCGGTCTGGCGAATCCAAATTTCCGACCGACTTTGTCTTAAATCTCGGAAAATCCCGAATTCTAATACACAAAGTAGTTCACTGTTTATAAAGCCACTACCCCGCTGGGTGTTGTTAGCTAATTAGCGACAATCAATTTGGACTGATAAACTAATTATCGCAGTGTTTATTGAAGACCGCTGTAATTTATTGTTTCTATTGTCACTGTGCGATAGACTCCGCCCACTGTTCCGCCTCTTGCTGTCAATCAACTTGTTTGTGACCCCGCGTTCAATATTATCCACATATTTAACTGTGTTATCGAGCCGGGTAAAACATTAAAAATAACGTGACGCCCTCTATCGGCCAAAATGGCTTTTCAAAACACAAAGTTTGCTTACGAATTAATAAGCTCGAGATGCCGTCGGTGTTTTTCGAACTTTACGATCAATGATAAGAGTAATTAGTTGTACACCCGGTAGCGATGCCGTCGGTGTTTTTCGAACTTTACGATCACTGATAAGAGTAATTAGTTGTACACCCGGTAGCGTAAACTGGAACAATGGCAAGTGTGAACCGATGTTTGATCGACTGTCTCTGAATTGGGATAATTTATGGTTGAACAATCATGAACAAATGCAAAAGGTGGGCTTACTCAAAATATTGAGGTACAATTTTAGAATGAAGTGGCTTTTATTACTTACTCTGTGCATGATATTCGTGGTGTATGTGGCATTTCTGAATTTGTCTCACAATGCAGCGCGATCTTTCTAGCTCCTTTGGAACTCCTGTTAGTTGAACTTGTTTTATAGGCCTCAGCTTAGCCTTACATTTTTAAATATATTTATTTTATTTGAATTTCTATGAATGTTAGTAGGTCTATATTTAAATACATTTAATGAAAATACTAAATGGTCTAATCAATGGTGACAAGAGTCTGTATTTTTATATTTTCTTATATGCATGCATTCATTGTCCTTTTTTAAATTTCAGTCGACATTTTTAAAAAAGTAAAATAGCATTAAATTAACTACAATTTTTAAAACTTTTTGAATATTGTACAGCTCCAATTGTAATTATAAGTAATTGTAAGCACTAAAGCAGAATGCATATGATGTGGACATATTGATACCTATACATATAGGTTAATAAAGCATACTTTTTTTAACTTACTATTGATGTGTACGCAAACGCGAAGTTTTAGCACCTAAATATCTAGGCAAAAGTCTGGCTAAAGACATTCTAATCTGGCTAAAGGAATTTTTAGGGCTTTAGCCAGATTTGGCTAAAGGGTTTAAAATCCTAGCGCTAGCCTAGAATGCATATATATGCACATTTCACATGAACTGAAGCACCTTATGTAATGATGGTTTTCATTCGTATTGGAATTGACACCAATAACTCTAACTCTGCCAGATTAGCCCATTTAATAGTCTGAATTGATTAAAATCATCTACTGCATGCAGTGCTATAGAAAAAATATCGAGCACTTAGTACTCCTGTGTTTTACCCACAATGCCATGTTGTTATCATATACCACAATGCCATGTTGTTATCATCTCGTTGGTTAATTTAAACACCTCGATGTTTAAATGAACCAACTCATTGAAACCATACTCTATCTATTACTTAATAAACAATTTGTCCAAATTTATTCCCAAAAGTTCTTGTAAAACAAAACAAGGCAGAACTGTCCTGGGCTAAATTGCTGTGTCAAAGTTAATCGGTTCTGTGCATTTAGATCTACATTTCTAATATAAAGCAATATATTTATTTTGCACATCTAGATCTACATTTATCACATAATTTTATCACAAGGGAGTGTAATAAAGCCATGATATTATATTTATCATATTACACTAGTGAAATAAATATGCAAATGAAAGCTGAATCATCGGTCGATCATTTCTGTTCAGCATCAGAATTGCCTCGTCGATCTCCATAACCGTTCAATGGCGTTATAAATACGAATTACGCAAATCTACGTGGTTGTTTCGTTGTTTGGTGGCGTACGAAGAAGAGTCCACTTAGTATGACGTCATCATATAAACATCGGCGCCATCATCATATAAACATAGGCACCATCATCATATAAACATAGGCACCATCATCATATAAACATAGACGCCATCATATAAACATGGATGCCATCATCATATAAACATAAACGCCATCATATAAACATGGAAGCCATCATCATATAAACATAGGCGCTGTCATCATATAAAGATAGGCGCCATCATCATATAAACATAGACGCCATCATATAAACATAGGCGCCATCATCATATAAACATAGACGCCATCATCATATAAACATAGGCGCCATCATCATATAAACATAGGCGCCATCATCATATAAACATAGGCGTCATCATCATATAAACATAGACGCTATCATATAAACATAGACACCATCATATAAACAGATGCCATCATCATATAAACATAGATGTCGTCATACAGCAACATTATATATGGGAGCTACAATAAAAAATGTTCCATATTAGTTGTTTTTTTGAGATATGTGATAAATAAAATCTCACGTTCGTGTCGTATTATTGAAATTATAAAACTCTTTGGTAAAACTTGTTTCATAAATTCAATATTAAACAGGCACTCATGTGAGATCCTCTATTTCTAATATGAACTATTTATATTTATTCTGCCAATCTAGAGCTTAAGTAATATAGGTATTTATTTATTATTCTCTTCACATCTAGATCTTCAGTTCCAATATAAAGCAGTAATTTATTTAAATCAAGCTTATAAGGCAGCATGTATATACATGTATACGCTTTATTAATGCTTTAGTTACCATCAAAAGTGCCTTGATCTCATAGAATCATCCAGAGGGATACTATTGGCCTACAGTGTCATATTAAAGGAACATACTGCAATCTTATTAGTATTTAATATCCAGCTTTAAAGATAACACCTCAAGTTATTAATCCAGCCGTGTTTTGACTTTATAACTGCTTGCATTTTATTTTAATAAAATTGAAGATTAAATTTTTTCTTTGTTATTCTATCATAGATTTAAATATATACTGGTGCAATATTATCAACAATTAGTTTATTTGTTTGTATGGTGTTTTACATCATTTTCAACACATATACGGTTATATATATGACGGTCAATATTTTGTGGTGGAGGCAGACCACCCACTTTTCCTGGGTAGAACCAGTACTGTCCACCATCCGCCATCCCTAAGAATCGACACTAAGTAATATGATAATATGCAAAACTAATTTAATATGAACTATTCAAAATATTAATGATACGAATGAATGCAAATATCCAATTATATAGGTATAAAAAAACAAATGAGATGTCCTCCGTTTTAAAAGAAAAATTGCCATGTGTCAGAGTTTTAAAAGAAAAATTGCCATGTGTCAGTGTTTTAAAAGAAAAATTGTGGTGTGTCCCTTTATGTATTTGTACAATGTGGGTCTTCTGGTCTGGGACTGATTCTGCAAGTACAAGACACCAATGGTTACATCAGTATTATTGATCATTACAGCAGGATTAGTGATCACACTCGTAATATACAGGGTCTTTCACAGAAATAGTTTAAGGGATATGGGAAATTTAATTTGAATATCATGGGATTGGTATAAGGGAGTTACCCTTAAGGTGACCAATATTTTTAGGGATCTTAATTTGTTTAGATGTTTTGTTTGTTTTTTTACGTCATTTTCAACACATGCAATGTTATATATGACGGTAGATTTTTGTTTGCTGTGCTCCGACCCTGAATTTTTTAAGTGGGTAGGTAGGTAGGTCTTTTTTTTTGTTTTCTTTTTTTGCCACAGTCCTGGTTAAGCAAAAGCAAAGCATAATTTCCTATCTCAATGTATGATAATGCAGTCTGTGGATAACCTCATTAATATTTCTTTACGAATACATTTTTAGTAAAAAAAAAAGAAAAGGCTATAATAAAAAAAACGGTCGCTGCCTTTCTAGACGGTCGGTCGGAGCACAGCAAACAAACACTTTTTTAAGCATGGCCCTAGAACCAGTACTGTACACCTCCCGCCATCCGTAAGAATCGACACTTCCTCATTTACAAGTAGAGCTCCCAGTGGGATGTAATTTAAATTATATTAGAAATGAGAAATTAGATTCTAGAACTAAGGGATAAAGGGAATATGCTCTTAAATGCCTTGTGGAAGACCCTGATATATATGTACAAGTAATATTTAAAGAATGTTCAACAATTGTGTAGACAGCAAGTGAACTTTCTAAAATATTTTTTTAAAGGAGCAGCAAATAGCTACATTTACATATTAAATGTTGTTTTTTAACTCTCTTTATTAGCATTACTATGTACATTCAATCATCTTTAAACTTCTCTGTATTTAAAAAAATATTAAGATAGTTTAGTTCAATTACCTAGTAGATTGTTGGCAATTTTGTGCTGATCTGTGTATTTTGTATATTTTCAGCCGAAGTGGGAGCGAGAAAATCGTGACCAATGTGAACACATAACATGGATGTATCTGGAGTGAGAGAATACATGGACATAGTGTCACCTCAATTTTCAGGACTTTTTCATCCTAGTGTGATCTGTTGTTTTCAAAGCTAACTAGAAAAATGATTTATAAATTAATGAATTAAAATGGAAAAGTACCTGTTGATTTTGTCTTTTTATTATACACTCATTTGAAAAAAACGGGACATCTCATAGTATCATACTACGAGGTCAGTAGCACAGGTCAAGGTCGCCATAACCTTGTAATGATGGAAATATGCATTCCATGCAATAACTTCAAAGCATAACACACAAATTTCAACTTCTAAGGTACATTGCCCTTGGTGAAAGAAAGCTATTGCTTTTGGGGTGAGAAGATCAAAGGTCAAGGTCACCATGACCTGATATGTACATACACATTCATAGCAACAGTATAAAATCTACACTCATAAAATGGATATCAGACATATGAGGCCAAAACGAAAAATAGATGTGTTTCTGGTGGCCCGACCGACCCTATATTTAAGGGGCCGACCCTAAAACTTTTTATGCCAAAATGAAAAAAATATAAAATCAATTTGTTCTGAACAATGATTTATCACATAGCTTACATCATGAAAGTGAAACATAACGCCTTGTTTTCTGTAATCCACTGGGCCCTGGTGGTATAACTATGTTTAAAGTGTCTTATTATTTGTAACAAGGTCAAGAATGCGTAATTTAACCGGGGAGGTCTTATATCGAGGTAAACTGACATCACAGAGAAACTTTTAGGTAGTAATATCAACTTTGATGAGTTTTATGTGATAAATAGGATCTCACAATGTTATATCTTGCTCAAAAAAAAGAAGCAAAAACGAGGAGCTACCGACCTACCCTATTTTTTAGCTCGAGCTGAGCTTGTTCTGTGGTCTGGCGACTACTCCTCTGAAACTACTCGACTGATTTTCATGAAACTTTACAGGAATGCTCTTGGTTTCTAGTTGATTCTAGCATAAATTCAGGTCGGACAGAAATCCAAAATGGCCATCACGGCTAAAAATAGATTTTAAAAAATGTGATTTTATGGTGACTACTCAAAAACCATAAGTGATATGAACCTTTACCAAAATGACTGGCACAACATTTAGTTGGTCCTAACCAAAGTTCATTTTGATTGGATGTCAAACAGGGTCGCCAGCGTCTTGTTTACATAGATTTATATAGGAAAAACTTGTGGCGACTACTCCTCTGAAACTACTTAATGGAATTTCATGAAACTTGACAGGAATGTTGCTTTTGATATCTAGTTGATACTAGCAAAAATTCAGGTCGGTAGGAAATTCAATATTGCCGCCACTGCTAAAAACAGATTTTAAAAATGTGACTGTGGCGACTACTTCTCAAAAAACGTAAGTGATATATTGAACCTTTACCAAATTGACTGGCACAACATCTTGCAGACTAATCAGGGTTTACACTGGGTGCTCATCAGTTATTTGACTGAAACATCCCTTTGTACTAGAAATGGACGGGTCCAAATTCAAAGAAAGAACAGTCCATTATACATTCATAGTGGGGTGAGGATTGTCTCCTTTGTATTTTTGGCTCTCAGAAAAAGACTGAAACACAAATTGTTGGATTTTAAGTTATTTTGATTCTGATTTTCAAAATATAACCACTGAGACGAGAGCAAGTCAACTTGTACTGGAAAGATAGTAACCTAATTCTCAGGAGAAATTGCATAACATGACCTGTGACCTAGTAACACACCTGCTATATTTATGAATACGGATCATTCGCTTTATGTTACAAAAGGGTGATTTGGAGAAATTACTGTAGAGCAGCATATAGGATATGCTAAGGTTCACCGTTGATGTTGTAAATTGAATTGATATAGCTTTATAATTAAAATTTATGGTAGCATTATAACATTTCTATAAAAAAGATAGTCTTTAGACTAGGATAATAAAGTTGAATGAGATTATGTTATGCATACTGATAGAATGAGATTATGTTATGCATACTGATAGGTAATGTTGCATAAATTAATAAATGATAATGTTTAGGAATGTTGCTCTTGATGTCTAGATGGTCCTAAGTAAAAAACAGGTCGGCCTAAAATTCAATTCAATTGAACTTTCCAGCTTCCACGTGTGGAGGAAGACCCCAGGTGCCCCTCCGGGCAATTTTCGTGCATGGGCGGAAACCTGGGTAGAACCACCGACATTCTGCAAACCAGCTGGATCCTCACATAAAGATTCCTAGGCCCCAGAGGGATCGAACCTACAGCGGTGAGGGGCAAGTGATCATAAGTCAGAGACTTTTAACCACTCGGAAGCCCCCTAAAATGCAAGATGGCATGGCTAAAATAGATTTTAAATACAATTATGTGGCGACTACTTCAGTCTCTAAAACCATAAGTGGTATCGGTTTGGTACCTTTACCAAAATGACATTCATAAAACTTTACAGGAATGTTGGTCTTGATGTCCAGTTAGTCCCAAGTAAAAACCAGGTTGGCCGGAAATTCAAAATGGCTGCCACACCTTAAATACAAGTTTGTGACAACTGCTTCTCAAAAATCATAAGTGGTATTGATTTGGAACCTTTACTTAAATGACTGGCATGACATCTAGTTGGTCCTAAACAAAATTCATTTTGATTCTATGTCAAACATGACTGCCAGTAGCCATCTGTTAGGTTTAAACTTATTTTATTTCCAATATTTATACAATCGGTGAAAATGTACATAATACAAAATGTAAAAAAGAATTGAAACGAAAGCAGTAGAGTGATACAGGAGAAACTTGTGGCGACTACTTCTCGAAAGTGTTGGTCTTATTTCCATAAAAATTCACAGGTTCCTATAGCTGATCTGGCTATCAAAATCTATCAGAAGAGCTTCAAGGTCATTGACCTCTTGTTTAGAGCATGCAATAGGAAACACACCTATTTTTATGCACCGCCACGAAAGTGGTGCGGGAATATAATGTTACCCTTGTCCGTCCGTTTTTACATTGTTTTATTAAGTCAATTTCTCAGATACCAAAAGCCGTACAGTTTTCATACTTCATAGTTACACACATCTATATGGCAGCAATATGTTCTTACCTGAATCAGGTCAATATAAATGACCTTGACCTACTTTTTACACTTAATTTACATCAAAGTTTTTCATTCAAGGTGAGAGCTGGCGTGGCCCAATTGGTAGCGCGGCGGATTTGTAACCGGAGGCCCCGGGTTCAATCCTCCGTGGTACCACTGAGATTCGTCGATGCATTCTTGGGCAAGACACTTTCCCTTGCCTCGTCCGTCGGGTGGGGACGTAAACCGGGCAGTCCCATGTATCGGTCTATCCTCCGAGCACATTAAAAAAAAACACAGGAATCTATTCGATAATAAGAGTAGGGCATGGTTCCCCGATTCCTATGTATCCTTCTCCTCTCTCTGGGGTGGCTCTAAATAATCTATACTGTGTTGATGAGCTGTTAAACAACATTCAATTCAATTCAAGTTTTTTACATCAACGTTTTTTGTCCATTTCTCCAACAGCAGATGCCTTAGAGCTTTCAAACTTTACAAATGTTGATAACTACATGACAGCGGTGTTCCAGTGAAAAGTGGGTCAATATGAATTACCTTGACCTACCTTTGGCACTGTTAATTTACATTCAAGTTTTTTATTGACTGAGTTTCTCAGATACCAAAGCCATACAGTTTCCAAACGTCGTACACACTTACATTTGTATGATAGCAACATGTTCCTACCCGAATCAGGTCAATATAAATGACCTTGACCTACTTTTTACCCTTAGTTAATTAATATCAAAGTGTTTCATTCGCAGTTTCACACAGGTCAAAATACATATTAGACAATTACTAGCCTTTCATAACATCTTCTAATATAAGACATTTGGCATACGGGCTCAGTAATGATTGTATTTATTTATATGGGTATTTTTAGTGTGCATATTTTAATACACGCAGAAACGAACCTTTGTCAGTTTCTCAGTTTAAAAATATAATCATGATCATGTACTTTTTAGATCACCTGAGCCAAAGGCTCAAGGTGATCTATTGGGATCGTCCGTCGTCGTCGTTAACTTTTGCTTCAAACGACCTCCTCAGAAACCGTTTGGTCAATTTTGACCAAACTTCACACGTATGATCCTTAGATGAATGCTTTTTAAATTTGTTAAAATAATATCAGCGTGTCCACTATTACCATATAATGGTCGAAACCTTAAAAAATCTTCTTCTCAAGAACCACTGTACAGATTTCGACAGTTTTTCTTTTAAAATGATCTAGACTATCAAGTTTGTTCAAATAAAGTCCCCGGGGTCAAAAATGACTGACCTGGAGATCCAAAATTTGTATAAACTTATATAGGAAAAAACTTTAAAAAATCTTCTTCTCTGAAACCACAAAGCACAGAGCTTTTATGTATTACATGTAGCATCAGCTTATTGTCCTCTACTAAGTTTGTTCAAATGGTGACCTTGGGGTCTAATTTGGCCCTGCACCGGGGTCACAGTTTTATATAGCCTTATGTAGGAAAAAAACATCTCTCAAACTGCAAGAGTCGGATGTTTAATATTTTGCATTTGCTATAAACTTATGGTCCTCTACCAAGTTTGTTCAAATGATGACTCTGGGATCACAGTTTTACATAGGCTTGTACAGGGAAAAACTGGGGAAAAATCTTCTCTGGAACTGAAAGAGCCAGAGGTTTAATAATTTACATTTTGCTATAAACTTATGGTCCTCTACCAAGTTTGTTCAAATGATGACTCTGGGGTCACAGTTTTACATAGGCTTGTACAGGGAAAAACTGGGGAAAAATCTTCTCTGGAACTGGAAGAGCCAGAGGTTTAATAATTTACATTTTGCTATAAGCTTATGGTCCTCTATCAAGTTTATTCAAATGGTCACCCTGGTGTTGAATTTGGCCCCACATGTATCAGCTTATGGTCCTCTACTAAGTTTGTTCAAATGGTGACCCTGGGGTCAAATTTGTCCCCGCCTCGAGGGGTCACAGTTTAACATAGACTTATATAGGATTTTTTTTTTAATTCTTCTCTGAATCTACAAGAGCCAGAGGTTTAATATTTTGCATTTACTATAAGATTTTGGTCCTTTACCAAGTTTGTTCAAATGGTGACCCTGGGGTCACATTTGAACCCCGCCCCGGGGGTCACAGTTTTACATAGGCATGTATCGGGAAAAACTTTAAAAAAATCTTCTTCTCTGTAACTGCAAGAGCCAGAGGTTAATTTTTTGCATTTGCTGTAAGCTTATGGTCCTCTGCCAAGTTTGTTCAAATGGCAACCCTGGTGTCAAATTTGGCCCCGCACCAGGGATCACAGTTTTACAGAAGACTTATATAGGAAAAACATTAAAGTCTTCTTCTCTGGAACTACAAGAGGTTTAATATTTTGCATTTACTACTCTCTAATGGTACTTTACTAAGTTTGTTCAAATAGTGACCCTGGGGTCACATTTGGCCCCGCCCCTGGGGTCAAAGGCCCCATTTCTTGAACAATCTTAACCAAACTTGCACAGACTGTACATGTATATGACCATAAGATTTCGAAGAAGTTTGAAGATAATGGGCCAGTACTCAGTGATCGATTTAGGGCCCTCTTGTTTAGTTTTGTTACTACATATATATAAATATTCCATTATAGGACCAATGAGTGTGAATGAATGAATGAGTATGTTTTCTAAAAAATCTAAATTATGTGTCCGTATATGGGATGGTTCCCGGACCCTCACACACCTATGAAGGGGGAAATAAACGGGTTTCCTAACAGGAAATCAAAAAAGGAAGAAAGGAAGAAAAAAAAGAAAAGAAACTGCTTGATTTCATTCTTATGACGAGCCATGAAAAACGCTTGATTTCAGTTTTGTTGCACATGGTGAGAAAAAACGATTTACATGACAAAATTAACAACGAGAAAACACATGATTCCAGTTATATGACAGTAAATGGAACATTGGAAACACATTATTGCACACAGTGAAAAAATAATAAAACAAGAAATGTCACTGTAAGAGACAAATGCCCCCGAAGCGACCTTTGACCTCTAAGTATGACCTTGACCTTGGAGCCACGGACCTGGATTTTGTGTGTGACATGTCGTCTGGTTGTGGTTAGCACTTGTGCCAAGTTATTTGAAAATCCGTCCAGGCATGCAAAAGTTGTTCGACTGGACACAATTTGACCTTTGACCTCTAAGTGTGACCTTGACCTTGGGGCCACATATCTGGATTTTGTGTGTAACACGTCTTGTGGTGAGCACTTGTGCCTAGTTATTTGAAAATCCGTCCAGGAATGCCAGAGATATTGACCGGACACCATTTTGACTTTTGACCTCCAAGTGTGACCTTGACCTTGAAGCCACAAACCTGGATTTTGTGCATGACACGTCGTCTTATTGTGGTGAACACTTGTGCAAGTTATTTGAAAATCCGTCTTGGAATGCCAGAGTTATTGACTGGATATGATTTGACCTTTGACCTCTAAGTGTGACCTTGAACTTAGAGCCACGGACCTGGGTTTTGTGCGCGACATGTCGTCTTGTTGTGGTGAGCACTTGTGGCAAGTTATCTGAAATTCCGTCCAGGTATGCAGTTATTGACCGGACACAATTTGACCTTTGAACTCTATGTGTGACCTTGACCTTGGAGCCACGGACCTTGATTTTGTGCGCGACACATCGTCTTGTTTTGGTGAGCACTTGTGCCAATTTATTTGAAAATCTGTCCATGAATGTCGAGTTATTGACCAGACACGAAAGCACTTCATTTTGACCTTTGACCTCTAAGTGTGACCTTGACTTTGGAGCCACGGACCTGGATTTTGTGTGTGACACGTCCTCTTGTTGTGGGGAGCAATTGTGCCAAGTTATTTGAAAATCCGTCCGTTATTGTCAAGAGTTATTTACCGGACACGATTGTACGGACGAACAAACAAAGGGACTAATGGACGGACGGATGTACAGTGCAAATACTATATGCCACCCTTCGGGGACATAAAAATACAGTAATTAAGCTTTTTAAAGCATATATAAAAACATGCACATGCATCTACAAAAGCAGAATATAACTTGCCTTTTAATATTACCCTTAACATTTTGTTACTCCATTTTGTAAGCAACTCATGACCCTATAGCGGGACATTCGTGTACCATGTACACATTTTCTAGTTCTTTTTGGCCTGGTCAATGCGATAGGCCAGTAGGAAAGCTTTCTTGTCAAAGAGTATTTCACTGAATAACTATATCAGCTGATTTGTAATGTCTGAAGACTAATTACCATGGTGTTGTTGCTTTCTGAATACACAGGCAGACTTTTATGATGTTTGTTTCAAAAATAATATTAGTAGGATTATGGCCCTTTATTGTGACACCTGCGTAGCATGGCATGGCAGACACTTAAATATACTTTAGCTCTATATAAGGCTAGTGGGCGTGTACCGAATACAAATGGGAGCGGTTTAATGCTTGGTTTAAGTACTACCAACCTCAAGCTTGTGAAACATGGCTGGAGACCCGTATATAAGGCAGTATTATAGCGAATCTATATCATTATTTTCCTACGATCGAGAAAGTAACATTAAAAATACACACCCATTCAGCAAAAAATATTATAGCCTATGCGAGTTTCGAATTGACAATCACTGAGCTTTGCCATTGGGCTACTGTATTCGTATTAATATTGGCGGTGGATTTATTTTGGCTATATTGGCGGTCAAGGTCGGAAGTGCCAAAATAAATCCACCGCCAATATTACTCCTACCATGAAGCTTAATAAGATCATAAACAACCAACAAAAAAGCCATTGATTTTAATTTCCATATACATGGCTAATTTACAAACTTGTGGATAACTAATTAATGCAGATATAACCAGTGATTTGCTGTTTATCATCTAATCCTATAATCGGCAATTGCTTTGTACAGTGAATAAATATACTTATATCTTTTTTAAATGCATGTTTTGTTATCATCATCATATTGAATAGAAGTTTGACAGTATATAAAATCATGTATAAATGCGTTTTTACACTCAATGTTTTGTATTATATTAAAGGGACACTGTCCATAAGTAAGCAGATATTGAGCATAACCAAATAACTGTCTGACTTTTATTCACTGGAATTTATACATGAAAACATGAGGATTCCACTAGCATGGAAAATTCTAAGTCAAACAAAGGGAAATAATTCTGTGATAAATTAGGCAATCAAGAATGTGTGATGTAAAGGGACATAAGGTCATCAGTTTGTATGCGTATACGAAGTTTGCGAACAAGCCATTTGAAACTGTTTGCGAAATGTAAGTAAACTAGTTGGGTGTTCTGCGGAACACGTGTATTGCCTGTCAGCACTTTGTCAGTATAACAAGGTTTTTTGGACCCAGATAAATGACCTTGAGAAACTGACCTGACTAAGTTTTCGTGAAGAAAAAAACGAGTATTTAACCCATATACTGACCTTCAGTGTAACCTTGACCTTTATATTTTAGTATGGTCATGTTGGTTGTCATGAGTATATATTGAAAGTTTGATGAAGAAATATAAGAAATGAGAAAGTTATAGCCAACCTCAAGTTTTTGTGAAGAAAAAATGAGTAACCCATATAAAGACCTTCAGTTTGACCTTGACCTTTAGTATGGCATGTCGATGTTGTCATGATGAGTAAACCGGTATTTGAAAGTCCGTTGAAGAAATATCAGGAAATTACAAAATTATAGCCAACGTTAAGTTTTATGTCAAGTTCACCTACATAACATTCAGTGTTCTTGACCTTTATATTTTCATACGGTCATGTCGATGTTATCATGATGAGTATATATTGAAAGTTTGATGAAGAAATATCAGGAAATGAGAAAGTTACAGCAACGTTAATTTTCCGTGAAGAAAAAAATGAGTATTTAACTCATATAATGACCTTCAGTGTGAAATTGACCTTTATATTTTCATATGGTCATGTCGATGTTGTCATGATGAGTATATATTGAAAGTTTGATGAAGAAATATCAAGAAATGAGAAAGTTATAGCCAACGTTATGTTTTCGTGAAAAAAGAAAAAAAAGAAAAGTATTTAACCCATATAATGACCTTCAGTGTGACCTTTATATTTTATTAAGGTCATGTTGATGTTTTCATGATGAGTATATATTGAAAGTTTGATGAAGAAACATGGAGACATGATAAAGTTATAAACTTGTAGCCAACATTAAAGTTATTGTGCCTGACAGACGGACGACAAAGAGATCCCATGTATCGCATTTTTCTTCGAAAAGGCAACATAAAAAATGTGCTACGCGATGTGACGCGAAGTTACGGACAGCGTGATTCCTATATAGACCCCTGCACTTTGTGAAAACGAGGGTATAAAATCATTTAGCATAAATACTCAACAAAAGCAGACGACGTGTCGCACACAACTCCCATCCTCCTCAGGTCAAGGTCGTGGTAAGTTCAACCTTTGTACGTCTCAGACACAAAATTGTGACATATAGACGGTCTATATGTCACAATTTCGTGTCCGTGCTGTAACTCTATAACAGAAGATCCAATTACAAATACATTCGGCACAAGGAGATATCATGTACAACTTGAATCCTTCTGGGGTGAAGATCAAAGGTCAAAATATTGTCCAGGCAATAAATAAGTGGATCAAAAATATATTTGGTACAAATGTTCACTACATGAAGACAAAGTGTTGCGTACAACTCCTACCAATCAAGGTCAAAGGAAAGGTCGCGGCAAAAGGTCATATTCGATATCTTCCACGCATTCCATTAACTTGTCATGTTCTGTTCATCCACTGGTTTATCTTAAACTAGAAAATCACATACGCGTCATCACCTCTAGGCTCCACCATCATCAGCGCTCAAAGATTGAGAATTTGCATGTAAACACTGAAGCAATACATGTATACAGCCCATAAATTTCACACGCAGACAATTTCATATACCTGGGGATCTAACAGTGAAAATAACATGTGCAATAACTGCAATATATCACTGGCTTCTTTAATTTGTTGACCCTAATTAAAATAGCATGGGTTAGGAGCTAGCTGCTCCTGCTATGTGGTATGACTTAAAAGCTGCTACCCTGAAGCACGATGATTTTAACGTTATGCAGACTGTATTTGCATTGAGCACGTATCTGTGTATATGTTACAAGTTACATTTTCTATCATTGTAAAATGGATTTTAATTAACAGTATACCTTGTAATCTAAGGCGATATTTAATAAAAATCGGAATATCTGCACATGCCTTATGAATACAAATTAGTCATTACACAAGATATAGAACACAGAAATATATATACTGTCAATTTGCGTTTTAATAAGAATAAATAATAAAGAAGTCAACCTCGTTAAAATATATGTAAAGTTATTAAAGAACTCATTAAGAACCATTTCGGGTCAATACCTTAAAAGGTTGGACCATGTTAAACCAATATATAATTATACGTTTGATTTTACTAAAATAGATAGAATTAACTTGTTAACCAAAATTGGAACTGAACATTTATTACAACTTTGTGTAAAATAGTGACAAGTATAAGCCTTGTTTTCAGGATACTATTAGCGTAACTTCTCGTATCTGTCATATGTAAAATAGCGGACTTACCTCACAAAAAAGGCAACTTTTTTCACATTCCTTCTTACAAGTTCCATAAGGAAATTGTGCCTTCCGCGATCTTACCTTCCTCATCATGAAAATTCAAACTTTATTTAAGATATTAAATCCAAGTACTTTTAAATCCAAAACAATGGAAGTTATTATATCAATCAAGATAGAAACTAAAAAGCGGTAAAAATGGAACTAGTTTAAATACAGAAGAAAAAAAATGAAAACTTAGACGCATTCATTTGACTGGTTCATAAAACAGTCTATATTAATTGGCTTTGGACATAACTGGATCATTGTTTGATAATCACCAACGTCAAACATTTCACCTTATACCACCTTTCGCCTCCTTACGCTGCCTTACTCTACCTTACTGTTTTTAGGCACACCGATAGTGATAGATAGTATAAACAGAATCTACTCCACCCACATAATTTTACAAATTACAACAAAAAAAGTCAAAATTTATATCCAGGATTATTATTTTTACTCACCATGGAATCCCTGTGCGAGAAAAAGAGTCAGAGCTTTCCCTAAATGGTCTGCCGTTTACTGAACCTCCTGGCATATTTTATTCTTGATCAAAATTTATTGGAAAATAGAAAACGATCTTTCGTGTGTTTACATGGATAGTTTTAACGAGGTGTAATCCGATTCGACACCGGTTCAGACCGGTGAAATGGAGAGGATTTACCGAAATGGAGATTCGATTTACCGAAATGGAGTGTATTTTGACTAGATTTAGTTCAATATATGTGTATTTACATAAAATAAACATATTATTTATTTATTCATGATAATAAATCATAACAACAACGCAATGTGCATCGGCATTTAGTCCCCTGAACCGGGTGGATGGTGTAAAGAGACGTTTTTTATGATAGGATTTATCGAAATCGAAATAGAGTTTATTTTGTAGTTTTAGGGTTATAAACATTATCTTTTAAAAAAAAAATATATATGAAATATGTGAATTACTTAGCCCTGATAATAAAAAAGTACTTAAAGATTTCCGCGATGTCAAAAAAAATCGATGAACCTGGCAATTTTTATTGAGGCCTCATTTCAATTTTTTTATTGATATTTCATATGCAAATAATTGCGTTCAAATTAAAATTTTAATATCCAAATAATGGAAGATGAAATTAAAACAATTCCCCTCCCCTGTCCTCCATAAAGAATTGACCAAAACAACACAGAAATATATGTTAAATAAATAAATATATATAGAGAGAGAGTTTTGAGTGGGGGTGGGGGAGGCGGGACGGGGGTGGGTGGATAACATAGCTATATGTGTAAGAACTGACAAAACAACACAGAAATGTAAAAAAAAAAAAAAAAAAGCGGTTGGGGGTTGGGAGGTGTGGAGGGGGCCGGGAGGATGGAGCCCATGCCCCGAATATGGGGGTGAGGGGGATTTGCGGTCATTTTTTTGTAATTATCTCTCAAATTAAACATTATGATGATGGCTCTGCACCCAGGGTCCCTCAAGGGGTCAAAAGGTAAAATACACTACAAATTCAATTACACTATCATTTTTCCATATTCTTGCACATAACTTGGTGTATGTAACACATCTATAAAAGATAAGCAACATATTAAATGATTTTATTATTTTTATTATATCGAACTCAAACCGTCTGCCCGGGGGCTCAGAGGGAGGGGACGGGGGAGGGGGATTGTGTGTGGGGGGGATTTGGATTTTTTTATTTTATAATTATGTCTCAAATGAAAGATGATGATGGGATTACACTGTATACATTTGTTTCCTCCTATGTTATAGTTGGGCCTGGAGGAAGGAGCATCAAATACACTAATAATGCAATTACGGTGTCATTGTTTCATACTTTTGCACATTAATTGGTATAATAGTCATCTAATAAAGAGATACACAGCATGTCAAATGATTTATTATTTAAAACTCGGACGTCTTCCCTGGGGTGGAGGGTAACAGGGGGTCAATTTATTTAAAAATTGTTTCTCAAATGAACATTTTGATGAAGGGATTACATTGTATATACTGTGGACTGTGTGTGTGGGGGTGTCGGTGTGTGTGTGGGGGGGGGGGGGGGGGGGGGGGGGGGGGGGCGGGGGGGTGGTGTAATGTGGGGGTGTTTTATGAAGTCATGTTCAATTATTGTCTTAATCATGTCGTATAGTGTGTGACGTCAAAATAAGAAATTATCACGTTGAAGATGAGTTTTAATTATTGCGTTTATTGGTCAATGGTGTGTGTGTGTGCGTGTGTTTGTTTGATAATTTATTTACAGAAATGTTTGTATTTACTCCATCTATATGGCACAACAAGAACATCTCGATTTTTACAACAATTCAATGACGAATCCACATGTATCAGTAGTGTCAACGTCATGTAGCACGTGACAAATACCGAGCAATCAGCGCACAGGGTGTCCTGAACAGAAGCTTATTTAGAGACGCAATTAACTGCGTGCGTGCATGTGTGTGTGTGTGAGAGAGAGAGAGAGAGAGAGAGAGAGAGAAAGGGAGATTTGGCAGTCGGGCTTATGTCCGTGAGGTTGGGCTGGAGGCGAAATTTGTTTTACATTCCCAGTAAAAACTGACCTAAACAACGTTCGAGCCCTCATGGGCTTAGGAATCTCGGGAAGCTGGCTTGCAGAATGTCTCTGGCGCTACCTAGGTGCCTGCCCGTGCACGATAATTACTCGAAGGTGCACCTAGGGTCTTCCTCAAAAATGGAAGCTGGGAAGTCGCCATATGACCTTAACTGTTGGTGCGACTATGTAAGCAATTCAGTTCAATTATGTGTTTACTCGGAAAAGTATATTGAAATCCAGAAGTAAAAAGGTAAATACTATTTCATTTCGGAAAATCAGTGGGACTAAACATGAATATTTCTTTGCGGCAATTTCAATTATAGTAAGCATAAATAAACACAACACATCAATAAACAACTCATTACAGTATGTTCAACACAAATTCAAACACCATTTCGGTAAATCGCGTGTGTGTTTAGTTATTTTTTCTCAAAACGCACCTTAACAGCACCCATCGTATTTAGGAGGACCTAATTCGACATACATTAGTGGAAATCTGATTAAGTACTTCTTTATTATTTAGAGGTTAATATACGGCCGTGGTGTGCCTTTTGTCGATAATGGCACACCTAGTGCCGTAATGGCCCGAGGGCCGTATATTTGCCTTTTTATTACATACCTTACTATAAACGTAGAAGAAGAATAAGAACAAACAGTGCACCTTTATGACAAAATACGTCGACATGTTTACAAAACGGTGTACATTAAACATACAAGTAGCATAAGATGCAAACACTTATTTGGCAAATAAATACATTACATTAATAATGTACGTTAAGTTAGATTTCTCCCTTGTCTTTCGCTTTAATGATATATTTCAAAGCTTCAAACGTTTATTTACTGGGCGTGAAAATTGAAATTGCAGTTGAGATTTCAACGTCCGCTCCTCAGCATAGCGCGCCAATATGACGTCTTTGTATTGCTTGATGACGTTGACGTCTTCGCGTGCGGACAGTCTGTTGGGACTGTGCCGATTTTCCATAATCCATAATGGCACAGTGTGCCGATTATGGATTTAGAAACAGGACTGCTAACCATTGTTTTTCTACTAAAATGTGTTACTATTTATAGTAAGGTATGTAATAACAGGGCTTAGTAAATCAGCTATTTTATTAAAAACCAACAACTAGAAAACAGGATGGTTATATCCCTAACACTAGTAAAAAATACTCCATTTCGGTAAAAAAATATATTATAAAACGGCCCTCCAATTTAGGAGGATCGACCTACATTTGCAGAATCTGATTAAGTACTTCTTCTTTATTATCAGGGATTAGTAATTAAACTATTTAAAAGAGATGATCTTTATAACCATAAAACTATCCCAAATAAACTCCATTTCTGTAAATCATTTCTGTAAATCATATTATGAAAAGGCTTCTTTACAGCATCCACCTAGTTCAGGGGGACCAACTGTCAATGCAAATTAATTTACGTTGTTGTAATCATTAAGTATCATGAATTAGTAAATCAGCTGTTTATTTTTTAAACAATATACGTATATTAACAGACTCAATTCAACTCCATTTTGGTAAATTGTAATCTCCATTACGGTCCATTTCGGTAAATCGAATCTCCATTTCGGTCCATTTTAGTAAATTCTCTCCATTTCGGTCCATTTCGGTAATTCGTGTTAGCGCAAGATGGCGTCGGATTCTTTATTTGGGTAAATATTTAGCAATTAATTTCTGACTTTCTCCCTAGACAAGCCGTTTTACTATTATATCTTTGCCTAATAAACATTATTTTTATCTTTCAGACAAGCCAACGATGAATTTATAAACGAAAACTACGAGAAAGCTGTGCAGGTAAAAAACTAATAGATTTCTAGAAAATTCCTTTTCAAAAACGAAACTAAACTGTATCCATGCCTTGTTATTGAGTAAATATGGACATGTTTTTTTCTCGCCTTTTCGAAGAAAAAACAAAGACGTACGTGTTGCTTTTCCGGCGGCGGCGGCGGCGTCGTCAACACTCAAGATTTGCGTTTAGGTCATTTTCTCACAAACAGTAAGTACACCATAGAGGGTGCATAGAATTACCGGAATCCACCTATTTACCGAATCTACCTGAATTACCGAATCCACTTTTTATAATTGATATATTATAAAATATTGATAGAATACATTAGTTACAGTATTAGAAGACGAAAGATAATGTACTAATAATGATATAAACTTTATAAAATTTGTTGTTTTTTATATATTTATTAGTTTTTTTTCTGTATTTTATGAATATTGCTAACAAATAAAATGCATTATCATATATATACGC
>JAWPHD010004051.1:0-170000 GCA_037043455.1 Cyrtodaria siliqua
GAACCATGTTAAATAACCTATAAATATTGGATGCAATGATAATAATCCATGCAATATCGGATTTCACCCAGGTTTAAATTGGCTTATGAAAAAGGAAAAGCCAACATGTGTTGGCTATACATTTTATTTGTTATTAAATTGGATAAATTCAGGAAAGAACTGAACAATAGAAATACATGTGTAGCTTATTCAGTTATAACTGATTGTTCGTAAGACGCCTTGAATTCGGGTCCACCGCGTCTAAGCTTGTGTATGCGAATCAAGTGTAGATCTAATCTTACATGCCTTGTCTGACATAAAACACAAGTACGGGGATTAATATAGTCTATTGATAACCGAGTGTCACTTTACGGCGAGTCTGCAATGAAGAAGAGACCTCAAGGGTGAAAACTGCAATGGTGACCATGATCGTTTCTCTGCAGATAGAGGCAACAGTTCTGGTTCACATGTACGTATCATAACCAGATGGTGAATGTGAAATATTCGTGTGCTCCTCAGGCAACAGTTCGGGTCCACGGGTAGGTATAAAAGGAGGTGTAAGTGAACGTTTACGTATCCATGGCGCCCTTCTCGAAGTAAACTGTGATGGGGAACATGATTGTGGGCGCCGTTTGCTGGTTGGCTTAGGAATGACATTGTCTTCCTCAACAATTTCAAAATATAGCTCGTCTATACTTGCCATACCTTAAACGAGACAAGACATTGTTTTAATATCGCTGCTTCACCTATTTATTTTAGATCGAAGAATATGGTATGGTGGTATGGTACCCCAGGGAGTAGGGGTACGTTTTTTTCACTATAGCGCTCTTATTATATGTACGGAGGATGGACGGATGAGCTAGGATGGTTACCGCGACCGCATTGGTTTTCTATCGATAACCCTATTACAAATCTAGACGAGTATGCGTGGCTTAAAGGAGCTTGTATGGACAACATTGGACTCATCGGAAAAAGGACTCGACAGTCAAGCCAAGGAGCAGAGACGGCATAACAAATCGGAGAGGACGTCAAGTCCCCCTACACCATACGAAGTACAGGCAGTTCTGCGTGTAGGTAAGTTAAAATTCCAGCAAATGATGTCTATAGCAGCGACAGGCAGTCGATTAAATCGAGACGAGGTGGCATATGTCAATAGATACATGCCTTCGCATATACTTTTGCGCATGGCTAACTGACCCGTCGTGTTGGAGTACCTCACTGAACTTCAGTTTTTAGCAGCGATGCAGAAGACACCGCATGAATAGGGGGGCAAATTGTACTGGGTGATACATGCGTCCAATCACAAGACCGATGACCAATTTGATGCCAATCTGGTTCTGCAAGAAGAGTGGAAGGACATCTTTAAGGCGTACCACGAACATGTGAAGACACATTTGTGATTGTACATAAATAAATTGGCAAAAAAAGCAACCAACGAAGTACTTTGCCTGCGATGCGACAAATATACTGGGAATCGGATACACAGACATATAAAGGACTTTTGCACAGCAGTGAGCAAAGAGGTAAGTGTTGAACAGCGCCATGCGATTGCAACCGAGATTAGCGCGAACACGAAGGCAGCACATACTAATATGAGCTCTTCGGTCGTGTTCAATCCCAAGCGATTTGCGAAAGGAGTCTACACAAGACAAGAGCTAATGGAAACATTGGAGGATTTTGGCCACTTTCCGGTTCCAAAAACATTTGAAGACGTATTTATGGAGTTTGGAGTACCGACGGTAAGTAATAACTTAACAGGAAGATCAATAAAAGCAGAAGATGACGATGCTGACGAAGCTGTCGAAGAAGATGAAACTGTCACACAAGATGAAGATGAAGACTATCAATTGGCCCATGATGATTCACCTGTGATTAGGGGCGCACAAAGACGAAATTCCCTTCCTTCCCTCTCACGTTGAAGACGAGGGCTTAGACGAGATGTCAATGATACCCAACGAGGATACACCATCACCCAAGCCTCAATCCAAAGGTAAGACATACGTTCAACTGCTTGATATTGCTGCTTTCAAACATTTACAACAGTCATAATATGTGAACGCAATTTCAATAATAAAGACGACATTGTTCTAAACTATAATACATTCACATTCTTGATGTGCATACAACTAGTAATTGGTTTGTTTGTTCACTGATCCATATTCACATATTTACACAATAAAATACACATTATTTGTAATAATAAATATTATATAGTATTAATACTTATAATTTATCAGTGTTGCCTTGACATTACATCTGAAATATATTGATAGTTAATATCAGTTATTATTATATATCACTACACATCAATGAATTACTATTTTATATTAGTTAATATTAACATATATTAATTACTGAATTACTTATTTTAGTAGCTGAAGAGGCGGTACAACGCCAACCAGGATGCAGCTCACATCCGAACGACGGTGATTTTGATGCAGACATCAGTTCTGCAGAGAGCAGTTCATCTGTTATGGAGCCGATGGATACCTCACCTGACTTTAAGTTAAGGACGCCCACGAAGAAGATGAAGACGACCAAGCCACGGCGGGACCCCAATACAGCCCGATTAACACCAAGAAAGAAAACCTTCTTTGGCACCAGGAGGAAGAAGTCTCCAGCGAAGGCCACTGCAAATACTAAATACAAGTACTTAACTGGCACAAAGGGTAAGCTTTCGCAGATGGGCTGGTACGACGTCCCGGTCGAGTATACCAATCAGGATGTTTTCACACTATTCACTGTGTGGTACGATGCACAATATAAACCGAAACGTACATCCGCAAATAACGTTAGCAACATCGGGAGATTGATGTACTTCATGGGTGGTGAAACATCAACTTTTACCACCAGGGTCATCACTTTGGAGAACTACAAGAATCTGAACGATCGTTTTCGCTCGGAGGGCGACATGGATTTTCAGACACTGTATAACTATAATAAAACATTGAAGAATTTCATTAAGTACGTTACATCAAGCGGAAACATGGGTGCTGAAAATCCAGACGAGTATGCGCGGCTTAAAGGAGGTTGTATGGACAACATTGGACTCATCGGAAAAGGAGTCGACAGTCAAGCCAATGAGCAGAGACGGCATAACAAATCGGAGAGGACGTCAAGTCCCCCTACACCATACGAAGTACAGGCAGTTCTGCGTGTAGGTAAGTCAAAATACCAGCAAATGATGCCTACAGCAGCGACAGGCAGACGATTAAATCGAGACGAGGTGGCATATGTCAATAGATACATGCCATCGCATATACTTTTGCGCATGGCTAACCGACCCGGCGTGTTGGAGTACCTCACTGAACTTCAGTTTTTAGCAGCGATGCAGAAGACACCGCATGGATAGGGGGGCAAATTGTACTGGGTGATACATGCATCCAATCACAAGACCGCTGACCAATTTGATGCCAATCTGGTTCTGCAAGAAGAGTGGAAGGACATCTTTAAGGCGTACCACGAACATGTGACGACACATTTGTGATTGTACATAAATAAGATGGCAAAAAAAACAACCAACGAAGTACTTTGCCTGCGATGCAACAAGTATACTGGGAATCGGATACACAGACATATAACAGTAGGAACGCCAGCCCTATGGCGTAGGAATATTTATCAAACAAGGTCACGTGATAAAATCGATAACAAAATGACATTATTGGGAAATTTTCACTGGTCAGATTTATACACCTCTTATCTATAAACTGTGATTATGACAAAACACAATCACAGATCGTTGTTAAAGTAATAATATTCACAAACTACATTGTTCGAACATAATTGGTGTACACTTCGTGGAATTCCCATTAATAGTGAAAGGTATTTTTCCAAGGGATTAATTTAGGTTGTTTTAAGGTTTAAATTGCCAACAATGCGCTTTTAAATCAAAATCGATTTATTTCGTCATTTTAGAAGCGAGAATAAAAACAAATGCATATACGCATAGATAAATCTTTCCTCTGTCCATATGCAAAATTTTAATGAAATCGGAGACAAGTACTTTTTTTTCCCCAAAATTAACTAACATGACCCACGGACTCAAAGACGGCATAACGCATATACATTTACAGACGCGACTGGGTACACAAAAAATGAAATAATTCCATTATTTCAATACATATATTTCAAATGTATGTATCCATGCATTCCAGATTAAATTTCTGATCTATACATGCTTTTGGTTTATGCCGGAGTGCTCGGAATAGGTTTTAACAAACCAAATTGCAACGGTACGTCGGAAAAGGAAATGAGGATGGTGAAAATATATATTGTAGTGCTAATTTTCTGAATCCGAAAAAATTGCAAAAAAATGAAGTTTTAACAACGAGAATGAATTTTTTTTCTTGAAAGTGTTCATTGACATGTCTACTATTTAAAACCAAAATTTAAAGTCAATCAGAAAAAAGTACTTTTTTTCCCCCAAAATTAACAAAGTACACTGTGTTCGCTAAAATATGAACAATCGCCTTTCGAAGTTAATGTACACGCGGGATATAAAACCATGAAATTGTGAAATCCTTTTTAGGAGATATATTGATTTCAACATTGTTCTGTATTTAATGAATTATTAGAGTAGAATGTTCGCAGTTTTTTTCCAAGGACACCATTACGGTAGTATCCCTGCAACCCCGCCCTTCATGCCACCCCCACCACCCACTATACCGTATTGATTAAGTTGTATATAGCTGCGAATGCGCAGTTTTAATCAAATTCGATTTATTTCTGTAAATGACTGACGAGTAACAGACATGCTACTGTCAGTAACAAACATGATTTTGTGTAAACTCGAAGATTGCATAACATAAATATGTGGACATGAAATTGTGTCAATGGTTTGTGGTGTTGTGAAACACTGTACGCGTGAATCCGAAAAGTGCGGGTCTGTTATCTTTATAGGGCATATATAGTTATATTATAACATGTGTGTTGTACCATATGCTTATCCTTGTTTATAAATGTTTGATAATGGATGTCAGCAGGAACTTGACATTTGACCTAAAAATCAGACGGATCATCCTCTTTCCACTGTCCACCAATGAAGTTTTATGAAATTTGCTTTAGGTAAAAGGAAAAACTGTGTGGACAAGACTTTTCATTTTCCGGTCATGGTAACGGACCTTTCAACTACTGACTTCAAAATAAACAGGGATTATTCACCAAAGGCAGTCAAAGTATGACGTTTTATGAAATTAGCTTTAGAGAAAGTAAATAAGAGTTTCATTACGGACATTATCCGGTCTGTGACCTTGACCGTTGACCCACTCACAATCAAAAGGATCACCCTCTCGCCAGAAGCAATCCATCCATTAAGTTCATGATATTTGACTTACAGTTTACAACATTTTACATTATCATGTTACGGTGACAATGATCTTTGACCTAATGACATCAAAATCAAAAGGCATCATTCTCTCACCAAATGCACTCAAACCATGAATTTTGATGAGATTTGCTTCTGGGGAAGTGCACAGTGCAGACAAGGGTTTTCATGATCATTATTGGGTCACGGCGCACTTGACCTTCAATATTTGATATGCACATACTGATGCTTCTTACAAAGTTTCGTAAAAATCCAACAAATAGCGCAGACAAGATTTGTGACGGACGAACGGAAAAGCCAAATATAATCTGTCTCACCTACCACTTTGTGGTGGAAGACATATTTATAAAGACAACGTTTTAGTTCATATGTATAATTTATTAAGCAAATAATTAAGCGAACATAAACTTCAGCATTGACTCTGGCCAGTGGTGTACATGGAGTCTTCTTCCACATGACGTGCAGCCTGAAAGAAAAAAATAAATAAAAATAAGTCGCGTACAGTATTCATTTGAATCAGGTGTTGCTAGGGGGAGCTAGGGCATGTTAAGGGGAATGGGACAGTTTGACACAATGGGCTAGCAGGATACATCGAGGTAAACCAGTAGCGCCAGTAAGACTTGAATCCGTGTTCACTGGATTCAAAGCCGATATGCTATAAACGTCCCTTGACCAAAACTGAGTAAATGGCACATCAAATAAAGGGTCAATACATATTATATTGTGTATCATACGAGTATATGATTGACCTGACATGATTACAGAACAATTTTAATGTATTTTTCACCCAACAGTACTACAGCAAGAATCTATTATAAGGAAAGTTAAATCTGACAGATGGTGCAATGCTCTATAAGCCATTTTACTAGAAGGGGAATAAAATACAACTCTTGCCAAAAATCTAAAATTGTTAAATTTTACACGTTTTGTTGATAGAATATTTTACTTTAATGACTTAGTAAGGTCATTTTACATGGGGAGAAAACATTAATATACAACTATTTATTTTCTATCTCAAAACCTGGTGATGCCGCTAGTTTTAGTAATAAAACACGATTAAATAGGGCAGTTGAGAAGACACTTTTGTAGATGTGTGGTCTGTTCTGATGTGAAAATGTGTAAAACAGACACAAGATTGAAAAATTTGCTCTGTGTCCCTTTAATAAAGTGGGGACCCATCACATAGACCATAATAATATTGTAATTAGTTCATGTTAAAGGGACACACGGCACTCTTGAAGTATTTATCAAGCATTAACATTAGCATCTCCATTTGTTAACATGGTAACATTTTAAATTTAAACCTGCTTGCATTAAAAATTAAATAAAAGTGTTTCATTTTGTCTTCGTTATTCTATCAAATACTTAACTATATTATAGGTGCACTGTTATCAACAGTTCTGAACTATTTTAATAAATACTATTAATGATCCCTAATGCAATTTATGCAGAAAAATTGACCGAAACTCCAGAAGTTTAAAAAAAAAAGATTGCCTAGTGTCCCTTTAACACAACTTGTTTTCGCATGTATCCAGTACATGTAGTTTAACGAGCTCATATGACAATCAGGCTGCATTATCACCGAAAACATTTTTTACTGTAACTTTGAACAGCACCGTGCAAGCATAACACAAGCTCCATTTAAAGAACTACACAAGTGTAAACATTTTTAAATGGGCTCCCACCTCAAAATGATCCAATGGCATTTAACTCGGCTTGACATTCTGTAGTCGTCAGTATCAATTCACTTAGAATTGCTCAAGGGCACGATTCACATTTGAGGCCTCTCTGAAAAACAACATCAATCCAATGTCAATGATCAAACAGACAGAGTTTATCCTTTGTTATACATAATGTAACATATTTATAAAGGAAAACTCAAAACTCTACTTACTGTCATGGATATATTTGTACACATATGTGTATGTAGATCTATGTTACTGTACAGAAATATTAATCTGACATGTCAATGGCTGTTTACATTATTTCGATGGTAGTTGTATCGAGTATGTATTCATGAATGTGCGAGAAAATGGGGATAACGATAAAGAGACAACGCTAACAATTTACATTCATGAATCTGAGGGGTGGGGTGGAGGGGGTTTCTAGTTTCCTTACCCCCTCCTTGTTTTCGGTATTCAAGCTCCATCTACCCACCCCATCCTCCCCACATCAACCGTACTTGGGTGGGGGGTGCGGGGGACATTGATAGCATTTCTACTAGTAATTGTTTTATTCCACGAAACGTTCTACAGTTTACAGTACATCCAGTTACTGGAAAGATCGGAGTACACGAAAAATATAAACTTTCTATTATACAGTATACGCCACTTTTTTAGGCACTATATTTGGCTTATGTCTAAATATGTACGATCTAAAAGTGGTGTATACTGTTTATTAACAAACACATTTTAATGATAAAACAAATACCTTGATCATGGACCTCTAGCAGAAGACAGTAATCCCAAATCCAATTTGACCAACATGTCAATTTCACGTGTCAAGTTATGTCACGGTGACCTGTCAGTCACCAACACTGCATCGTGTTGACACATAATGGGACGTTATTTCGTCCGGTAAGGTATTAGTTTTTACATAATCTACGGTATAAACACTGTACGCGTGTTGTTAGACTCCATAGGTACCCGTAGTGCTCGCCGAGGTAGCGCGCCCAATTTCGGGTGTAAAGAAATGGCGTCTGTTTTAATTGAAAATTCGTAAAATAGTCGGTAAAATACAAAGAAATAGTCCATGTTCGCGGAGTTAAAATGCGAACAGAACTGATATGTTATAGGTCCGTGGCGTTTCTACTGTAAAGGACTTTTGCAAAGCTATGAGCAAAGAGGTAAGTGTTTAACAGCGCCATGTGATTGCAACCGAGATTAGCGCGAACACGAAGGCAGCACATACTAATATGAGCTCTTCGATCGTGTTCAATCCCAAAAGATTTACGAAAGGAGTCTACACAAGACAAGAGCTAATGGAAACATTGGAGGATTTTGGCCACTTTCCGGTTCCAAGAACATGTGAAGACGTATTTATGGAGTCTGGAGTACCGACGGTAAGTAATAACTTAACAGGTAGATCAATAAAAGCAGAAGCTGACGATGCTGACGAAGCTGTCGAAGAAGATGAAACTGTCACACAAGATGAAGATGAAGACTACCAATTGGCCCATGATGAATCACCTGTGATTAGGGGCGCACACAGACGAATTCCCTTTCTTCCCTCTCACGTTGAAGACGAGGGCTTAGACGAGATGTCAATGATACCCAACGAGGATACACCATCCCCCAAGCCTCAATCCAAAGGTAAGACATACGTTCATTTGCTTGATATTGCTGCTTTCAAACATTTACAACTGTCATAATATGTGAACGCCATTTGAATAACAGTCAAGCCAAGGAGCAGAGACGGCATAACAAATCGGAGAGGACGTCAAGTCCCCCTACACCATACGAAGTACAGGCAATTCTACGTGTAGGTAAGTCAAAATTTCAGCAAATGATGTCTACAGCAGCGACAGGCATTCGATTTAATCGAGACGAGGTGGCATATGTCAATAGATACATGTCATCGCATGTACTTTTGCGCATGGCCAACCGACCCGGCGTGTTGGAGTACCTCACTGAACTTCAGTTTTTAGCAGCGATGCAGAAGACACCGCTGGAACATGGGGGGAAATTGTACTGGGTGATACATGCGTCCAATCATAAGACCGCTGACCATTTGATGCCAATCTGGTTCTGCAAGAAGAGTGGAAGGACATCTTTAAAGCGTACCACGAACATGTGAGGACACCAATCAAAACAGAACACAGGCTAAGTGCACGATGCTTTTTTTTGCAGAAGAACGGAGTATCTTTCACCAAATTCTCAGAAGCACCAGGGCAGCTGCAGAGACGTTTCAACCTGACACTCTATAGCTGCTCGGATGCGAGAAAGAGTGTCGAAACATACACTCAGAATCTACCAAAGGACCAGCAGAAAGATATTGCCGATTTTCTCTGTCATTCCGAGTTTACAAGGGTCACGAGTTACAGGGTAAGAGATGTTAGTAGGAGTATTAATGCTTTTACAATTCAGGAACAGGTGTCGGTATACTACCAATCTCATTCCAGACAAGACTTACCAACAAGTTTTGATGGTTTCGAAGCGCCGGTAAGTATATTCCAGAGTCTACCTGCGTCTACGATGCCAACAGCCATTTAACAACAGAAGACACCACCAGCCGGACACCAGGCCAACACACGCCTCCAACAACGTCCAAACGCCATAGGACACCACCCGGAGCCAGTCCAATGTCGACGCCACCGACAAAAAAGAAGAGACGAGAGATGCCGACGACACCAGGAACGCCATGTCAAGTGAAGGTAGAGAAGTTGATAGTTGAACTGAATAGTAAGTACGGAGACCTCGTTAGTGCCGATCTTCCATCGGTTCTTGAAATTCAAAGTAAGTATGGGTATAAAAGGAAATCAGCTGAGATCATCAACAGGAAACTATATGATTGCCCTGAAAACTTTGAAGACAGCAGTCAAGGCTGGTAGGATTGCACCACATACACGAATTGGACGATCTTCCACAAGTACCGGATGACGACACAATCAAACGATTAGGAGGAATCAAGATAAAACAGAAGGACATAGCACGGAGCATGAAAGACCAGCTTAACGCAGCAAAATCGTCAGTAAATGTAACATCAGATGATTCGTTGCGCAAGAGAGTCGATGATCAACAATGGCCAGATCTGACAATTAAGGACACATTAGACAGAGGAAAGGGCACCTTCAACGGACTTTATTGTAAGCAAAAGGGAGCGGTAGTTTGTGACTACCATGGACAACATCTGACTGCGAAGGAGGGAGAGATACGAAACAAAAGCATTCAACCACCGGAAAGTAATTACATCATGTTTTTCAAGAACAAGGCCGGTAAAAAGATGTGCGTTGACGCCTGCACAGGTTGTGGGTGTCATTCAAAGGAGAAGTTTATCAACACCTATGGACGGCTGATAAATCATCACACACCACCCCATACGGCGAACTTAAAACCAAAGAAAATTGAAGTGCATGGTCGAGAACATGTGTTTCTACTAGCCACCCGTAAAATTCGTCTTTACGAAGAACTGTTCTTCGACTATGGAATCACCAAAGCAGATGATGGTTCTAAATTAGAATGGCTAAAGAAATCGTAAGTATTTATTTACATTCTTATAATGCATAATGGGTCTCTACGACCCCACAGTCAAACTTAACACATGTTAAAATATTGTTTGTTTATGTGCATTTACTTTAAGTATATATTTTAAATGTTTTACATATTAGTTCTACTACAAAGTTGGACACCCATGTAGGGTTTGCACAGGCCTGTCTTTTGAACTGATTTTACATAGTTTTACGAATACAATATTGATTCTCTTGTTTAATGTTTTACATATCTTTTGAAATGATATTACATTATTAATTAAATACTGTATTAAAACAATATTAATTATCTTGTCTAGGGCTCGGCCAGGTCAATGCTTAATAGGAAAGGGGTGATACTTATATTCTTTCCCCATGCAATTCGATCTGCATGAAAACAACTGTTTTGATCCACGAATACAGGCTAGCTCCCCGCGCTGTGGACTGGAAACGACATTTACTAGTATGCATATAAGCATGTTTTCTAGTATCTTTCGGCTAAACTTGAAACTATAAAAAACACATAAAACAAACATTGATGGGCTCTGGGTTCGCCTAGCCCCGATACCCACATGTATATATTCAAATGAAATACTACTAATAATTCAAGAGAAATGCATTGCCTACGCTTTCCGCATAAACACATTCTAATATCTGTACAAATAAAGAAATTAAAACAAGTACAATGAGATGGTAACATCCGAAAATCGTCAAAAACACCAAACAACATATGGGTGGGCTCGGATTTCGCCTAGCCCCGAGCCCCTCATAAATAGATTCTTTTTAAAAACTATTTATAATTCAAGAGTAATGAATTGCCTATACTTTCCGCATAAACACATTGTAATATCTGTAAGAATAAAGAAATTAAAGCCAGTACAAGAATATAGTTACGAGAAAATGAACCAGTAGAATATACTGGTTCAAAAATGAACCAGTAAATTTATTTTGTTTTACGGGCTATAATATTGTTATTGGTCATGTTATGATAACGTTATCAGGCTGTATTAGTAGGTAATTGATACCTCTTCAATTCTAAACAATACAATCATCAATATCCACCAAGATGGTGATAAAGCGGACCCATGCCCACCTCAACTTTTTGGTGATTTTTGACGATTTTCGGATTTTACCATATCCTTGTACTTGCTTTAATTCCTTTATTCTTACAGATATTGCAATTTTCTCATAACATTCATATATCGTGGACATAATTCGGACTGTAGCTTTCTATTAAGTGCGCGCCGCTTCGATTCGTACATATATTATAATGTGTTTATGCGGAACGTATAGGCAATTCATTAATCTTGAATTATAAATAGTATTTAAATTGAATATATATGTGAGGGGTGAGGGGCTAAGCGAAACCCGTGCCCACCCATATGCATTTTAGTGTTTTTGACGGTTTTCGGATTTTACCATATCTTTGTACTTGCTTTAATTTCTTTATTCTTACAGATATTACAATGTGTTTATGCGGAAAATTTAGGCAATTCATTACTCTTGAATTATAATAATGCATTTTACTATACTGTTAATCTTTATATAAAAAAGCGTGACAGAGAGTATGCTGCCCTGTGGAACACCCATCTCCTGTTCATGAATATCAGAGAGGGTTGAACCCATTCGGACACGAAACTGCCTATTATCTAAGAATATCTCTATAAAAATGGGTAATCGGCCTCTAAGACAAAGGTCATGAAGATCATTCATAATACCGTACTTCCATGCTGTAGCATAAGCTTTCTCCAGGTCAAAAAATACAGCGACTAGATGTACTTTTTTTATGAAAGCCTCCCTAATAAACGATTCAAATCGAATGAGATTGTCTCTTGTGCCTCCTTGGCGCCGGAATCCACTTTGATACTTTGTTATCAGTTTGTTGGACTCCAGGTACCAAACGAGTCTCTCATTAAAATCATTCGTTCCATGGTTGTACATATACAACTCGTTAAAGCGATTGGGCGATAATTTATTGGGTCCGTATGATCCTTTCCAGGTTTGGGGACTGGAATAACGATTGTTTCCCGCCAAGAATCGGGGAAGTTTCCGGTCACCCAAACCTTATTTAATATATCAAGAAGGGTAGAGAGACAGGATTCAGGTAAATGTTTTAATATTTGATAATGACATCATCAGGACCAGCTGATGTATCATGATATGTGAGTAAGGGTAGCCCGCTGATTACATGAAAATAGTATTTATTGGCGAAAGTCACTAGCTTGAACAGCTTGGTGTCCTTAATGCTTATATTGTATAAAGTATAAAACACTCTCGATTAAACGTGTACATTACAAAACTGCTATCACAATATCTACCGTTTGAGCACAAGTACAACAGTAGGCCACCGGTTTCAGTAATTCAACAATTTTCATACTACGTCTATATATACCGAGCGGCATGTATAACCGCTACCCGTATATGGGTGTTACATAATATAGTTCATCTTACACTGAAGCGATCGACGCACCAACGTGCACACATGTCAAATACATATCCATGTATGGATCTTAGCTGTTTTTCATGGATCGGTGAAACCGTAGGTGACCTATGATAAGTAAGGGTAGCCCGCTGATTACATGAATAAGTGGCGAAAGTCTCTAGCTTGAACAGCTTTGTGTCCTTAATGCTTATATTGTAGAAAGTAAAAAAACACTCTTGAGTCAACGTGTACTTTCCATAAATGCTATCACAATATCTACCGTCTGAGCCGAAGTACAACAGTAGGCCAGCGGTTTCAGTAATGCAACAATTTTCATACTACGTCTATATATACGGAGCGGCCAACTGGTTTTCTCTCGATAAGTCTATAATAAGTTAAGCTATCGAGATGAAACTTTCCAACGTATACATATAGTAAGGGCGCATGTTTCTTGTGAATTTCAGACGGATCGTTGCACGGACGGCTGAGCTATGGCGGTTAGATCAAAGAATAGGGTATGGTACCCGAGGGGTAGGGATACGTTTTTTCGCTATAACATTGCCGCCCGTAGTAGCATCACATTGAAACTTTACCCACTGATTTGTCTTAAGTGACCACCCATACTCAGCAAATTTCATTTTGAACGACGGATGGACAGTTGAGCTAGGGCGGTTAGATTGAAGAATAGGTATGTTACCAACGGGGTTGGGTTACATGGGGAGGGGAAAATGACAATTTTGAGGTATCTTTTCGATACAAGTATTTTTTTCTTAACAGTTGTTCATGTGCCGGGAAGGTTTTAAAACTCGACTGAACATATACATATACATATACATAAGTATTCGCAGGCCGCCTTCCTTTTCACCAGGATGCATCAGGTCAGCGTCGTAATGGCGTGTGTATTGCAATTTTCACATGACATTCATATATCGTGGACATAATTCGGACTGTAGCTTTCTATTACGTGCGCGCCGCTTCGATTCGTACATATATTAGAATGTGTTTATGCGAAAAGTATTGGCAATTCATTAATCTTGAATTATAAATAGTATTTAAATTGAATATAAATGTGAGGGGTGAGGGGCTAAGCGAAACCCGAGCCCACTCATATGCATTTTAGTGTTTTTGACGATTTTCGGATTTTACCATATCCTTGTACTTGCTTTAATTTCTTTATTCTTACAGATATTAGAATGTGTTTATGCGGAAAGTATAGGCAATTCATTACTCTTGAATTATAAATAGTATTTAAATTGAGTATGTATATAAGGGGTCGGTGCTAAGCGAAACCCGAGCCCACCCATATGTTTTTTTAGTGTTTTTGACGATTTTCGGATTTTACCATTTCATTTTACATGCTTTAAGTTCTTTATTCTTACAGATATTAGAATGTGCTTCTGCGGAAAGTATAGGCAATTCATTACTCTTGAATTATAAATAGTATTGAAGTCGATTATGGATATGATGGGCTCGGAGATAAGCGAAACCCGAGCACACCCATATGTTTTTAGTGATTTTTCCGAATTTTGCCGTTACGGCTTTTGTTCAGCGGGTTTGAAATTGTTTAATCACAGAGTTATTCTTATGTTTTTTATGTGTAATGGTATGTTATGAATGTGTCTTTAATTATAAATATGATCATATGATTATAATCGAGAATGTCAATGATGGGCTGGGTTCTAGGCGATCTCCGAGCACATCCATGATTTCGCAATTGCCTGCGAGCCACAGCAGCAGGAAGTGTCAGTATGAGTAACAGACACGAACTTAATCAACGTAATTGCTTAATTACCTTAATTAGTGAGCACTGATCAATTGCCTGCGAGCAACAGCAGCAGGAAGTGTCAATGTGAGTAACAGGTAAGAACTCAATCAACGTAATTGCTTAATTACCTTAATTAGTGTGCACTGATAACCTGATCAAATCTACTGATGTGAATCTGTCACAGATATGTATTAGTATAAAACTTGAAGTTTTCATAAGCAATCTCACATTTGACATTCATCCTGCAATACTCGTGTATATTCCGAGTCTTGCAATTGGTATTGTTAATCGTTAGATATATTTCTGCTTGAAATACTTGTGTGTTATTTACTTGCAATTCATATTACAAATTTGTAATCTATTTCGAGAAAGAGTTGGATTTATAGGACAATTTTACATTGAACAAGGTAAGACATGTTTCAATCATTCGTTATGCTTTCATATAATACTACACCTTCGTCTACCGAGGTGCCTATGAATAATACATATGTAAATGCTTTCATCAGAATTATAAACAGTATAACATCATATAATATTGATAGTGGTCTACGTTATGTAGTATATATACTTACAATATATATGTATTATATGTATATATATAGGGTTTTACTGACTTACAATATCGTCTTTATTATTAAATTGCGTAGATGTGAATGCTTTCATGTCTAATACATATATAATATGTAGTATATATATACACAATATCGTCTTAATTATTCAATTGCGTATATGCGAATGCTTGCATATCTAAGTAATACATATATAATATGTAGTATATATACTTACAATATCGTCTTTATTATTAAATTGCGCAATATGTATTATAAGTAATGTTTGAGTGTAATACTGCTAATATATCTATCTGTTTTCTTCTTTACTTTTTGCATAGATGGCGTTATATTCGATGGTTATTAGTGTCAATATGTTTGTGCTTGATAGAGGTGACGAAGTCGACTTCTGAAAGACATGGGTTCTTTAAACCCGTCGGCGAATGCATGGTTTCATTCATTTGTGGTGCGCTTGCCAGACATAAATGACATTGTGCCAGAGATGTGTGTGAAGTACTTGGGCGGAAATAAAGCGCATGGAAAAAGAGCAGCATTATTGGCGAAGAAGTGTGCTATGTATGAGGACGGGTCCACCTTAAACCCGTTAGTTAACATGAACCGGCAGATTGTCGCGGCACTCACGTCGATGCAAAAATGTGCACATGACATAATACCCAAGCTGAAAGACAGATCAAAAAGAAGTGGCCCTCTGGCGTTCATTGGATCAATATTCAAAACACTGTTTGGAACGGCGACGGTGGAATATCTAGAAAATGTCGCCCGAAAGGTTAATGAAATCATATCCAGAGGAGTCACACTAAATACGGCACTAGTCCAGCACCAAGAGAACTTCCAATCTTATGTGAAAGTCAGCACCGAACGGTATGTTTCTCTAGTAAATACATTCATTTGTATTTATACATAATAAATACATGCATTGTCATGTATACAAACTAAATACGTTCATTGTCATTTACAAACATATATTGCATTACCTACCTTCCTACTTTAAATGTGCATACACAGTAAAGCATATGTCAGTTATTGAGTTTAAAACGATTCACTATCATATGTATATATACTAAATACATGCATTATATAATAAATACTTTTTTTGTCATCTTTCAGATATGATAACCTAAAATCAGTAATGCTGGAGAATCACGAAGCCATCGTCAACATCCAGAACAAAAGCAATACAGCTATACTCGGCTTTCTGAATGAGATACAGAGACTGGTCAACCTCATCACAATAATGAACCGAACACAGCACCTCGTCACACACATTGAGAACCTGGAAAATGGATTGTTGGACCTGACAAGGGGATATCTGTCGTCCGTCTTTATTGACGATGCACATATAAAACAGGCTGTCATAAGGATCAATGCGTTACTAAAGAGCAAGTCCGATTTTACCATTATGGAATCAACACCGGCCCTTTTTCATCAACACGGATCCTTTGTTGTGCATATGGCGAATGAGACTGACATATGGATCACACTGAAGTTTTTCGTGACAAAAGTCAAAAGATCCGTGTTGTATGAGGTAATTACGTTCCCGGTGCCGATTTCGAATGGTAGCACTCATTCCACTAAGATTCAGGGTCTGCCTCAGTACTGTATTGTGAATTATGACACCAACGAATATGCGCCGATCACTGACATGCAACTCGGCCAGTGTAACGGACGACATAATAGGGTTTGTCCATTTAATTTATTATTAATTAAACTGAACACATCTTCATGCATCTCTTGGTTGATTGCTGATGAGTCCTTCTTGTCACGTGCTTCCTGTAAATTTACGTTTATTCCGAATTCCGTGCAGCCGGCAATAATTCCAATTACAGGTAATAGCATAGTTGTGATACAGGTAGAATCATTAGACTTGGATTGTGCGGACGGTGGTAAAAGTAAGATTGCCGGATGCGATATGTGTGTAATGACTGTAAAATGCAATTGTATGGTGTCTACATCCGACTTCACGTATGTGACCGCCGCCACACAGACATGTAATGACGGATTTGCAGACATCGATCGGGATCATTTAATTAATTTGGCTGTATATCTTCTTTTTTTCAGGAATTGATCCACACGATGACACCTTCAACACGGTTACAAAGTCCTGCGATTATCAACCTGCCTGATTCCTTCAAGACCACCTACGAAGAGTTCTTGATACGTGACAATAAAACTGCGATGGACCTTAAGCGAATAACCGATGTGTCAAAACAAAATGAGGACGTGTTTCGGAGTCTTAGCAAAAATGACATTGCCTTTGCCTATACTACCTTCGGCTCAATGATGGAACCCGTCGTTATAGTACTTATTGCTATTGCTATTGCTTTCGGTGTTGTGCTAGTTTGCCTTATTTTGAAGTCAGGAAGATGACAATAATCCTTGAGAAACACGAGATGGCGCGTCTCGCAAGCCTTCGTGGGCAAGATTAAATATGTTTTAATAGATGTAAGTATGTATAATATGTTTATATATATATATGGTTTTATTATTAAATATAAATAAATGTAAATATGTGTGAATTGATGTCAATTATTATGTTCTGTTATTAGTTAGCAAATAAAATAAGTGCATGATGTATGTATAATATGTATATATATATATGATTTTATTATTAAATACTGCATGTGAATATGTTTTAAAAAATGTAAATATTTGTAAATTGATGTCAATTATTATGTTCTGTTATTAGTTAGCCAATAAAATAAGTTTTAACTAAATTATTTGAATGCGTAGTATGTTCAATTCCCAGTAGCACACCACATAAAACGGCTAAGTCCGCATAACAACAGCTGCTGCAGCTACTGTATCTCCATCTTTAGAACCATCTGTGTATATAAGTTGAAAGTTACTTTATTTCGATTTAATTTCATTAAATATGCTTTGAAAGACTGTAGGGCCTGTACTGGATTTGCTACTATTACAAAGATCGAAAATAATTGTTGGTGTTGCCAAAGTCCAATGAGGAATTTGTGGTACTTTGTGTACTTGGCAATCAAATTTAGGTCGATTTCAGTGTCTCTTGATTTTGGTTTGATACGAAGACCAAGTTTATTGAGTGTCTCACAATAGTATTCATGTTTTTTGCACGATAACATATAACAAAGTCGTCAACATATAGAGAACAATCCACACCTGGATTAATGCATTTTACTATACTGTTAATCTTTATATTAAAAAGCGTAACAGAGAATATGCTGCCCTGTGGAACACCCATCTCCTGTTCATGAATATCAGAGAGGGTTGAACCCATTCGGACACGAAACTGCCTATCATCTAAAAAATTCTCTATAAAAATGGGTAATCGGCCTCTAAGACAAAGGTCATGAAGATCATTCATAATACCGTTCTTCCATGCAGTATCATAAGCTTTCTCCAGGTCAAAAAATACAGCGACTAGATGTTCTTTTTTTATGAAAGCTTCCCTAATACACGATTCAAATCGAATGAGATTGTCTGTTGTGCGTCGTTGGCGCCGGAATCCACTTTAATACTTTGTTATCAGTTTGTTGGACTCCAGGTACCAAACTAGTCTCTCATTAATCACTCGTTCCATGGTTTTACATATACAACTCGTTAAAGCGATTGGGCGATAATTTATTGGGTCCATATGATCCTTTCCAGGTCTGGGGACTGGAATAACGATTGTTTCCGGCCAAGAATCGGGGAAGTTTCCGGTCACCCAAAGCTTATTTAATATATCAAGAAGGGTAGAGAGACAGGATTCATGTAAATGTTTAATTATTTGATAATGACATCATCAGGACCAGCTGATGTATCATGATATGATAAGTAAAGGTAGCCCCCTGATTATGTCACAGGGCTAGAAAAATGTGCAGCCAGACCTGGCTCGTTGGGCGCCATTGTCAGGGTTTGTTTTATTCTGGTTCTCGCCGATTGTTGGTAAACAGAAGTAACAACTGTAAATTTATATTGTAAACATATATATTTAATGTAAATATGATTGTGGATAACAATCGTCTACTCGCAAATCAAGTATATGTTGTATATCTCTGATTTGTTTACAAACACATAACAAATATGGCTGACGGAAGTGGCGATCCGACCTACTTAAGGTAACACAGGTATATCACAAAGGCAAATTAATCAAAGGCATATAAAATGCATTCCTTAGTGTCACGGTTATGGATATCTAACAGGTAGATTGATGTAGCATTGTCTGGCCGGCTAGCTCACACCCTAGAACATCGGAACGGTAGTCCGAAGGTCCCGGGTTCGAGCCCCGGTCTGGCTGCACATTTTTCTAGCCCTGTGACATTTGGCGCCCAACGGGGGACCGTGACTGAGTAAACTTCGAAAAACATTCACATGATTCTCTGTACCCTTGGAAATTCGAGGACGAATTTCAGTCTGTAGGGGGAGTGTGTCACGGTTATGGATATCTAACAGGTAAATTGATGTAGCATTGTCTGGCCGGTTAGAGCCCCCAAATATAACAGGTGGTGAAAAAATCGTTCCTCAACCGGGACTCGAACCCAGGGTCTCTGGTTTACCGTACCAGCTCTCTAACCACTGAGCTATCGAGGACATACGGTTAGGAATCGATATTTCACCATATACCTGTACCCGGTTACAATTACATGAAAATAGTATTTATTGGCGAAGTCACTATCTTGAACAACTTGGTGTCCTTAATGCTTATATTGTATAAAGTATAAAACACTCTCGATTAAACGTGTACTTTACAAAACTGCTATCACAACATGTATCGTATCGTTTGAGCCCAAGTACAACAGTAGGCCATCGGTTTCAGTAAATCAACAATTTTCATACTACGTCTATATATACCGAGCGGCATGTATAACCGCTACCCGTATATGGATGTTACATATAGTTCATCTTACACTGAAGCGATCGGCGCACAAACGTGCACACATGTCAAATACATGTCCATGTATGCATCTTAGCTGTTTTTCATGGATCGGTGAAACCGTAGATCACCTATGATAAGTAAAGGTAGCCCGCAGATTACATGAAAATAGTATTTTTTGGCGAAAGTCACTAGCTTGAACTGCTTGGTGTCCTTAATGCTTATATTGTATAAAGTATAAAACACTCTCGTTTAAACGTGTACTTTACATAAATGCTATCACAATATCAACCGTTTGAGCCCAAGTACAACAGTAGCCCATCGGTTTCAGTAATTCAACAATTTTCATACTACGTCTATATATACCGAGCGGCATGTATAACCGCTACTCGTATATGGATGTTACATATAGTTCATCTTACACTGAAGCGATCGGCGCACAAACGTGCACACATGTCAAATACATGTCCATGTATGGATCTTAGCTGTTTTTTATGGATCGGTGAAACCGTAGGTCACCTATGATAAGTAAGGGTAGCCCGCTGATTACAAGAATAAGTATTTATTGACGAAAGTCGCTAGCTTGAACAGCTTGGTGTCCTTAATGCTTATATTGTGCAAAGTAACAAACACTCTTGAGTAAACGTGTACTTTCCATAAATGCTATCACAACATCTATTGTTGGAGCCGAAGTACAACAGTAGGCCACCGGTTTCATTAATTCAACAATGTTCATACTACGTCTTTATATACGGAGCGGCCAACTGTATTTTGCACGGAAAAAATGCATTGGTTTTCTCTCGATAAGTCTATTATAAGTTAAGCTATCGACATGAAACTTTTTAACGTGTACATATAGTAAGGGCGCATGATCCATGATGATAACAGTTTGAAAAAGTATTTACAGTTATGTATTCACACAGACGATATCCAGCATTTATAATTGTACTCTATAACCGGAGCTGGTAAAGCCCTCAAGGCAATGTACTGGTAGCCACGTTCAAATAGTTAACAATTAAAATATCTGGAAGGTGTGAACTGACATTGTCATATGGTAGAATCTATTGTCTTTTATATTTTTCTCAATAACTTGATTAAATATGATTAATACGAAAAATGAATATTTTCACCATTGATGTTAAAGGAACACATGGCAATCTTGATTTGTTTTAAACTCGTGGCGTCCTGTTAGTTTTTTCTACATAATTTACAAGTGTGTAATCATTAATATTAAATTATTAGAATAGTTCATAGCAAATTGTGTTTGCATATCTGATAATTCTTCACCAATACTATACTCGGAAAAAAAGTGGGCCACGGTAAAATAGTGGGCCAAAGTTGATAATTGATGTTAAACAGTGGATTAGGCGTCGTAATGTTATCATGCATATGCCATTGGAAAGATACATTTCTGTTACTTTAAAACTCGAAAACGTTATTAAATTGATAGAGAAATATGCCCTAGGGGGACCTAGGGGTCAGTGTTAAAATCGTGCAATGATATTAGTAATACAAGATCGTCGTTTTGAAATACGATCGTTCATCACGGGACAGAGGCACTTCTAAACCTGTATCCAGACATAAGTATTCATATCCGTATTAATATATATATAGACAATAATAAATGGGTATTTTCATATCACACCCTATAACAGGCCTGAGACACCGTATCAGCCCGAGAGCTTTAGATCGAGAGCTGATATGAGCTGATTTTTTATTCTATTTATCATATTCTCAAGCCAATAACTTTGTTGAAAAGTCACCTATTCCATTCTCATGTTGCATATATTTTTATTTTTTTTGTAAAACTTGATTTAAAATGAATGCAACTGAATTTGAAATCAATAAAATAAGTGCTCATAAGTTGTTATTTCATCCTAAGTTAATGATTCTATAGCTAATAATCTGGCGCGAAAACAGCATGGAAGCCAATTTCCACGCAGTTTTATCGTTCTTTGCACTCACATATATCTCTGCTAACTACTAAATTACAAGATTTTGATAAAACCTGTTAAATTGGAATATGTTTACCTGAAACTTATTAAACTTATTTATTTCTTGTCTAAATATAATATCTGCAAATTAGATGTTGCAATATTTGAAATAATGCATGAAAACAAGTTAGTTTTAATCGGGACTATTTTACTACAAAAATAATACTTACTTAGGTCTCCTCAATCGAAACGCATATGTAAACATTTCAAACCGAAGCTCGATAGCAAAAAAATACTAAAAAAAATTAACTCATAGAAATAAAAATTGAAAATATTTAATATAGGTCTATATTTTATCTTTGCAGATCACGCAAACGGATTTATCATAAACATCGTCATAACTTTTTTGAATAATCACGTGACCTAACCGTTCGCCCTACTTCCTTTGAGGTTGACAGAGTCAAATGAGGAACGAATGTACTCTGGGTAGAAATTGCATGGAAGCAACAAGTACGCGTGATAAATCGTATACAATTGTAACTAATCGGTACTTTCCGTATCACTCCGGTAAATGAGTCAGATTGTGATACGAATCTTCCCGGACCCAACTAGGAAAGAACATTCGGTTATTTCCGTGATATGACATGTTGTTTTACCTTTTATTTCACCGTGTGATAAAGCTTTATTTCCCGGCAACTAAATCCTGATTGATATTACTACCTAGGACAATGTCGTATCGTATATTCAAAAACAACGTATTTATAGGATGTGATAAAAGGGTTGACATATTCTTTGCTGATTGTCACATTCATATCTATACAGAGATATTGAGATGAAATGAAATATCAACATAGAGGAATTTATTTACATAATATATGAAGCTACAACTGGCGGAACAAACAAAACGTATCGAGATAAGAACAATGCGATCTCGTTAATCTATCTGCCTTTGTTTATATAACTGCAGGTATTTGGAACCTCGGTGTTTTTTTAACGTAATTTTTCAGCACATTTTAGGCAATTTAAGACGGTCGATTTGTTTTTGATGAAGGCGGAGTAGAACAAGTACTGTATACCTCCTTCCATCCGTAAGAATCGACACGTTCTTACTTACAAGTCGAGCTCAACGTGGTATTTGAACCCGCAGCGGTGAGAGGCAAAAAGGTTTCAATCGCAGTGAATTTACCCTTTCGACCACGGAAACGCTACGGAGAAAAGATCAGTTGATCTGGCAGGCCAGTCAAGTATTCCCCTTTAACATTTCAATAGAGTAATGTGCTGTATGCGGCGTGCTTTAAAACGTCAGCTTGGCGTAACAATGGCACAGCAGAAAAGTGGATATGGAAAGTCTTGGCTACCTTCTGTTGGCCTTTTGACGCTCTTTGTGTACAGTTTGCATTTTGTGCAGTACGCTTTGTAAGTTGTTATGTGCATTTTGCAAGTTGTGCATTTTGGCAGGTGCATTTTGTCAGTTGTCTTGTGCATTCTCTAAGTTGTTAAGTGCATTTTTTAAGTTGTCCTGTGCATTTTGTAAGTTGTCTTGTGCATTTAGTAAATTAGTAAGTTGTGCATTTTCTAAGTTGTCTGGTGCAATTTGTAAGTTGTCTTGTGCATTTTCTAAGTTGTCTTGTCAATTTGTAAGTTGTCTTGTGCATTTTCTAATTTGTCTTGTGCATTTTGTAAGTTGTCTTGTGCATTTAGTATGTTGTCTTGTGCATTTTGTCAGTTATTGTGCATTTTCTTTTGTAAGTTGTATTGTGCATTTTCTTTTATAAATTGTATTGTGCATATTCTTTTATAAATTGTATTGTGCATATTCTTTTGTTAGTTGTATTGTGCATTTTATTTTATAAATTGAATTGTGCATATTCTTTTGTAAGTTGTATTGTGCATTTTCTTTTCGTTTGTAAGTTGTATTGTGCATTTTCTTTTGTAAGATTTATTGTGCATTTTCTTTTCTTTTGTAAGTTGTATTGTGCATTTTCGTTTCTTTTGTAAGTTGTATTGTGCATTTTCTTTTATAAATTGTATTGTGCATATTATTTTGTAAGTTGTATTGTGTATTTTCTTTTCTTTTGTAAGTTGTATTGTGCATTTTCTTTTATAAATTGTATTGTGCATATTCTTTTGTAAGTTTTATTGTGCATTTTCTTTTTGTTTGTAAGTTGTATTGTGCATTTTCTTTTCTTTTGTAAGTTGTATTGTGCATTTTTTTTTGTAAGTTGTGTTGTGCAGTTTCTTTTGTAAGTTGAATAGGGCATTTTCTAAGTTGTCATGTGCATTTCGTCAGTTGTCATGTGCATTTTCTATTATGTGCATTTTTTCAGTTGTCTTCTGCCCCGTGTGGTTGCCGGGGTAGAATACAACCACTGCAATCTCACAAACACACTGTCATATGCAGAGGGGTAGGACACGCCCCCGCCGCACCATCATTCATATTCATTTTGTCAATTTTTTATCATGCATTCTTTAGGACCCCTCCAAACCCTACACACCCCCCTCCCCCCCCCCCCACATTCAGATTCTTTTTGTAATGATGCTCATTCAATGTCTTTATCATGACACCGCGTATGCAAACGTGGAAAACGTAGCTCAATCGTAAATGGAGTGTCTATTATAGAATTTGCAGCAACTCTACAGCTCTGAAGGTAAGAAGGTTCTATGCCCACTCTCCATATTTTATCTTGATATAAATGGAGGATGAGCCTGGCACGATCATTTCTGTCAGGCGCCATATAACCTTTAACGTGTTGGTGCGCCTTAAAACCAATTCAATTCAATTTAGTTGTCTTGTGCATTTTCTTAGTTGTTATGTGCACTTCATATGTTGTTATGTGTATTTCTATGTTGTCATTTCGCAAGTTGTTATATGAATTTCGTAAGTTGTCATGTGCATTTTCTATGTTGTCTTGAGCATTTCGTAAGTTGTCTGGTGCATTTCGTAAGTTGTTATGTGTATTTTCTGGTTGGTTTAAACATATTTTACTGGAACATTTACATTAGTTTGCAAAAGGGTTGGGCCACAAGTTCTACAACATTACTTACGGCCCGTCCCTATACAGTTTGTTTACAAAATAAATAGTATGGCAGTTTTACAATCATAAAACATTTTAAACGAAAAGTATAGGAAATGCATTACTGAAGTTAGCAGATATATGTAAAGAGAAAGGAAGAAGAGGAAAAGGACAGACAGTTAAAGACGTCTCGTAAGGGATCAAATGTGAACATAGTGAGTTTCATCGAAAACGCCTGGTATCTTTAATATATTTGTGCACTGCTATAAACACAAGCTCATTATTTCTATCGTTCAGCTCTGTATTACCAGAACACAATTTATCAACACTTCACGGATGGAACTGTCGTGTCGAAATAAAGAGCGTACGCCTTTGTTCACTTTATCTTCAACACTTAAATAAGTAGTGTTCGATGTCCTCTCTTTGATCTCCACAGTCACAACTTGATGATAAGCGCAAATGATTTAAATACAAGTCATGATTTAGATAGCTACATGCATTTCTTAAGCGAGTATGAATGATTGAAAGATATCTTGAGTCACATAAGTAGTATTTTGGAACAGTGGGGCATTGGAACGTCCTAAGAAGAGAGCTTTTAAATGTGTGATTCCTTAACATGTATGGGTCAATCATTCCAAAGGCTTAGCAATGATGGTATGAATGATTTTAAAAATGACTCCGTTCTCCTTATTGGAGTGACATAGTCATTCGAGTTTCTTAAATTATAATCGTTTACATCTCTGACGAAGGGTGGAAATAATTTAGCTATTGAATTTGGTAACATACTGTTTTTTGTTTTATATACGGTGATACGTTTTTGAAAACCACGTTTGTCTGCTAATGAGAGCCAACCAATTTCAACAATTAACTTATTAATTGAAACGGACCTAGTTAATCCTGTAACAATTCTTGTAGCTTCATATTGTAACTTTTCTGAAGTGTTTTTCTTCATAAACTGTGCAGCCATCCCAAACAATAGAAGCATACTCTAATATCGGTCGCATATATGAAATATATATTTGGTTCATTGTTTTCCGTCCAATTTTATATTTAAGGAATCTCATCAAACCTAAAACCTTTGATGATGACGATAACATATTATTGATGTGTTCATGCCATTTACCATCATTACTTAAAGTTAATCCCAAATGTTTTTGATGTTCTACAAATTCTAACTGCACATTATTGAAAAATAAGTTTGGTTTTCGAACATTTTTCGATGCTGATATGAATAATACTTCAGTTTTGTTTGGATTAAACGTAACTAACCATGTTTTAGCCCATTCTGACATTATGTGTAAATCATGATTTAAAATACCTTCCATATCATCTATATTTGATGTCGAAACTGAAAGCGAGCTGTCGTCAGCAAATAGTCTAATTATGCTTAGCATATTATAATCAATGTCATTTATATATATTAAAAAAAGAGGCCCAAGAACAGATCCTTGGGGCACATCGGCTAAAGTTAATTTCGAATTTGATTTAGCAGTATTTATAAGAACTCTTTGAGATAGATTAGAAAGATAATCTGCGATCCATAACAACAGTTTGCCATCTATACCAATTTGTTTGAGTTTAAATAGTAGTGCTTTTCACCAAACGCGATCAAATGCTTTGGAAATATCGGCAAAGACTATACACATGAGTTGTTTCGCATCGATTGTTTGACAAATATGATGGTAAATATCTAGGAGTTGATAAACTGTAGAATGACCTGGTCGAAATCCGAATTGATTTGCAAAAAGTAAATCATTGAAAATTAAAAACATGTTTAAAAATTATTCGATCCATAATCTTTCCTACACAATTAAGTAATGACATTGGTCTGTAATTACTGGGCGAATTTGAATCGCCTGCTTTGAACAATGGTATAACAGTTGCAGTTTTCCATAAATCGGGATATACGCCCTCATTTAAAGAACGGTTAAACAGTATAGACAATGGTTTAGATATAGTAAAAACGCTTTCCTTAAGCATTCTTTGACTTATTTCATCCTCTCCACTAGCTTTGTTTACTACTTTACTACCAACATATTAATGATATCAATTATTTCTGATTCTTGAATTACAATCTCATCTAGTTTTGAATTAGTTAACAAATTAAACTGCGGTAACTGAGCATTTGTTTCATCAACAGAGGATATGGAAGCAAAATAATCATTTAAACAATATGCCTTTTCTTTATCTCTGAATAAATATACAATGTCTCCATTATCTAATATAGATGCCAGAGGTGGTACAACTTCGGAGTTTTTATTCGTCTTCATTTAATGTTTCAATAATTTCCAATATTTACGCTGATCACCACTATTTGCTTCATATATTATATATTCGAGATTACTAAAGAAGTTTTCTCTTGCATGTTTTTTTAAATTATTAACTTTATTTCTCAGTGATTTATATAAATTCCAGTTCTCAGGTGTATTAGTACGGACAGCCTTCTGTTTTTGAGGATCCCGTTGTCTTGAAACCCGCCTTAATTCCGAGTCATACCACGGTTTATCATTAGGCCTAATAGTAAAAAGTTTTGACGGAATACATAATTTAACAAGCTCTATAAACGTATTTGTAAAAGTCTTAAACGCTTCATGAACAGATCCATGTATTAGGATGCTCCAGTCATAAGATGTTATAGGAGCGTTAAGTTTGGCATAATCAGCCTTTTTATAGAGCCAAACATGTCTTTTATATGTGCATTTTGTTGCATATGTTAATGGAATAAATATATATGTACTATAGTGATCACTGATTTCACTAGGTGTTTTTATTATCTCAGAGTTTATCAATTTAAAGTCAAACGGTATAACAATAGGGTCTAATAAGGTCGACGACTGATCAGAAACGCGCGTTGGTTCATCTATAACATTTTTCAGATTATAAATGAGTATTATATCTTTCAGATAGTGGTTAGCTGGATTTAATTGGTCTTCGCTAATATCTCCAACCATAACTATGTTGTTGCAAGTATCAAGAGATTTTTCAATGCAGATATTTAAATCTTCCCAAAAACTAATAGGCGCCTTTGGTTGTCTATAAACTGTACATAAAATAAACGATTGTTCTCGGTCTTTTATTTCTATCCAAAGTGTATCCTGTATTGCATTTTCAAGTTCAGTTATTTGCCGCGAATATATGTTTTCCGATATATAAACAAGTATACCACCAGAATGTGCTGTTTTGTAGTTGAAAAACCATCAATTTGCAAGGAGTCCATTAAAACGTTATCAAATAAATGTGTTTCGGTAAAACATAGTATATCAAAATCAGTTAAATTGTCCTTAATGGAATCTATTTTATTGCGAATACTTGATGTTTAAGTGTAGAATGGAAAGACTAGGGCTGACAGATTGCGAATTGGGTCCCTTGTTTTGCTCAACATCGTTCGACATAACTAATAATGTCATAACTAACGAGAATTGTATGTTAAGAATACTGTCAGAGGCATGAACGATAACTGCCTTACAAACGGATAACCAGTATGCAAGAAATTTCATGATAAATTAAAAAATAAAGCTAAAAGGTTTAAAGCAATAACATAGTTTTTGCATAACACCATGCGTTTTTATATAAAATTTTCCAATTGTTACTCGCCAGCTACTTAAATCACTACACATTTGGTTTTAATAGAAACGATGTACAACTGGCGAATGACATCTGGAACTTTCTGAAATCGCAATGTTCTAAAAATGATACCCTCGAGACAATACAGAAAAATGGAATAGATAGAGAAAGAAGAAATAATAGGAAAAATATTGCAGTATCAGTTTTGCAAGTGGTGTAATACATGCTAACAACCCTACATTCGAAATGATTTGCAAAATATTTAGGGATAATCCGAGCATTTACTAAACACTAGAATATCATAATATACATGCTAAAACCACCACTCAAGAAGGTAATATCAATATTTCTACATATCTATCCTTATTATATAACTATTCTTGTGTGGAGGTTTGGTTAAGCATAACATATTTACATACTACCTGATAAAACTACCAGCCAAAAAACTTCCGTTAACTGCAAGTGCGTTTATATTAACGATTTTCGACAGGCGGGACAGACTGCTTTTTTTTAGCTGGAAGTTTAATCAAGCTTAGTCAGTATAATCATTCCTTCTGCCTGTTACGAGAATCACGAGCAAACACTGCTCTTTGTCACGCCGTGAGTCAAAAATAGTAACAATGAATGGGAAAGAACTACATTCATTCATTTTGCCTGTTACGAGAATCTCGAGAAAATACTGAGTTTTGGCTAATAATAGATGAGCATAGATCATCGTGAACTAAAAATATACCAGATGCGTAAGTAACAATTGAGATCGCAGTGATCATTATATACAAACATCACACATTATTATGGTCATCATTGCCATCATCGCCATCATAGTTATCATGTAATTATAATCAGTAATAATTTTAATCGTGAAGTTATCGTCCTCGTACCATATCAGCAACATAACAATAGTACTGGTAAATAGTATCGAAAATAATATCCAATAACTAAATGCTAATCACTAAATTCTCATGTGTATTTTCTCAGTTGTCTTGTGCATTTTCTCAGTTGTATTGTGAATTTTCAAAGTTGTCATGTGCATTTTGTAATGTGCATTTGCAAGTTGTCTTGTGCAAACTACAAGCCGTTGTGTGCGTTAAACAGGTTGTTGTTAAGTAGACGTTTTATCGGAATACATTTTGACGGAAACACCGGTAGAAATGGCGGTCCCAGGTGCAGGAGCAGACGCTATGCTCTGCCTACTTTCAAAAATTGAGCTTTATACGTTATACAATAAATTCCTAGGACAGAAAATTGATTTCAAAATGTGTAAGGGATTGTCTGACCTGGAGTTAATAAATCTTGGTCAAACAATAGGAGATCGGGTGACAATATCAATGTTGGGAAGAAAAAAACCCAAAAAACAAACAAAATAAAATAAATAAAATAAAAACAAACGTGTTTTTTGTGTTTTATGTATAGTTCTAAGGTTTATAGTCCCTTCACCTTTTAACCAATATGACGTCGTAAAGGTATAATTCAATAGAGCCTGGACTTTACGTGTTATGTGTTGAAAACAAACATATTTTAAGTACTCTTAGACATTTTTTAGGAAAACTTAAAATATGTTTTCAACAAATAACACGTTAATATTGTTTTAAATATATTTTTTAATTAGTTTATTATTATTTCTTTTTTAGTTCCCAACACTGACGTCGTGGGGGTACAGGGGGTAGTCTTCTCCCTCCCCATTGCTCGATTCTCCCTCCCCTATCTCCCTTCTTCGTTCCCTTTTCTCTCTTCTCCATCAGAATACTGATAAACAAGGGACGTAATCGAAAGAACTATCGATCGCGGAGACAGATGTGTACGGCAGACAAGATAATGGTCGATAATAGGTCACAATTCTTCATTTTAAGATCATTTAATGTTCAGTTAAGGATTTTGATAGGATATATACATATTATTTTACCCAAAACGACTCTCACAATTCTTCATCATTTTTTTTTTACAAAAAAACATGCCTCTTTCTCTCCCAACCCCCTACCCCTTGTTTCCCACCGCCACCCCATTGTCTCTCGCCCCCGCCCCTTGTCTCCCGTACTCCCGGCTCCCTGTACCCCACTCCCGATACTGCCACCTGTGACCCTCTCTATTGTTTTCAGACCAAGATTTATTAAATCCACGTCAGATCAATTTTCTGTTCTAAGAATTTATTATATAATGTACCTAGCCCGTTTTTTTAAAGTAGGTAGAGCATAGTGTCCGCTCCTGGTGCCACCATTTCTAAAGTTTGACTATAAATTGATTGCATATAATAAAATAAAAAATAAAAACAGATTTCAATTGTCTTCGTTATTCTACCAAATATTCAACAGTATCATTGGTGCAATATAGTATATAGTTTGTATTATGTAAACATAATTTGCTATTGACTATTCTAATAATTAATATTAATGATTGAATAAATGCAAGTTGCGTAGGAAAACATTTTTCTTACATAATATCAAGCTTGCCGTGTGCTCCTTTGAATAGTGTAGTTGAGGATAAGATGCGGAATATCAAGATTATAACTAAATTGTTATCCCTTTAAGAAACAAACTCTTTAAAAAGGTATGTGACGTAATGTCCATGTGTTAATAAACATGTGTTAATACTAGATAAATATAGGTATACATTAAGGTGTTTGAAATGTAAAAGCAATATAAACATAAAAAACAAAACAAAAAACATCCCCCACCTCCTCTCCCCGCCCCCACCCTAATCCCTGCTCCTTCCCCCTCCCTACAACAGACACACAACTATATTTTAACAAAATACAGGAAGCACAAATACTAGTGGTGTGAACGCCGGATATTAAACGTTCACCGCAAAAATCTATGATGCAAAGGGGAAGATTTGTGTTAAAAGGCATGACTGAGTTATGGTGCTTGTAATACAGACGGTGAATATGTAAACCAAGATTCAAAGTTTTCGGTCAATTGTTTTTTTGGAATATTTGGGGAATAATTCTGGTATAATGTATTCCATTAATCAATGTGGATTAATTGTCTTCCTCAAGGATAAACAGCATGGCCACGGCGAGGATCGAACTCACGACGTTTCGATCTAAAGCTTTCAAGCAATATCTGCAATTAAATCGCAGACTTCCAATCGAAACAGGAAGTTTACCTTTTTTTTAACTTTAGTGAATACGACATGCCAGCTATGCTACTTAAAGGATACCGGTGAAGAATTTCGTTACATGTTAAAATGTTGCTTTTCCGTCGAAGAGCGTAAACCATACATCCCACATGTGTGTGAAGTTGGCTCTGCGTTCTACGTTCTCCGTTCTACATTCAACTTGAGTTCTCCATTCTACATTCAACTTGAGTTCTCCTTTTTACATTTAACTTGAGTTCTTCGTTCTACATTCGGCTTGAGTTCTCCGTTCTACATTCGAACCCAGTTTTCTGTTCTACATTCGACTCCAGTTCTCCGTTCTACATTCGGCTTGAGTTCTCCGTTCTACATTCGAACCCAGTTTTCCGATCTACATTCGACTCCAGTTCTCCGTTCTTCATTCGGCTTGAGTTCTCTGTTCTACGTTTGACTTGAGTTCTCCGTTCTACATTCGATTTGAGTTCTCCGCTCTACATTGGACTCCAGCTCTCCGTTCCACATTCGACTTGAGTTCTCCGTTCTACTTCGACTCCAGTTCTCCGTTATACATTCAACTTGAGTTCTCCGTTCAACATTCGACTCCAGTTCTCCGTTTTATATTCAACTTGAGTTCTCCGTTCTACATTCGACTCCAGTTCTCCGTTCTACATTCAACTTGAGCTCTCCGTTCTACATTCGACTTGAGTTCTCCGTTCAACATTCAACTTGAGTTCTCCATTCTACATTCAACTGCATTTCTCCGTTCTACATTCGAACCTAGTTCTCAGTTCTACATTCGAATTCAATTCTCCGTTCTACAGTCGACTCCAGTTCCCCGTTCTACATTCAACTTGAGTTCTCCATTCTACAATCGACTTGACTTCTCCGTTCTACATTCGACTTGAGTTCTCCGTGCAACATTCGACTCCAGTTCTCCGTTTTACATTCAACTTGAGTTCTCAGTTCTACATTCGACTTGAGTTCTCCGTTCAACATTTTACTCCAGTTCTCCGTTCTATATTCAACTTGAGTTCTCCATTCTACATTCGACTCCAGTTCTCCGTTCTACATTCGACTTGAGTTCTCCGTTCTCCGTTCCACATTCGACTTGAGTTCTCCGTTCTACATTAGACTCCAGTTGTCCGTTTTACATTCGACTTGTGTTCTCCGTTCTACGTTGGACTCCAGTTCTCCGTTCAACATTCGACTTGAGTTCTCCGTTCTACATTCGACTCCAGTTCTCCGTTCTACATTCAACTTGAGTTCTCCGTTCTCTATTCAACTTGAGTTCTCGGTTCTACAATCGACTTGAGTTCTTCGTTCAACATTCGACTCCAGTTCTCCGTTCTATATTCAACTTGAGTTCTCCATCCTACATTTGACTTGAGTTCTCCGTTCAACATTCGACTTGAGTTCTCCGTTCTACATTTAACTGTAGTTCTCCGTTTTACATTCTACTTCAATTCTCCTTTCTACATTCGACTCCAGTTCTCCGTTCTACATTCAACTTGAGTTATCCGTCCTAAATTCAACTTGAGTTCTCCGTTCTATATTCAACTTGATTTCTCCGTTCTACATTCTACTGTAGTTCTCCGTTTTACATTCTACTTCAATTCTCCTTTCTACATTCGACTCCAGTTCTCCGTTCTACATTCAACTTGAGTTATCCGTCCTAAATTCAACTTGAGTTCTCCGTTCTATATTCAACTTGATTTCTCCGTTCTACATTCTACTGTAGTTTTCCGTTCTACATTCGAACCTAGGTCTCCGTTCTACATCGACTTCAGTTCTCCGTTTTACATTCGACTTGAGTTCTCCGTTCTACATTCGACTCAATTTCTCCGTTCTACATTCGCCTTGAGTTCTTCCGTTCTACATTCGAACATAGTTCTCCGTTCTACATTCGACTCTATTTCTCCGTGCTACGAAAAATTAAAACGAAATTGAAAAAAATACATCGCAAAAAATCCCCCCGCCCCCTACCCTCCCCAACCCCCACACCCCTCCCCACACACACACTCCCAAAAAAAACAACAACAACATTTTTTTGTCATATATTAAGTTTTGCGGAAAAAATGTCCGAGAGTAATGTTGTTAGTCTTAAAATATGTTTGTTTTCAACAAATAACACGAAAAAAAACAAAACTTTTTTTATTTAATTTGTTGGTGTTTTCTTTTGATTTTATTTTTAATTCCCAACACCGTTACAGCTACCTGTGTCTATGAAAGTTTTGATCAAATCCGATTATAAATACAGTTAGGAACAAGATGTTTATATATACTATATTTAAAACAGAATAACAATCCAGTGGAATCTATAAAAACATGTTTCTTTATTTCATCATATCATTAATAATAATTAACTGAATCACTAAAAGCCTTTCGAAATAGTTGTTGCTATATACTATTATACATAATAAAGCAATACTCATATAGTTTTCACGTTTTATTTGAAGTAAAATCAAACAAACCAATGCCGTAACAAGAACGTTTTCCCGTAATATGATAAACTATACTGAAGGGAAAAAGAAACGTGACACGGGAATTTCCGCTATACATTGTATGTATAATATCCTGCTGTTAATCGAATGGTACATGGCTGCGTAAGACCTTTCCTTTCGGAAAAAATACTTAAACAACACATAACACAGCAAATAGTAATCCTTCAAAGTTTCAATATTGACAGAGTACGCGTTTGGCTCAAGCATGTGAGAAAACTTAGGATGCAAACGTTTGCAAACTCTTTACGTTAAATAAAGTACTCAGATGGCTCAATTTTTCTAAAAGTGTACTGTGATTAAAACGTCTATAACATGACAGTTGTGTTCTTTCTCTAACTAACTGCAAGTTGTTTCTTACAAAATATCTTGGGATTTCTTTGGAATATTATGTGGAATTAAGTGTGCAGCATATACAATATATAGCGAAAATTACAGTGTCGTGTTTCTTTTTCCCTTCAGTATATTTTATTAGGTTAAGCAAAGCAAATTCTGCAGACACATTTGACTCCAGTTCTCCGTTCTACATCCGAATCTAGTTCTCCGTTCTACATTCGAACGCAGTTCTCCATTCTACGTTCAACTGCAGTTCTCCGTTCTACATTCGAACCTAGTTCTCCGTTCTACATTTGAACACAGTTCTCCGTTCTAAATTCACCTTGAATCCTCCGTTCTACATTCGACTCCTGTTCTCCGTTCTACATTCAACTTGAGTTCTCCGTTCTGCATTCGACTCCAGTTCTCTGTTCTACATTCGACTTTAGTTCTGCGTTCTACATTCGACTTGAGTTCTCCGTTCTACATTTGACTCCAGTTTTCCGTTCTACATTCAACTTGAGTTCTCCGTTCTACATTCGAACCCAGTTCTCCGTTCTACATTTGTCTCCAGCTTTCCGTTCTACATTCGACTTGAGTTCTCCATTCTACATTCGAACCTAGTTCTCCGTTCTACATTCAAACCCAGTTCTCCGTTCTACATTCGACTCCAGTTCTCCGTTCTACATTCAACTTGAGTTCTCCGTTCTACATTCGAACCCAGTTCTCCGTTCTACATTTGACTCCAGTTCTCCGTTCTACATTCAACTTGAGTTCTCCGTTCTACAGTCGAACCCAGTTCTCCGTTCTACATTTGTCTCCAATTTTCCGTTCTACATTCGACTTGAGTTCTCCATTCTACATTCGAACCTAGTTCTCCGTTCTACATTCAAACCCAGTTCTCCGTTCTACAATCGACTCCAGTTCTCCGTTCTACATTCAACTTGAGTTCTCCGTTCTACATTCGACTCTAGTTCTCCGTTCTACATTCGGGAGCTCCACTTGTAAGTGAGGAAGTGTCGATTCTTAAGGATGGCGGGAGGTATATAGTACTGGTTCTACCCAGGAAATGTGGGTGGTCTGCCTTCACCATAAAAAAAAATCGATTGTCATTTATAACCTTACATGTGTTGAAAATGACGTAAAACGCCATACAAACAAACAAACAAAAATTCTAGTTCTCTGTATTACATTCGACTCCAATTCTCCGTTTTACATTCGACTTTACTTCTCCGTTCTACATTCGACTCTAGTTCTTCGTTCTACATTCAACTTCAGTTCTCCGTTCTACATTCAACTGTAGTTCTGCATTTTATATTCGGAGTAGTTATTGACAAGACTCTCATAAAATCTTCTTGTTGCATTTTAAGTTTTAAATCAAACCCAATCTCTGTGACGTTAAAGTAGAATACCGCTTTAACCGGTGCTATGGAGCTTGTGAGGTGTTGCACCTTATTTACCTTTCATGATCATTCTTAATAAAACCGAGTCTGCCATTTTTCTCTCTTGAACGTGTTTATTGCTTCCAACGGATACCCTTTTCAGAATTTGTTAATACTACTGTTTGTAGAATATATAAAAATATACAGTTGTGAAAAGAACACTGTGAATGCGTGTGGAACTTGCACGGCTCTAAATAACCTATGCTGTGTTGATCAGCCGTTAAACACCAATGCATAATTTATTTATTGAAGCACCGGTTCAAACTTACTTGCGCTTCCGACGTCGAAGGTGACATTACTGCAAATTCATCGGATGTACTTGCATGGTGAATCGAAAGCGATTTTTAAGAGTGTTAATCAGCAAGCTGTTGAAAACTATATTTGTTTTTATAGACAACATGGTGCTAAAGTTTAAACTGTTTTATATGTTGATGAATCGCAATAATCTAGAATAAAGTAATAACTAAGAAGAACAGTTATGTTACGTGTTGCTCGTGTGTTTATTGTTGCATTTGTCATTTTATTGTCTTGACTTTTAGATATCCCTTTTTGTGTAACATTTATCGAAGCCTACGGGTGTTTTTTTTTGACGTTTTGATATATTTTTTACTTTTGACGACGAACGTTTTTACTTTTATATAATTGACGTTGTTTTTTATAATTTGGCGATGCATTGCTACAACCCTGCATCCACCTCGGCGTCCATTTGGGGAACACCTGCCCGAAAAGTGAAAAATGCTTTAGCCATTATAAGGGACATTTTCGTAAAAAGTGGGGTCAGATATGGTACAAAATTGCAAAACGAATATGCGTCAAACTGATTTTTTTATTATAATAAAAGCATAAATGAGTATGTGAACAGCCACAATCTAAAAGATGTAAACACAGCACAACCATTGACATGCGCCTGTAACACCACAACAAACCGGTAAAGCCTTTGCGGGTAACTGATGTTATTGAACTTGTTTGATTAATTCATTACGGTGAAACCAAATGTATAAAGTAAAATAACATACTAATGTGACTCATACATTACTGTCTTTTTACATCAATACTAAATATTGAGATAATTGGCTCTTTATCATTGTTAAAATCGACTTAAATAAAATAAAAAGATTTAGCATTATCTTGTCCTAAACACTATTTGAATTATCTCAAACAATAACATTTTAAATAGAAATGTCAAACGAAAACATTTGACAATATCAATGGTACCACTATATCACAAATACGTAGGGTAAGAGCACATACACTGCGGTAACTTTGAAACACCAATCACCACTCCATACATATTAGTTGTGCGTCACAGTTATCACGGTAAACGTGTAGTGGCGTCATTTTGGAATAACTGTACCATTTGGCACGTCTGTTTTAATACAAACAGTAAACCATTTCGTATTTTCAAATCGTTAAACTGGTGTTCCTGTGAAAACTGGTAACATCAACGATACATTTTCTAAAACCAAACACAACTCTAGACATATTATCAGTTTTGCACACACAGTTATGACTATACGATTAATGGCAACAATTTGTAATGCATGATACGTGTGCACATCTGCTTTAAAACAAAAGAAAACCACTTATTATTTTCATATGGATCACTTGTGTTATTGTAAAATTGGGTAACATCAATGACGCTGTTACACCTAAGACGACTCCAGAGGTTTTATCAGTTTTGCATCAGTCATTACTGTAGTTGTTTGTGGAGTTATTCTGGGAAGCTTATTACACGTTCACAATTTAAAAAAAAAGAAAAAAAGAACACAATATTTAACACGAAAACGAGTGATTCGTGCTATAATAAAATTGTCTTTAGTGTGCTGTATGTGTATATGATGTTACCTTAATCATACTTTGCGAATTTGACTATAACGGCAATAAACACGGTTATTTTTATTAGCGATAGAGCACGGCACATTTGATACATTCGACGAATGTTGCATCTTGCACATCATTACTTAAACATGACTAAATATCCATATGTTCATACAATTGTCCCTGACATTACAAACTGGTTGTCATTAATGTTACCTCATGTTTATGTACCGTAACGTTGCTATAATCCAATATGAACTGTACTAGACCTGAACAACTTACTACGGTAACGATTATGATAACGACTACGATTAGGATACCGACTAAAACAGAGGGGTTTTCTCAAGAGGCAATATGCCTTGAATCCTCCACAAAGCGTTTGCGAAACGCTTTATTTAGGCCAACACAATTTATTATTGGCACATCATGAACTTTCTGGAGCGAATAAGAGCTTTTTGCAGCAAGACACATTATACTAGGTTGATCGTGTATTTCATTGAATTTTTTTGTAGATATTGGGAAAATTTCTCAAGCAACTTAAATACCAATTAACATCTTTATTCTTAATAGTATAGGACTTTATATGGAACTGCCTTAATTCCATTTAGCGACGGAAAACCCTACATTAGCAGACTTTTAATAACGGATATTCCGACAATATGTATTAAACAGATTGTAAAAGAAAACCTAAGCTTCAATAGTGACGGCCTGATCCATTTCGATGTTAGCGTTAAATATAATTTCTTTCGTTTCAGTGAAACGAATTAGACAGAAATCAATTTCCCTTGATGTGATTGCTTCTCATAGAGGGCGCAATCGTAGATTGGCGTTGAGGTAGCCAAATTAAAGCATTCAGCCTTGGAGAGCGGACTAGGTTAGACGTTAAAAATTGAATTATTTTATAGAAAAATTATTGCAGCAACTCAAAAATGTGGATTTGAAAAGATTTCAGGATACTGATGTTGTCCTGTTGTGTTGGTTTTAATTGATCATTGAAACGTTTGTACTTTTGATAGTCACAGATTAAGTCCGAGATCTTATCCTGAGAGATACTAGAAATAAAAATGTTAATCGGATACACGTTTCCCACAGGTTTTTAGCTCTACTGGCCAAGGGCCAGCAGAGCTTATGGGATGGTGTGTTGTCCGTCTTCCGTCGTCCGTCCGTCGTCCGTCGTCCGTTAACTTTTCTTCAAACGACTTCTCCTCAGAAACCGCTTGGCTAATTTTGACCAAACTTCACATGGATGATTCTTAGATGAATGCTTTTTAGATTTGTTAAAATTAGGTCAGCGCTACATCCAAAATGGCTGCCATTACCATATATGGTCGAAACCTTAAAAAATCTTCTTCTCCAGAACCGCTGGACAGATTTCAACAGTTTTTCTTTTAAAATAATCGCCAACGGCTAGACTATCAAGATTGTTCAAATAAAGTCCCCGGGGTCAAAAATGCCCGTGCCCTGGGGGTCCAAAGTTTGTATATTGAGGTTTTGCATGTTTTTCATACAGACATATAGGAAAAAACTTTAAAAAATCTTCTTCTCTGAAACCACAAGGCACAGAGCGCTCATGTATTACATGTAGCATCAGCTTATGGTCCTCTACTAAGTTTGTTCAAATGGTGACCCTGGGGTCAAATTTGTCCCCGCCCCGGGGGTCACAGTTTTACATAGACTAATATAGGATTTGTTTTTTAAAATCTTATTCTCGGAAACTACAACAGCCAGAGGTTTGATATTTTGCATTTACTATAAGCTTATGGTCCTTTACCAAGTTTGTTCAAATGGTGACCTTAGGGTCACATTTGGCCCCGCCCCAAGGGTCACATGTTTTACATAGACATGTATAGGGAATTCTTCAAACGACTTCTCGTCAGAAACCACTTGGCTAATTTTGACCAAACTTCAAATGGATGATCCTTAGATGAATGCTTTTTAGATTTGTTAAAATTAGGTCAGCGCTACATCCAAGATGGCTGCCATTACCATATATAATCGAAACCTTAAAAAATCTTCTTCTCCAGAACCGCTTGACAGATTTCAACAGTTTTTCTTTTAAAATGATCGTCAACGCCTAGACTATCAAGTTTGTTCAAATAAAGTCCTCGGGGTCAAAAATGGCCGTGCCTCGGGGGTCCAAAGTTTGTATATTGAGGTTTTGCATGTTTTTCATATAGACATATAGGAAAAAAGTTTAAAAAATCTTCTTCTCTGAAACCACAAGGCACAGAGATCTCATGTATTACATGTAGCATCAGCTTATGGTCCTCTACTAAGTTTGTTCAAATGGTGACCCTGGGGTCAAATTTTTCCCCGCCCCGAGGGTCACAGTTTTACATAGACTTATATAGTGTTTTTTTTTTAAAATCTTCTTCTCGGAAACTACAACAGCCAGAGGTTTGATATTTTACAATTATTATAAGCTTATGGTCCTTTACCAAGTTTGTTCAAATGGTGACCCTGGGGTCACATTTGGTCACGCCCCAAGGGTCACATGTTTTACATAGACATGTATAGGGAAAAACTTAAAATCTTCTTCTCTGAAACTGCAAGAGCCAGAGGTTTAATATTTTGCTGTTGCTATAAGCTTATGGTCCTTTACCAATTTTGTTCAAATGCTGACCCTGGGGTCACATCTGGCCCCGCCCCGGGGGTCACAGTTTTACATCAATGCTTGTTTTAATTTTTTTAATTTCTTTATTTTTTATTTTTTTATTATTTTTTTTTTTTCATTTTTTTTTTTAAATTATTTTTTTTTCATTTTATTTTTTTTTTTCATTTTTTTTATTTTATATATATTTTTTTTTTTTTTTTTTTTTTTATTTTTTTTTTTTTTTATTTTTTATTTTTTTTTAATTTTTATTATCTCTACTAGCCAACTTGGAAAACCAGCCAGATCGGACCAGTAATCACAGAGTTACTGCTCTTGATATAGTTAAAAATGCTATAGTTTGCCTCTTTAAGACGATAGTCACTCGCTGTATTGATGTCATAAGAGCCATATTAGCCAGTAGAGCGTCCACAGGCCCTCTTGGGCCTCTTGTTTCGTGGACGGCCTAGTATCACTTTGATGGTGCTTTGTTAAAAGTGCGAATGTTATTAATGGAACTGATGAAATAGGGTGACATGTAATATCTTAGAAATGACGGCCCAAATGTTCGAAGATCTGTTGGCTTGACCTCTGAGTCAGGATTTCTCTCACTTTCTTATAAATGAATATTCAGTCAGATTTTGAGTACCTAAAAGCTTTCTGTTCAGAAAGAACGGAATTTATATACATCTTCTAGTACAAATATAATATACGAGAAAATGAAATCGGAAGGTTTTTCTTAACCGAAGGATAGGTTAGCCGATTTTTGAAAACCTGGGCTTATATCATTATCAGCATTGATATGTGCCATAAGTCGAACAAAAGTGTTTCAGGTAAGGGGGATAATGCATTTCTTGTATGATTTAAGAATATCTCCCTTGGTTAGGCAGTCATGGACTGTTATTACGTAAAGTAAATGCTGTATAAAGATTATTTTAGTGATTTAGGAACTGTTTTGTATGAATTAATGCGGTGATGTTTTGTGTCTAATACCGTCTGCCGGTCATCCAATGGCTCATACCAAGAAATAATAAATATATATTTATTACGTTGTGTTGTAGTTGTTACTTCTATGAGAAGGGTGAGTGTTAGGGGAACTTATAAATTCAATTTTCCTAGTGTGCCTTCGAAGCGATCGGCGTGCGTGCTGCACGAACTTTTATTTTTCAAAACCCCACATTTTGTAGTTTTATTTTCTTGCAGTAACTCTAGAAGGAATAAGCTGTAATACGAGTTAGTATTGTTATGTCTCTTTTCTGTAAAACATTCAAATAAATAGTTGGTCACATATTGCTGGAGATGAATAGAAGACGACGAATAATTGCTTAACTGTGCGTACCACCTCCGGATGTAACCGGCTACTTCAGACAGTGGTCCTTGGTTTTGATGGCCATTTATGGTCCTCCACCGGATCCTCGAATGGACCTAAGGCAGCGACGTTTTGGGCATGATCAAAATGTATATGCAGGAAAAGATCTATTTCAATTGTATTCATCTAATCGCTTCCAATTTTATCAAATGACTGGGGAAACACAAGAGACAATGTTGCTACTTCCAATTCTTATTGATTTAGACCCAAGGGGGCATCGACTATCTTCCATCAATCGTATTTTATTGTTTTCTATATGGCTAAAATGGTCATCGAACCAGAACACAAACGCGATATGCACAACTTGATATCATACCAGTGCTTCCAAGTTTCGTCGACATCCAACAAGTGGTTGAAGAGGAACAGTGGCGACAACAAATTTAAAACAAAAAAGGTCAAAGAGCCATAACTCCGTTTAACGCATCGAACCGGAACACAAACGTCATGTTCAAAACTAGACATTAAACTGATCCTTACTAACCGGTTTCTTGGAACTCCAGCAATCTTTTAAGGATGAGTAGCGGCAACAACATTACCGAGGGTTGGAAGTCCCTATCTGAACCGATACCCATGATAGATTCTTTTCTTGCATATCAGAGACATGTTTTGCGTTGGCGCCGCAATTTGGGCTAGATAAGTTATGTGTTGTATATTCGCATCGGGTGTGTTTCACTGTTAGACGTGTTTTTTTAGATCTGGCCACGATATAATCCAAATTATATAGTAGCCTTTATTTTTTAATAAGGTATAGGGAATTGTTCCTTATTCGTTATTCGAATAAGGAATATGTAACTAGTTCCTTGTTCTTTATTAGAATAAGGAATAAGGAATAAGGAACAAGGAACCAAAGTTCACCTCATGTATTAGTTAGAGGCTATGAAGTGAAATTTTAACAATTAAGAAACCCTAAGGGAAGGAGCGCAGCGACTGACCGGGGTTTCTTAATTGTTAAAATTTCACTTCTTAGCCTCTAACTGTTTTAGTGTTTGCCCTACTTTTCCCCCGCGCTTCTACGAAATCACGCCTCTTAACACGTTCGAGCTTCTACTAAATCCGCCTCCTTGTGTCCAAACAAGCGCGTACCATTTAGTAAGCGATTACTTAATGATTAAATGGTTAAAATTGGTGATTGTTAGAAATTTACACGAACAAGTTAAAAAAAATATTTTAATTCCTCACAGTCTGATTGGAGGAAAAAGTAGAGCAAACACTAAATTTTGATAACGAATAAACAAGGGCGTCAGACTTTGCATTTAATTATTTTTTTCAACCAAAATGTTTTAACTGTGTTTGAAATGTTTAATAAAGTATTGAAAGGATACGTTATTTTGAAAAGATAAAAGAGGTTTGCATACTTTTGTTTGAAATGTTTTGTTCGCCATGATTAAATTATAGTTTTGAAATGTGTGTCCATTTATTTTGATTTTGTAAATAATGTACGAAGAACACAACGTGTTGTATTTATTATATATCAGACGCCATCATCACCTGCTTTTAACTCCATAACCCTTTGTTTTCGTATTTGAAAAACAAATAAATTAAATCACATACACTTTTTTGTTTGTTTTTGTGTTCATTTTTGTTTGGTCTTCTTAATTTTCCTGTTTTTTTAGACATGCAGTAGGAACGCCACGGACCTATAACATATCAGTTCTGTTCGCATTTTAACTCCGCGAACATGGACTATTTCTTTGTATTTTACGGACTATTTTACGAATTTTCAATTAAAACAGACGCCATTTTTTTTTTACCCGAAATTGGGCGCGCTACGTCGGCGAGCACTACGGGTACCTATGGGGTCTAACAACACGCGTACAGTGTTTCATACCGTAGATTATGTAAAAACTAATACCTTACCGGACGAAATAAAATCCCATTATGTGTCAACACGATGCAGTGTTGGTGACTGACAGGTCACCGTGACATAATTTGACACGTGAAATTGACATGTTGTTGCAAGTTAGATTTGGGATTACTGTCTGCTGCTGGAGGTCCATGATCAAGGTATTTGTTTTGTCATTAAAATGTGTTTGTTAATAAAACAGTACACACCACTTTTAGATCGTGCATATTTAGACATTGGCCAAATACAGTGCCTAAAAAAGTGGTGTATACTGTATAATAGAAAGTTCATAATTACTATAAGTGTTTTTCGTGTACTCCGATCTTTCCAGTAACTGGATGTACTGTAAACTGTAGAACGTTTCGTGGAATAAAACAATTGCTAGTAGAAATGCTATCAATGTCCCCCGCACCCCGCCCCCACCCAAGTACGGTAGATGGGGGTGTGGGGGTAGATGGAGCTTGCATACCGAAAACAAGGAGGGGGTAAGACAACTAGAAACCCCCTCCACCCCGACCCCCACCCCTCAGATGCATGAATGTAAATTGTTAGCGTTGTCTCTATATCGTTATGTTATCCCCATTTTCTCGCACATTCGTGAATACATAACCCGATACAACTACCATTGAAACAATGTAATCTGCCAAAGACATTTGACTGAAATTGGTCAGATTCATATTCATGTACAGTAAAGTTTTGAGGCAAGGAAGTGATTTTTAATTGACATTTATTTACATTTACTACATACTTTCTGTTGCGAAAAAAACAACGCAATTTCGAGAAAGTACATTTCACTAAAAGCCTTTAAGGAGGTGAAGCTACTACGCTTGCCTCCAGTGTGTCTCAAAAGAAGTGACTATTCCATGCACAGGAACTGGTCACTTTTAAGTTTTGCCTTCTATTATTATAATTGTCTATAGACAATTATAATAATAGAAGGCAAAAAATAAAAGTGACCAGTTCCTGTGATTCCATGGGCTGGAAATATGCTGTGAAAGTGGAACAATGTTTTTAATGGATCTCCAGTTGGGCTACATTATATTTTACATGTATAATGAATGATGAGAGATGTTTTTATTACATTAACCGTGTTATTGAGCACAAGTAGTATTCATGCTTTATTCAATTTAGTTCTTCTTTTATCTTTTCTTTTTTAAATATGTTACATTATGTATAACAAAGGATAAAATATGTCTGTTTGATCATTGACATTGGATTGATGTTGTTTTCAGAGAGGCCTCAAATGTGAATCGTGCCCTTGAGCAGCTCTAAGTGAATTGATACTGACGACTTTAGAATGTCAAGCCGTATTAAATGCCATTGGATCATATGGAGGTAAGAGCCTTTTTAAAAATTGTTTGCACTTGTGTAGTTCTTTAAATGGAGTTTGTGTTATGCTTGCACGGTGCTGTTCAAAGTTTGAGTAAAAAATGTTTTCAGAAATAGTGCAGCGTGATTGTCATAAGAGCTCGTGTAATCTACATGTACTGGATACATGCGAAAACAAGTTGTGTTAAAGGGACACTAGGCAGTCTTTATTTGTTTAAAACTTCTGGAGTTCGGTTAATTTTTCTGCATAGTTTGCATTTGTGCATCATTAATATTATTTATTAGAATAGTTCAGAAGAAATTGTTTTACACATTACTTACTGTTGATAATATTGCACCTATAATATAGTTAAGTATTTGATAGAATAACGAAGACAAAATGAAACACTTTTATTTAACTTTTAATGCAAGCAGGTTTAAATTTAAAATGTTACCAGGTTAACAAATGAAGATGCTAATGTTAAAGCTTGATAAATACTTCAAGATTGCCGTGTGTCCATTTAACATCAACTCATTGGTCTATGTGATGGGTCTCCAATTTATTAAAGGGACACAGAGCAAATTTCCAATATTGTGTCTGTTTTACTCATGTTCACATCAGAACAGACCACACATCTACAAAAGTGTCTTCTCAACTGCCCTATTTAATCATGTTTTATTTCTAAAACTAGCGGCATCACCAGATTTTGAGAAAGAAAATAAATTAATGTTTTCTCCCCATGTAAAATGACCTTACTAAGTCAATAAAGTAAAATATCCTATGAACAAAACGTGTAAAATTTAACAATTTTAGATTTTTGGCAAGACTTGGATTTAATTCCCCTTCTAGTAAAAATGGCTTATAGAGCATTGCACCCTCTGTCAGATTTAACTTTCCTTATAATAGATTCTTGCTGTACTGTTGGGTTGAAAAATAAATTAAAATGGTTCTATAATCATGTCAGTTCAATCATATACTAGTATGATACACAATATAATATGTATTGACCCTTTGCTTGATGTGCCATTTACTCAGTTTTGGTCAAGGGACGTTTATAGCATATCGGCTTTGAATCCAATGAACACCAAGCACGTTAAAGAACCATAGGTATCTAATCGGTAGTAAGCGTAGGGCAGGGTTCCTGGATGCCTATGTATCTTTCCCCCTCTCTTTGGGGCGGCTCGAAATAACCTAAACAACGTGTTGATGAGACGTTAAACAATAATTAAATTTTAAACTGTCCCATTTCCCTAAACATAACCTAGCTCCCCCTCGCAACACCTGATTCAAATTGAATACTCTGCTCGACTTATATTAACTTTTTATTCTATGTCTTTCTTTTCTTTCAGTCTGCACGTCATGTGGAAGAAGACTCCATGTACACCACTGGCCAGAGTCAATGCTGAAGTTTATGTTCGCTCAATTATTTGCTTAATAAAGTATACATATGAACTAAAATATTGTCTTTATAATTATGTCTTCCACCACAAAGTGGTAGGTGAGACAGATTATATTTGGCCTTTCCGTTCGTCCGTCACAAATCTTGTCTGCGCTACTTGTTGGATTTTGACGAAACTTTGTACAAACTCTTTATTACTTTCTCTGAAGCTAATTTCATAAAACTTCATATTTTGACGTCCTTTGGTGAAATGATAATCCCTGTTTATTTTGAAGTCAGTAGTTGAAAGGTCCGTTACCATGACCGGAAAATGAAAAGTATTACCCACACAGTTTTTCCTATTACCTAAAGCAAATTTCATGAAACTTCATTGGTGGACAGTGGAAAGAGGATGATCGTTTGATTTTTAGGTAAAAGGTCAAGTTCCCTGCAGACATCCACTATCCAAGGATAAGCATATGTTACAACACACATGTTATAATATTAATGGTATAATATATGAATATTTTCTTGCACAATGTTGAATCCGGTAAAACAAGTGGTTTTGTTCACCGATACTGTCGCCTGTGAACCAAACCACTTGTTGTTAAATTACAGGATTCAACAGTGTGTAAGACACATTCCGATCATCCATTTCTTTTTTTAAATCATGAATTAAAAAAAATATATATTAAAACAAACAAAACATGTTATTTGATGAAAACAGACGTATTCAAATTTTCAAAGTAGCAATATTCGCAGAATATAGTAGATTTCAACTGCTGAAAACAAACATGTATTTTTTTTTCAGGAAAAAATTATTCTACGAATATAGTATATATGTTCAGGGAAATGTTTAATATGTCTGTTTTCAAATACTACAGATCGTAACGCACCGCACATGTATATTCAGTATTTACTTTCAATATAGTAGTGAGTATGACTGCGTTCTGGGACCATATAAATATAAAAGAATAATATATATAAATATATATATATAACTATATATGCCCTATAAATATAAACGACTCGCACTTTTTGGATTCACGCGTACAGTGTTTCACAACACCACAAATCTGGCAAGTGCTCCATTGACACAATGACATGTCCAAGTTCGAGTCTACACATAATCATGTTTGTTACTGACAGTAGCATGTCTGTTACTCGTCAGTCATTTATTTACTTGGTTAAAGGGACACATGCCAATCTTGCTTTCTTTAAAACTCGAGTCGCTCCCTCAGTTTTAAACGAACAGTTAAAAGAATATACTTCTTTCTGCCTGTTAAACTTATATTAGTTTATCGCTTTTTCTGATTTCCAAAAATTAACTCTGCAACGTATGTTGCCGCCATCATGATTTCATTTTCCGATATACCGTTGCAACATTGTTTGTTAAAGTAAATTGGCCATTCTGACAAAAACCCAAAGCATGTATAGATCAAAAATTTAGTGTAAAATACATGGACACATACATTTTAAATATACTGTTTACATAACGAAATTATTTAATTGTTTCTGTAGCCGGTCGTCTTTCCTTAATGAATATGAATGTTGCCGTCTTTGGGTCGGAAGGTCCTGTTACTTAATTAGTACTTGTCTCCGTTTATTGAAATTCTACATATATACAGAGGAGAGATGTATCTATATGATTTTGTTATTATGCTCGCTTCTAAAATGACGAAATAAATCGGTTTGAATAAAAGGCGCATTCTCAGCAATACACAACGTATTGTGTGTACGGGTTGGAGGGGGGAAATCCCACGGGGTTGGAGGGATACTACCGTAATGTTGCTCTCATAAATACTGTGAACATACTACATCAATAATATAACAACTACTGAACAATGCTGAAATCGATTTATCTTTATAAATGAATTCATAATTCCACAATTTTATTCCGTGCGAACATCGATTTGGAACGTCGATTCGGCGTATTTAAACGATTACGGTGTACTTCGTTAATTTTCGGAGAGGGGGGGGGGTACTTGCCTCCGATTTTTTTTATATGTTACATATCTACAGAGGAAAGATGTATTTACGCGTACATGTTGTTGTTTTTTTCTCTCGCTTCTAAAATGATGAAATAAATCGAATTTGATTAAAACTGCACATTCGCAGCTATATACAACTTAATAAATACGGTATGGAGGGTGGTGGGGTGGAATGAGGGGCGGGGTTGCAGGGATACTACCGTAATGGCGTCCTTGAGAAAAACTGTGAACATTCTACTCTAATAATTTATTAAATACAGAACAATGTTGAAATCAATATATCTCTTAAAAAGGATTTCACAATGTCATGGTTTTATATCCCGCGTGAACATTAACATTAACATATGTTACATATCTACAGAGGAAAGATGTATTTACGCGTACATGTTGTTGTTTTTTTCTCTCGCTTCTAAAATGATGAAATAAATCGAATTTGATTAAAACTGCACATTCGCAGCTATATACAACTTAATAAATACGGTATGGAGGGTGGTGGGGTGGAATGAGGGGCGGGGTTGCAGGGATACTACCGTAATGGTGTCCTTGAGAAAAACTGTGAACATTCTACTCTAATAATTTATTAAATACAGAACAATGTTGAAATCAATATATCTCTTAAAAAGGATTTCACAATGTCATGGTTTTATATCCCGCGTGAACATTAACTTCGAAAGGCGATTGTTCATATTTTAGCGAACACGGTGTACTTTGTTAATTTCGGGAAAAAAAAAGTACTTTTTTCTGATTGACTTTAAATTTTGGGTTTTAATAGTAGACATGTCAATGAACACTTTAATGAAAAAAAATTCATTCTCGCTGTTAAAACTTCATTTTTTTGCATTTTTTTCGGATTCAGAAAATTAGCATTGCAACATATATTTTCACTATCCTCATTTCCTTTCCCGACGTACCGTTACAATTTGGTTTGTTAAAACTTATTCTGACCACTCCGGCATATACCAAAAGCATGTATAGATCAGAAATTTAATCTGGAATGCATGGATACATACATTTGAAATATATGTATTGAAATAATTGAATTATTTCATTTCTTGTGTACCCGGTCGCGTCTGTAAATGTATATGCATTATGCCGTCTTTGCGTCCGTGGGTCATGTTAGTTAATTTTGGGAAAAAAAAAGTACTTGTCTCCGATTTCATTAAAAATGTGCGTATGGACAGAGGAAAGATTTATCTACGCGTACATGCATTTGTTTTTATTCTCGCTTCTAAAATGACGAAATAAATCGATTTTGATTTAAAAGCGCATTTTTGGCAATTTAAACCTTAAAACAACCTAAATTCATCCCTTTGAAAAATACCTTTAACTATTAATGGGAATTACACGAAGTGTACGCCAATTATGTTCGACCAATGTAGTTTGTGAATATTATTACTTTAACAACGATCTGTGATTGTGTTTTGTTATAATCCCAGTTTATAAATAAGAGGTGTATAAATCTGACCAGTGAAAATTTTCCCAATAATGTCATTTTGTTATCGATTTTATCACGTGACCTTGTTTGATAAATATTCATACGCCATAGGGCTGGCGTTCCTACTGATGTGTACACATCTGCGTATACAGGTAGCTACGCACCTGTCAGCCGTCACTCTTGCATTCGCGCGGTAAACAAACTCATCAAATTGTTTAGTTTAATAATATTTTATTGCAGATATGTTATAATACATCAATTCAACATCACAATATTCATAGCAACATATGCAAATGGATTGAACTACAAGTTATTACAACATTTTTTAATTGAACGCATAGATTTCATTGGCTTAGAAAGTATGTTAACCTGTAAAACTGTTTTATTCGGAACCTCGATTCCGATACAAAATAGTTATACCTCGTTGGAATTCCCTATCTTCACCGGATACCCATGAAAGATTCTTATAATCACACAACACTTATCAACCAATGCCACCACCAGACTTGTGTATGTGACCATGAAAACGATCACCCGTAACGATAATCACACAGATCTCACGCAAGCAACATTTATAATAATTAGCAAGTACCACGTGGATCCAGTCGCACGTGATCCATGTGGGAATCACCGGTTTAGTATTAGAGTGACCGGAAATTGGATCAGATATGTAAAATACTGTTACGGATGTACACATATTGATAAGCACATCTAAATATATCTAATCAACCATATCAGACAATTCTTTCCTAATAAACGCTGTCCCCATTACTTACCCATGAACAACTATCTCATATGTCATTACCAAGCATGTTAATATTCTGTAATCTCCGGAAGCGTATAGCTACCAGAAGATTAAAAGAAATGATCACATACGTACGTGTTAGTATCACTTACGAACGTGTTAACAATTGCGTACGAACGTGTTACTATCACGTACCTGCAGATTACAACCGCGTACGTAAGTGTTAGCTATCACGTACGTACATATTACCACCACGTACGTAAGTGTTAGCTACCACGTACGTAAGTGTTAGCTATCACGTACAAACATGTTACTATTAACCGTGAACAGCAGCATTAACAGAGGCAGACTATCCTCACCATCATCAACAACAACAACAACAACAACAACATCATCATCTTCATCATCATCATCAACATCATCGTCGTCATTTTCTTTAATCTAGTTAGCCAACATGAACGTAACAACAGTAGTAATAATGATGGTGATGATAATGATGTTGATGATGATGATGATTATGATAATGATAATGATGATGATGATATTATGGATGGTGTGATGATTATGGTTATGCTGATGATAACTTTGATGCTGATGCTGGCGACGGTGATGGTAATAAGAATGATATTGATGTTGATGATTATGATGATGTGATGTGATGTGATGATTATATGGTTTCCGTTCAACGTTGCTTAACGTCTCACACCACAATTAATTTTCCATAGGGTCCCATTGTAATGTTTTTGTTCGTGGCATAGAGATAAAAAAGATTTTTCAACATGTATTTATGCTTAAATTCTTCATTGATCCAATATCTGCAATTTAAAACTCATTTAACAAATATTTACCAGATTGACCTTTTTTAATTTCATGTTTGCGTGACACCCTTAAACATTTAGACAAAAATACAACCCCGTGGTGATTAGACCCATGATGTGTAAAATGAGGCAGCATTAGCTAGAAATCTGATATCAACATGCATTTTTCTGTGATCTCTTCCTAAAATGCTGTAGATTTAGAACCTGGTAAAGATAAATCAATGTATCCTGTAAAATGTAGAAAAGCGAACTTGTTTTTTTTTATCTACCTCCTTCATCTGTAGGGCACGAGTATTCAAGGGAGATAATAGTGGTGTGAGTTCTAATAGGTATGAAAGCACCAATTATATTCCCCATAGACACCAATGTTAAAGTGTCACATATTAATGATTTGCTGCAAATTCAACTCAAGTATGGATAATGCAGCAGTGTAATGTTCATATAGAAAACTTTTTTTCCACTTCAAAAATCACCAGAAAACGTGGGGTCACAAGACATGTAAGGAAGTTCTTGTTTGTTTACTAAACAGGTCAAGGGAACAGCTGTTTTTATTGATCGACTGTTTTCATTGCTCACAAAGTGTAAGCATAGAGTCGAAATTTCGAAAATGTTCATCAGTGATCCAGTAAAACCTATTAATACGCTTCTTATACATATTACCACAAAATCGAATAGAAATGGGCAGTTTTCCCCTACTTATAATGCCCGTTTCCATCGAAAAAGGAGGGATTACTTTTTATTATAGGAACTACATTCGACTACACCTCGGAGGTTTACATGTAATTGGTGGTGGTAAACCTATAGTAACATGTACGAACGTGATAGGGAATACGTACGTACGTGTTAGCTATTAAGTACGAACGTGTTACTATCATGTATTACTATTACGTACGACCGTCGTACGTGTTAGCTATCGAGTAGTACTACATACTAGACAACTGCCACGTACACACGTGCTTATGTGTACTGTTAGCAACTGCCAGAGGCAGAAAAAAACATCAATACTCAATCTCCACGCAAAGTTATCGTTCCTTGCACTCCCATATATCTCTGCTAACTACTAAATTACATGATTTTGGTAAAACCTGTTAAATTGGAATATGTTTGCCTGAAACTTATTTATTTCTTGTGTAAATATAATTTGCAGAATAGCTGCAAATTAGATGTTGCAAGATTTAAAATAATGCTTGAAAACAATTTAGTTTTAATCGGGACTATTTTACTACAAAAAATATACGTACTTAGGTCTCCTCAATCGAAACGCATATTTAAACATTTCAAACCGAAGCTCGATAGCAGAAAATTACAGAAACAAATTAACTCATAGAAATAAAAATTGAAATTATGTAATATAGGTCTATATTTTATCTTTGCAGATCACTCAAATATATTTTTTATAAACATCGTCATAACTTTTTTGAATAACACGTGAACTAACCGTTCGCCCTACTTCCTTTGACGTTGACAAAGTCAAATGAGAAACGAGTGCACTCTGGGTAGAGATTGCATCAATACTATCATTAACAGCATCGTCATCATCGTTATTTTATTGAATCTAGCCCACATGAACGCAGAAACAGCAGCAATAACCTTGATAATGATGATGATGACGATGTTGATTATGATGATGAATCAGTAAGCCTGAGAAAGCAGTTGGAAGCAGTTAGCCAGTTGTAGCAGTTAGATACAGTTAGCCATAGGAAGCCGTTGGAAGCAGTTAGCCAGTTGTAGCAGTTAGATACAGTTAGCCATAGGATGCCGTTGGAAGCAGTTAGCCAGTTGTAGCAGTTAGATACTTTTAGCCAGAGGAAGCAGTTGGAAGCAGTTAGCCAAGGAAACCGATGGACGCAGTTAGTCAGAGGAAGCCTTTGGATGCAGTTAGCCGATGGAAGCATTTAGCCAGAGGAAGCAGTTGGAGGAAGTTAGACAGTTGTAGCAGTTGAAAGCAAGTTAGCCAGTGGTAGTAGTTGGAGGTAGTTAGCCAGCGGAAGCCGTTGGAAGCAGTTAGAGAAAGTAGCCAGAGGAAGTAGTTGGAAGCAGTTTGCCAGAGGAAGCCGTTGGAAGCAGTTAGCCAAAGAAACAGTTAGCCAGAGAAAGTAGTTGGAACCAGTCAGTCAGAGGAAGCCGTTGGAAGCAGTTAGTCAGAGGAAGCAGTTGGAAGGAGTTAGCCAGACGAAGTCGTTGGAAGCAGTTAGCCAGAGGAAGCAGTAGCCGAGGGAAGCAGTTAACCAGAGGAAGTTGTTGAAAGCAGTCAGCCAGAGGAAGCAGTTGGAAGAAGTTAGACAGAGGAAACCGTTGAAATCAGTTAGCCAAATGAAGCAGTTAGCCAGAGGAAGAATTTGGAAGCAGTTAGCTAGATGGAGCCGTTGAAAGCAGTTAGCCAAAGGACGCAGTTAGTCAGAGGAAGCAGTTAGCCAAAGGAAGCAGTTAGCCAGAGGAAGTAGTTAGAAGCAGTCAGCCAGAGGAAGCAGTTAACCAAAGAAAGCAGTTAGCCAGAGGAAGCAGTTAGCCAGCGGTAACAGTTGGTCTCCCTTTTTACATTTCTTCATATTACTTCATCATATTTTCAATACAATGCTCTGGAATAGTCGTTATTAATTGTCACTTTACAGATGGTTTGAAATTATATAATACAAGTTGTTGATGCCATTAACCCGTTCAGTACCATAAGGTGGAAAAGGTGACTGAAGTGATGGCGCAGTGGAAGTAAAAGAACAAAACAAGCCATGTATTTGGTTAAAACATTATTATATTCAAAATATAAATACTTAATTTGGCATATTTATAACAACACATAGCTATGAAAGACAAAATCACATGTGTTCCCTAGCACCATAATATCACGGCATAGATACAACTATTTAATAATACGACCCTACATATAAGCCGAACTACTAGGGGACAGGGAATATAACCTCATATTATTGGCACGTGCAAAATACATAGACAACTGTCATTCCCAGATCTGATGTAAAACTTTAATGACATTTGGCCCCAGTTGGCAGAAGACAAAAGTTGACATGGGCCTTAAAAATGATCAACTGTCATTCCAAGATCTGATATCAAACCTGAAATACATAGCCAACTGTCATTCCCAACAAGAGCTCACCCGCCCTGCCACCCGATAGGATTGGTACTGAGCACCATGGTTTCCCCCCCCATCAACCCCTCCCCGGATGGAAACTTGGAACTGAGTACCATGGTCCCCACGCACCCCGGCCCCATCCTATGGCAACTTACTTGGAACTGAACACCATGGTTTCGAGTTGAATGAGGATCGAGAACGTGATATTCAGTCATCATCACCATCTCAATTTCCATTACCGTCATTTTCCAAACCAATATAACCTAAGCTGTTCATGGATTGCTTAATGACTGTTATTACCTATCTGCTTCTATACTATAACAATGAGCAACTTCTATACTATAACAATGAGCAACTTCTATAGTATAACAATGAGCAACTTCTATATTATAACAATGAGCAACTTCTATACTACAACAATGAGCAACTTCTATACTACAGCAATGAGCAACTTCTATAATACAACAATGAGCAACTTCCATACTATAACAATGAGCGACTTCTATACTACAACAATGAATGACTTCTATACTATAACAATGATCAACTTCTATACTATAACAATGATCAACTTCTATACTATAACAATGAGCAACTTCAATACTATAACAATGAGCAACTTCTATACTATAACAATGAGCAACTTCAATACTATAACAATGAGCAACTTCTATACTATAACAATGAGCAACTTCTATACTATAACAATGAGCAACTTCAATACTATAACAATGAGCAACTTCTATACTATAACAATGAGCGACTTCTATACTATAACAATGAGCAACTTCTATACTATAACAATGAGCAACTTCTATACTACAACAATGAGCGACTTCTATACAATAACAATGAGCAACTTCTATACTATAACAATGAGCAACTTCAATACTATAACAATGAGCAACTTCTATACTATAACAATGAGCAACATCTATACTATAACAATGAGCAACTTCTATACTACAACAATGAGCAACTTCTATACTATAACAACGAGTAACTTCTATACTATAACAATGAGCAACTTATATACTATAACAATGAGTAACTTCTCTAATACAACAATGAGCGACTTCTATACTATAACAATCAGCGACTTCTATACTATAACAATCAGCGACTTCTATACTATAACAATGAGCAACTCTATAACAACGAGCAACTTCTATACTATAACAATGAGTAACTTCTATAATACAACAATGAGGAACTTCTATAATACAACAATGAGCGACTTCTATACTATAACAATGAGCAACTTCTATACTATAACAATGAGTAACTTCTATACTATAACAATGAGCAACTTCTATACTATAACAACGAGCAACTTCTATACTATAACAATGAGTAACTTCTATAATACAACAATGAGCGACTTCTATACTACAACAGCGAGCGACTTTTATACTATAACAACGAGCAACTTCTATACTATAACAACGAGCAACTTCTTTACTATAACAATGAGTAACTGCTATAAAACAACAATGAGCGACTTCTGTACTACAACAATGACCAACTTCTATACTATAACAACGAGCAACTTCTATACTATAAAAATGAGTAACTTCTATACTACAACAATGAGCAACTTCTATACTATAACAATGAGTAACTTCTATAATACAACAATGAGCGACTTATATACTACAACAATGAGCAACTTCTATATTTTCTATACTATAACAATGAGCAACTTCTAAGTAACTTCCATACTATAACAATGAGCAACTTCTATATCTTCTATACTATAACAATGAGCAACTTCTATACTATAACAATGAGCAAATTCTATATCTTCTATACTATAACAATGAGCAACTTCTATACTATAACAATGAGCAATGTCTATACTATGACAATGAGCAACTTCTATATCTTCGATACTATAACAATGAGTAACTTCTATAACACAACAATGAGCGACTTCTATACTATAACAATGAGCAACTTCTATACTATAACAATGAGCAATTTCTATACTATAACAATGAGCACCTTCCATATCTTCTATACTTTAACAATGAGCAACTTTTATACTATAACAACGAACAATGAGCAACTTCTATACTATAACAACGAGTAACTTCTATACTATAACAATGAGCAACTTATATACTATAACAATGAGTAACTTCTATAATACAACAATGAGCGACTTCTATACTACAACAATGAGCAACTTCTATACTATAACAATGAGTAACTTCTATAATACAACAATGAGCGACTTCTATACTATAACAATCAGCGACTTCTATACTATAACAATCAGCGACTTCTATACTATAACAATGAGCAACTCTATAACAACGAGCAACTTCTATAATACAACAATGAGGAACTTCTATAATACAACAATGAGCGACTTCTATACTATAACAATGAGCAACTTCTATAATACAACAATGAGCTACTTCTATACTATAACAATGAGCAACTTCTATACTATAACAATGAGCAATTTCTATACTATAACAATGAGCAACTTCTATATCTTCTATACTATAACAATGAGTAACTTCTATAATACAACAATGAGCGACTTCTATACTACAACAATGAGCAACTTCTATACTATAACAATGAGCAACTTCTATACTATAACAATGAGCAACTTCTATACTATAACAATGAGCAACTTCTATATCTTCTTTACTATAACAATGAGCAACGTATATACTATAACAATGAGCAACTTCTATACTATAACAATGAGCAACTTCTATATCTTCTATACTATAACAATGAGCAACTTCTATATCTTCTTTACTATAACAATGAGCAATGTCTATACTATAACAATGAGCAACTTCTAGACTATAACAATGAGCAATTTCTATACTATAACAATGAGCAACTTCTATATTTTCTATTTTATAACAATGAGTAACTTCTATAATACAACAATGAGCGACGTCTATACTACAACAATGAGCAACTTCTATACTATAACAATGAGCAACTTCTATACTATAACAATGAGCAACTTCTATATCTTCTTTACTACAACAATGAGCAACTTCTATACTATAACAATGAGCAATTTCTATACTATAACAATGAGCAACTTCTATACTATAACAATGAGCAATTTCTATACTATAACAATGAGCAACTTCTCTAATATAACAATGAGCAATTTCTATACTATAACAATGAGCAACTTCTATACTATAACGATGAGCAATTTCTATTTGGCAAATGAGTATTGCTGAACTTAATGCATTTAATCAGCAACACTATTTTTTCTTTGCTAAAATATTAATATATGCAAAAGGTCAAGCATTATATTCAATGGAACAAGAGCAATAACTCTAGTATTAAGATAATGCCACAATAGAATTTGATGAAAACTTGCCTTAATTTACGCAGTTATACATACACAGATATGGAAGAGCTGGCACACCCTTTAAATTGATTTTAAAATAATGAATACTTAAAATTAAAATACATGGGTCTGTTTGATCCTAAAGAACAATTTAAAAATGTTTAAATGCTAATACTTATACGATAATGTTCTAGCCTTGTACATTAGACATAAGATATGTAATTACCTATGTACTTCTGCAATATTGGATCTAAGACTGTTATAGCATCAACATCATTATCTTCAGCAGCAGCAGCAGAAAAAATGAGTGTTTGGATATTCCATGTTTTACTTAGTTTTTAGATGCATCATCACATGACTGAAGCTATTTAGAGCTACTCCCTGAGACAGGGAAATGATCGGCAGTCCTGGATCACCATATTCTGACCACCTAATTGATTCCTCTTGATCAGCAGTACGGTTCATCAGACCACCAAGTCGGCATCTGCTTTCAACAGAATAATCAGCTGGAAGAAAGCATCTCTAACTCACAACACTGTGGTTATGGGGCAAACATTCTACAACTAGACCACAGCACCCACCCCTCAACTGAGCTATAACTAGGCCACAGCAACCACACCTCAACTGAGCTACAACTATGCCACAGCACACACCCCTCAACTGAGCTACAACTAGACCACTTCACCCACCCCTCAACTGAGCTACGACTAGACCATAGCACCCACCCCTCAACTGAACTACAACTAGACCACAGCACCCAACCCTCAACTGAGCTACAACTAGACCATATCTCCCACCCTCAACTGAGCTACAACTAGACCATAGCTCCCAACCTCAACTGAGCTACAACTAAACCACAGCACTCAACCCTCAACTGAGCTTCAACTAGACCACAGCACCCTACCCTCAACTGGGCTACAACTAGGCCACAGCACCCACCCCTAAACGGAGCTATAACAAGGTCACAGCACCCACCCCTCAACTGAGCTACAACTAGACCATAGCACCAACCCCTCAACTGAGCTACAACTAGACCATAGCACCAACCCCTCAACTGAGCTACAACTAGACCACAGCACCCATCCCTCAACTGAGCTACAACTAGACCATAGCACCAACCCCTCAACTGAGCTAATACTAGACCACAGCACCCATCCCTCAACTGAGCTACAACTAGACCATAGCACCCACCCCTCAACTGAGCTACAACTAGACCACAGCATCCACCCCTCAGCTGAGCTACAACTAGACCATAATACCCTACCTTCAACTGGGCTACAACTAGGCCACAGCACCCACCCCTCAACTGAGATACAACTAGACCACAGCACTCACCCCTCAACTGGGCTACAACTAGGCCACAGCGCACACCCCTCAACTGAGATACAACTAGTCCACAGCTCCCATCCCTTAACTGAGATACAACTAGACCACAGCACTCACCCCTCAACTGGGCTACAACTAGGCCACAGCGCACACCCCTCCACTGAGCTACAACTAGTCCACAGCTCCCATCCCTTAACTGAGCTACAACTAGATTACAGCTTCCACCCCTCAACTAAGCTACAACTAGATCACAGCTCCCACCTCTAAATAAACTATAATTGAACCACAGCACCAACCCCTACTACAACTAGACCACAGCAGCCATCCCAGCTACAACTAGACCACATCACTCACCCCAACTACAACTAGACCACAGCACCCTCCTCAACAGAGCTACAACTAGACCACAGCACCCACCTCAACTAATCTTCAACTAGACCACAGCACCCACTCAAACTACAACTAGACCACAGCATCCACTCCAACTGAGCTTCAACTAGATCACAGCACACCCCAACTAAGCTAAAAGTAGACCACAGCACACACACCCAACTGCATCTAGACCACAGCACCCACCTCTAAAATAACGTAAATTTAATGGAGCACATGGCCAATGTTTTTGAGCACTTGGCCTATACACAGTAGAGGGCGGATCTTCTTGTCAGAACCATTAGTGAGTCAAAGATGTGATTTATCAATTAGTATTTAATACAATGATGAACCTAACCCATCTTACGCTTCTAACAAAGAAAGAATGAAGCAACTTAGTAATTTAACTAGCAGCAATAATGTCATGTGTACGAGCCTCCTGCCAGCAATAATGTCATGTGTACGAGCCTCCTGCCATTTGTACCAGTCCTCAACAATCCATGAAAACTTTTGAAAGCGCACATGAAGTTCATTATAGAGTGAAAAATTCTAAGTCAAGCAAAGGGCCATAATTCTATAATAAATTAGACATGAACAAGGTATGATGTAGAGGGACATAAGGTCGCCAGTTGTTTTGTGTATTTGAAGTTTTGGAACTTTTGGAACAGTCCATTCGAATGCAAGTAGTAAAATTGTGTTTAAAATACGAGACATTATACAATGTTCGAGTGGATAATTTTAAGTCAAAGAAAGGGCCATAATTCTGTCATAAATTAGGCAATCAACAATAGGTGATGTAGAGGGACATACGGTCATCAGTTGTTATGTGTATATGAAGTTTTGGAACAACTCATTCAGACGCGACGTTACGGTCTACACCTCAAATAATTTTCCCATTGGGTTACTGTACAGCCTTTTCCAACATCTGAACTTTAAAGGTGGGCAGCAGACATTGTTGTTGATTTAATATATTCAGTATAGCCATGACTAGGAATGTAAAACAATAAAACACATAAGTTAGCCAGTTGTTTTTTTCTCGCTCATGTTTATGTGACCCCTATGGAAAATACAAAATGCATATTGTGTCTAGCTGAATATGTGGTGATTAGGTCAAACACTTCTGAAATTTAAATGAAACCTCATACCAACACTGGATTTTCTGTATCATCTGCCTTTTACACAGCAGATGTACGCTAAAGCACAAAAACACACATTTTTCTTGCCTAAAATTGAGAAAAAAAATGAATTATTTTCTGTTTTCCATTTGTCTCTAGGTCCGTGAGCTTTCAGGGGAGATAATAAGGGTGTGAGACCTTACGGACAGCGTGGTTTCTATATAGTCCCCTACTTCACTCAATGAAAACGGGAGTATGATAATGTTGGGGAACTATATGGATGATGACTTGTTAAAGAACACATTATCGAAGGGACATAACACGTACATTGAATTACGTATAAAGTATAACACTTACTTCCCATTGAAAATATGCAGACCTTCCAAATTCAGAATTTCCGGATGTTTAAATGAGTTCTCCGGACACAATATTAAACAAATATGTATGTTTATCAGTAATCTTAGGTAAATATATAAGTTAGTATATGACTAGTATTGTACAACACATCATCGGACAAGTTTCCTAATGCTTCCGTACTGACTTTTCGTGACATTAACCCCTTTTGGTACCTCCTGCCAGAAAGTGTTGCATACAATTGTTACACGGATAGTTTGCTTACAAGTGGACATGTCGTTGCCTTTATTTTATGGAAATGACAATTATTAAAAACATGTTGTATGGAGCTCTTTAAGAAAAATGTTATTTTTCATGACGACTATTGCTTCTTTGAGGAGGGAATATTTATCTCCATCTCATCTCCATCTGAGGTTGTTGTTCCAATCAATAAACCCATAGTTCATATTGTTTGAGTATTGTTTGGGGTGAGGAAGGCGGGAGGGGCGGGGGTGGGCGTCGTCGGAGGGATAATATCCTATGGTGTGTTTTTTTAAAGGGCTCCCCGACCAACAACAAACAAACACATATAAGCACACGCATCCTTGAGAATTGAGATGACAAAAATTGTCCGCGTACATCTTTTTACCCTGTGAAAGTTTTAAAAACCCATGTGACGTCACATTTCTTGTAACTTGTGGTGTTGGAATGTGGACTTCGGGGAAAACACGGTATTGTGATTGTTGCAATGTTTTTAATAAAATTAGATTAAAAAGATCTATCATGTTACCGATTTATTTATAAACATTTAGCTACTGAATGACATTTTGTTTATTACCGTTTATAAGCTAATTAATTATTTCAGAATTTATCACGCAGTGAGCTGACCTCTGTTTACTCATGCACCTATCAATATTTTGCCCCAGGGGGGGGGGGCGGCGGGCAGACCCAGGGGAATTAGACAATCCTCTCTTTTTGGGGTCTAATTCTCCACCCTAGAGCCAATCTTTTTGTCTAAATCCCCATAGTGGGAGATGCTTTGTGAATCAAATGCCCCGGGGGTGAAGCAAGCTAGCGCCCATATTGCCAGTTTAGCATTTTTCCACCATGAACTGGCTACAAATCAGCCAAAACAATGTCAGCAATTCGACAGTTTAACCAATGGTTTATGGAGAAAAACCTAGCATCAATTTAATACTTTAGTATTCTGATAGAAAGCAATGAAGGTAAAAAGTTACAGCACACTGTAAATTTCATATTTTATTTTGTTTTTTTACATAACAAATTCACTAAACATCCGCCTCTTTCTCTTCCGCCCAAATCTTGACAGTTCAACAACAATATCTGAAATATAGATTACTTAATTAAGTCTATGAATAATGCAGACTTTGTTACATGGGATAGATGCCTACCATGCTTTGTCAGGAGTACAGGGTAATTCTGGTCTACGATATTCGCAAAAGCAATTTATCAGTTAAACTTGACTCCAGCTGTGTATTTAATATTAACTTTTAATATGTATACATATATAAATTATACAGTGCTGAATTGATAATACTACTTTACATATACTACTAGTAAGACAAAATCAAGCAATCAACATTTTACTTCACACAGAAAACCTACTATTGGAAAAGCTTGTCACTATTAGCATAATAAAATATTCATAGAAGTCAGAGTTATAGAACTTGGTGTGATAACTTGTACAATGGTACTCAATACTTATTTAAAGTTTCAAAACAAAACATGTATTGGTTGAAGAGATATTAATGAAATAACAAATCGGTACGTGACGGGACGGACAAAGTGATTCCAATATAGCCCCCAAACCATAGGTTTTGGGGGTATAACTATAAAGCCTGGTAGCATGGTGTACTCACTGTCTGGTGCACTCTCTGTACTAGGGGTTGCCTGGGTAGAATTATGGTTGGCGCTTGTAGTGGCTTGTCTACTAGGGGCTGCCTGGGTAGAATTATGGTTGGCGCTTGTGGCAGCTTGTCGACTAGGGGTTGCCTGGGTAGCAGAATGGTTGGCGGCTTGTCGACTAGGGGTGGCCTGGGTAGCATTATGGTTGGCGGCTTGTCTACTAGGGGCTGCCTGGGTAGAATTATGGTTGGCGCTTGTGGCGGCTTGTCGACTAGGGGTTGCCTGGGTAGCATTATGGTTGGCGACTTGTCTACTATGGGTGGCCTGTGGTTCATGCGTCTCTGTCTTTTTCCTTTGGTCTTTCTAGAAAAATAGATATTTATTTAACAAGGGCTGAGACCACAATACAAAGACTTGAGACATTTCCATGACAGAGGAGGAACACAGTAGCAGTAGTTCCTTGTAGTATAGTAAGAAAATAAACATGCCAACAAAGTTTTGTTAAGATTCAGTGAAAAATACGGCCTTAAAAGTGTATTTAAGCTGTTAATTGTTTGGAGTGTAAAACTGCCACCTGTGTTCAGTTCCAGTTTCTACAGATTTCTTTATATTTCAAGAGTTTTTGATGTCCGCAAATCAGACATATTAATGTCAAGCCACTTCTTTAATGTCGAGGCATTTGTTTTAGAAATTTCTGTCATGATGTGCATAAATTACCTTTTTCAGAGACCTTGTCTCTGCGGCCTTTGCCTTGCCCCTTTCTCGGTTGGCAGTAACAGTCCTCAGATGGTCCAACCAAATGTTTACCTGTTTCCATACAAAATCAACATTTAATACATTCATATTTATCAATTTGGAACATAACCTAAATAAACTGCTGCATGCATAGATTCAATTAATTTTTAATTAAAACAAGAAAATACCACTGCTGAATGTGAAGATGACAAATGTATAGCCATGACCGATTACAAACATATCAATGTATTTGAAACTTTAATTGATACTGTTTTATTAGAGCCTATTATTAGATCATTGTTATCTGTCAATCCTGTAAACCAACTACGCATACTCAGGAATGGAAGAAACACAATATAGCTCCACATAATAAACTAACCAATTTGATGACAGCTACCCTTGTTGGCAGAAGGAAAGCCAAGATTCACAAAGGGGGCGTCATCATAAGCGGTTGAAATGGCTCAAGGTAAGGAAAGATTTATGGTATATATACTGTTGCAAAGCTATGAATTGTTATTGCATTTGAAGCTAGCAAAAATATAGGTTGTTCTTGTATATAACTGATAATTCGGAAGTGACCATTATCATTCGTTACAAGGATAAGGCATTCAGGATTTTACCCGCGTTGACCTTTAAAATGATCCTAGAAACAAGATAAAATCCTAACTATTGAAGGGCTGGAATTGATTGATGCAAACCTCTTCCACTGGTAAAGTACACTCGGTACTAAGGAGAGCTTCATCCGTACTGCCATCTGTATGTGCCTTCTGTAGAACGTCAGAGGGTGGCAGATGGACTCCCTACAACCAAATTGATAAAACAATTGAAACTAGAACTTGTCAAGGAAGCTTTCGCGCATCCACACGCTGCATGTTTGAAAGTCAATTAAAAAGTTGAAACATGAAACGGTTTAAAAAATGACAAAGGGTTGACCTTTAACCTCCGAGGATGACCTTGACCTATGAAGTAGGGCCTTGGATGCGACCCATCATCTTCATGTTATAAATATTTGTGCCAGGTTATTTAAAAATCCTAATATACATCAAGACAAAGTTACAGCCAGAAAACTACATATTATAACAATGTTTGATCTTTGACCTCAAGGTCACAGCAATAATGTGGCAAAGTTTCAAGTATCTAGTATGAATGGTGTAGGAGATAGATGCTAGGATACACAGGCAGACGGATGCACGCATGTACGGGGACAGGTAGCATAGTGGATAAGCTATGTCACAAGAAAATCATCCAAGTGGTGACTAAAACACGGGGAAAACACAAATGTGCAGTTATACAAGTTATATTATACTAACATTAAGTTACTGCTAGTAACAAGGTTCAAATAGTCATGACAGATTCTCTTTGACTGGACTGCAAATAAAATCATGTTCAAGATATACATCATACCTTAAGCCTTTTTTCAATGACTTCTCTTGGTGGGAGGAAGTGACCACCACAGCACTCATGGTCAGGACAGCTTCCCGGTCTTCTGTCTCCATCAGGCATGGGGAAAGGCAGGAAGGTGAGAGGTGGTCCACCAGGAAACCACAGCATAGACTGAAAAGCAGACACTGTACAGTAGTTCTTTTTTTATCAGGTTTGAATTTATTTTATATGTCTATGGAATGACCATATAGTGTATATATTTTGCAAGAACTGTATAATAATGGCTTGACTGATTTCATTTCAACTACAGCTATCACTGTAAATTATTCATACTCCCTGGACCCACTATAAATAAAAATGTGATTGTCAGTGTCAGAAAATATTGACTTTTGTGTGTTTTTATGCTCTTTGAAATATATGTATTTAATGAAAAGGCATACAATGATCTTGGCCTCAAATGCACTACATCTTGCATTCCTATAAAATATATATGATCTACAAATTTACTGAGATGAAAAAAACTTAATTACCTCATCCATATCATCAGGTCTTCCTTGTTTACACAATGGATGAATACATCCTTCTTCGTAGCAGCAAGCTAGGTGGAAAACGTACTTCCTTGGCCCATGATCAATGATATGTTTATTTCTCAAATCCCACAACATCATCACTTCATTTAGTGTTTCTTTTTTCTCTATTTTCAGTGCCTCTTTTTCAGCTTTATTTCCTCTTCTCCACTTTTTGAAAACATGACTTGATTCTTGTTCTTCAGAACTATCTGGTCCTTTAAATAGCTGTATACCCGTACCAGCACAAGGAGCTCCATTTACGTAATCTATATAGACATCAATTGCAGCATTTAAATTACTGGTAAGTCTATCCGTATTTACATTTCCAGTGTCTGGGTCAGTGACTGGTCCATTTAGGGTTGAAGGTATGAACAACCCACTCCTTGCCCGCCCTTCCATCCCATTTTGTAGTTCAACCCGGTTTAGGTTGCTGTTTCCCCTATCCCGACTGGTTATCAGTTGTATTCTGGTTGGCTTCATAAGATGTCGTTTCGTCCAGAAAAGCTGAACTTCTTCATGCCCTGGACCCTCATCTACACCACCATCAACTCTTATACACTCCGTTTTCCCCTTCAATGAATGTTTGATGGAATCAATGTCCAAAGTTTGAAGAAATTTCAGATCAGAATAATGCTGCGCGGGATTTTTTGCATGGACTGGTTGCGCTTTCACAACTCCAACACACACCTCGTTGGTGGTTTCAGAACCAGTAAAATTGTATGAGGTGGTCTGGAGGTTGGAGGGATACTTGTTGGTGTAGTCAGTTTTTGTGGTTAATGGTGCTGAACCTGTAACACATGGTAGTGGGTGTTGACTTGAAGTCATTGCATCCAATCGAAAAACCGAACAATCGTCTCTGTTAATATTCGTTTTACCTCTGCCATCAGTGTATTGCAAAATGTCCAAGCCTTGATAAAAACTACATGACCAGTGATGGTCTGGGTTGTACTTAACCTCAAATCCTTTCCTTGCTCTTCTGGTTGTTATTGCAGCAACCCCTCTGTAGCGATTAGATGACAACCTTCTCTTGTTGCGTGCTACACAAAGCTGTACAACAGTTCCATAGCTGAAATTTTGTTTATATGTCTTTTGAAGATGAGACTGAATTCGCTTGTATGTCACTTTTGGTTTTATTTTATTTTTTATATTTCCATCAAATGTCAACACCCCTGTTCTCCGCCAGGCATCTGCCCCTACACTACTATTTTTAACATATGTCTCCATGGTTTTACCAATATCCGGAAATTGTTTAAGAATTCCACTTGTTTTCTTACCCACTTTTCTTTTCAAAAAACGTCTTTCAGCTATAATTTTATTGGCATTTGCTCGTGCTTTTCGACGAATTGACAACGTTCTCTTGGCAATTACCCTTTTCCCATTTTCATCTAAAAGATTATGAATACCAGCAAGTTCATCTGTTGTGATTTCAGTATCACTATCTGTGTCCTCAATTACTTCATCATCATGATGTCTTGTTTCAATGAGCCGATTTCTTAAAAGAAAAGCTTGACGACTTTGTTCAATCAGTTTTTCTTCATTATCTGCCCAACCCAACACAGGTATCAAACCAGCAAAATCAAGCAATAGTTGATTTAATTGTTCATTATTCAAAGTTAAATTACTTTCTAACACCCTAGCAAATGCAAACCAATTGTATTGTAATTCTCTTAAAAGGTCCATTAACTGGTGGGGATTCATATATGGCAAATTAACATTCACCTCTTCGTACAAGTCATACTGACTATTATCTCTAACATCATTGACATTATCACTGAATTCATCACATCTATCACTGCTGACATCATCACATCTAATATCATCATTATTAACGTTATCATCACAATGTCCAAAATCATCACCAATGATATCATCAAAATCTGCTTCGTCGTCTGTGCTGTCCTCATCTGTGCTGTTTTCAACCTCGAATGAATTAATTCCCAAGCCTTTTAAAACATTCACCTGTAAGTTGGCTAACATGTCAACCCCTTCTCTTATTTCTGTAACTTCTCTCAACGCTTCATCTATTCTGTGCTTTCTTCTATTTATATTGGTGACACCATATTGTATATTCATTTGTGAAGATCCTAACCCACTTGCCTCACTTAGTAAGCATGTCAGACGTTCTCTTTCATCGTCTGACCCTGCCATTTTTAAATAGTTATGGAATTTTTCAGAATTTATTTTTGAAATATGTACATTCTTGTCAAGAGTTTTATACGAAGCAGACAGTAATGCTTTGCACAAAGCAATATTTGCCTTATTGCTAAAAACAAAGTTTGTTTCACATTGTCCAATGTCGATTTTCATAACAATAACCGGCAACTGCAGAACTAAACGCTTTGCTTTTGGAATTCTGTAATTTTTTAAATTGGAATCTGGTCTCAACATTTTAAATGCGCTTTTCAAGTCAATATAGAAATTTCTGTAAATATACAAACACAGTTCCACTTGTCTCTGACATATCATGCATGGCTGTTGATGTTTGGTTACACAAATACTTTTTATTACTTCTACATATTCTAAAATGCTCATATCTACTAAAGAATAAGAAATTCCTTCATTTTCAGTGTATTTTGATAAACCCTTTAACTTCAAGTTTGTAAAATAAACCTTCAGCCCCTTCAAATCAAGACAGGATTGAAGGGGCCTATCTAAAAAAATTCTTCGTTTAAAATAGTGCATGCTGCCATTGATTGAGAAGCTGCTGTTAAGTTGGTATCTATGGTATCTATGGTCATTGGTTTTGTTGTGGGAGCCTCCATTGATTGAGAAGCTGCCGTTAAGTTGGTATCTACGGTATCTATGGTCATTGGTTTTGTTGTTGGAGCCTCCATTGATTGAGAAGCTGCTGTTAAGTTGGTATCTACGGTATCTATGGTCATTGGTTTTGTGGTTGGAGCCTCCATTGATTGAGAAGCTGCTGTTAAGTTGGTATCTACGGTATCTATGGTCATTGGTTTTGTGGTTGGAGCCTCCATTGATTGAGAAGCTGCTGTTAAGTTGGTATCTATGGTATATATGGTCATTGGTTTTGTTGTGGGAGCCTCCATTGATTGAGAAGCTGCTGTTAAGTTGGTATCTATGGTATCTATGGTCATTGGTTTTGTTGTGGGAGCCTCCATTGATTGAGAAGCTGCTGTTAAGTTGGTATCTACGGTATCTATGGTGATTGGTTTTGTTGTGGGAGCCTCCATTGATTGAGAAGCTGCTGTTAAGTTGGTATCTACGGTATCTATGGTGATTGGTTTTGTTGTGGGAGCCTCCATTGATTGAGAAGCTGCTGTTAAGTTGGTATATATCGTATCTATGGTCATTGGTTTTGTTGTGGGAGCCTCCATTGATTGAGAAGCTGCTGTTAAGTTGGTATCTACGGTATCTATGGTCATTGGTTTTGTTGTGGGAGCCTCCATTGATTGAGAAGCTGCTGTTAAGTTGGTATCTATCGTATCTATGGTCATTGATTTTGTTGTGGGAGCCTCCATTGATTGAGAAGCTGCTGTTAAGTTGGTATCTACGGTATCTATGGTCATTGGTTTTGTGGTTGGAGCCTCCATTGATTGAGAAGCTGCTGTTAAGTTGGTATCTACGGTATCTATGGTCATTGGTTTTGTGGTTGGAGCCTCCATTGATTGAGAAGCTGCTGTTAAGTTGGTATCTACGGTATCTATGGTCATTGGTTTTGTTGTGGGAGCCTCCATTGATTGAGAAGCTGCTGTTAAGTTGGTATCTATGGTATCTATGGTCATTGGTTTTGTTGTGGGAGCCTCCATTGATTGAGAAGCTGCTGTTAAGTTGGTATCTACGGTATCTATGGTCATTGGTTTTGTTGTGGGAGCCTCCATTGATTGAGAAGCTGCTGTTAAGTTGGTATCTATGGTATCTATGGTGATTGGTTTTGTTGTGGGAGCCTCCATTGATTGAGAAGCTGCTGCTAAGTTGGTATCTATGATATCTATGGTCATTGGTTTTGTTGTGGGAGCCTCCATTGATTGAGAAGCTGCTGTTAAGTTGGTATCTACGGTATCTATGGTCATTGGTTTTGTTGTGGGAGCCTCCATTGATTGAGAAGCTGCTGTTAAGTTGGTATCTACGGTATCTATGGTCATTGTTTTTGTGGTTGGAGCTGCTGTTGATTCAGCGATTGGGAGTTTGTCACCTTTTTTAAAGAAATTTTGAATTGTTGAAACTTTTCCACGATTGGTTTTATTTTTTGAACCTTTTTTATCATTTTGCTTAACAACTTTGACTTTATTCGCTTTATTGGCAAAATACCAGTTGCTTTTATATTGACTTTTTTCAAGCTCATGTAATTCAAGTTGCTTTAGATTCTTTTCAGCACTTAATCTCTGTATTTCTTTTCTTATAATGGTACATGTCTCAAAATCTCTTATGTCTTCACACCGTGTGAGTTTTTTTTTTAATTTTACGGTCTCGTGGATATTGAAATCAACTTCCTCCTTCAGCTGACTGCTTCTCAGATTTCTTAACTTTGTATCGGTGTTTGGACACCGTTGGTTTGGTTTTGGTTCATTAGGTATGCTGTTTGATCGAGATTTGCCCTTTTTGAACTCGTAACTTTTTGATACTACTTCCCTCGACATCTCGAACAATCTGTGACGATCTGTAGATAAGGACAAGTCGTCCTCTACTAGGGTCACAGCTGCCTCATTGACAGCTTTCTGCCATGTTGTTAAGTCTGTGCCTTCCCGTTGTCTGAAAATTTCGGCAAGTTCTTTTGTAGGTCTTGTTACTTTGGGTATCTGAAATAAAGCAGTATCACATGTTATTTTGGGCATTTATTTACTATTAAAGTGAGTTGAAACATGAGACAAGATAGCCACGACCAGCATGTCCAGCCCATTCGGCATGGAAAGTTTGTTATGGCTTGTAAACCACTGATCTCTCATTGATAAAAGGGTCACAAGTTTGAACTCTGCTACGACCCTATTTTTCTTATGTAGTACAGTTGGTGATTTCTGACGGAGGTTGGTGCCTAGTATCGATGGTTAGGTGAACTACCCACCTGTACATAGGTACCCTGGAGGTAATAAGCGGAAACTGCGAATTGTTTGAAATTCAAAGTCATTTAGAAATTGGTCGAGTTGTTTAAACAAGCTAAATGACATCCATACCTCCGGATGTAACCTCGACCTTTGAGAAAGTGACATGGGTCATGCAACATATCGTCTACTTGTAACAAATATTTACGCCAAATTATTTTAAAATCCCTTTTTGCATGATGAATTTATAGCCTGGACAAACTCGGACAGGTGGATGCACGCATATCAAGGCGCCATTGTGGTGATTATAAATGTGCAGCACACCACAGCTAGGCTTGACAAGAATCAACTTACTAAGTTCAACACTTTATTTAGGGTCAATTATTATTATTTACCAAAGTTGGGACGGTTTCAAGTCGCCACTGCCCATCCTTTATAGTCAGTTTTTGGTAATTTGTAGGGAGTTTTGGGTTGGTCATGTCTGCGGATGAACTTGTGGCTCCAGGGTTTGGTTTCTGAAAGACGAAAATAGTTCTTTCATTGAATTAATATTCCCTGCCAAATGTTCTATGTTATTTACAACCAAATTTTGCACATTGAATTTAAATTTGAAACAAATGCCTGTAATATTGTAGAAAGATGCAAAATGCCAGTATTGGTGAAATATGACCTTTATCTTTGAACTTGACCTTTAATATAAATACAAAGTTCTACAGTTAGACTTTAAACTGAAATTAACAAATAAAATATTTTTTCACATTGAGCAGAAATCTTGACCTAGTGGAAGCACACCTAGATTTACGGCATATATGATAGTTAAATACAAGAATTATTAATTAGAAACTAAAACAAGAGCACCGCGTACGGTACAGACGCTCGACTTCCTGCGTTTTGTCTGTAAAATAATTTTTTAGTCCAAAGAGGGGAGATAAATCTGGATATTCAGGTCACAGGGTTATCTGACTTGTCATTATGAATCCAAGTTGTGATAGTGAAAGATTATTTTGAGATTCAAATGAATACCTTTGATAGTGTTTGAGAAATTGACTTTTTCAGTAAAATTCTAAGTGGGAAAAGGGGAATAACTCTTAATTAATGCTGGATAGAGTTGTCCCCTCATGTCAATGGAAGAAGCTCATCATTTTCTACAAGTGTATATTGAGTTTCAACTTAAAAGCTTTGATAGTGATTGAGAAAATTCAATATAAGTGGAAAATTTGCCATTATTTCTATGTACTAAGTCGAAACAAGTGCAGATAACTCCACAAATACAGGTCACAGGGTTACCAGCCTTGCCACTATCAACTCCCCTTGTGATAGTGAATAAATATTCTGAGTTTCAAGTGGATAACTTTGAGAAAATGACTCGCACGAAAAACTTAACCAACGCACACGCAGACGATCAAGTGACGACAATACTCGACTTTTTTTCTTCGAAAAGTCGAGCTAAAAATGTTTTTGTATCTTTGACCCTGAAATGTGACCTTGACATAACATTCCTAGTTTTGCTCACAGGAATCTGTATGTGACATACAGACAGCAACGATGACAAACAGATGAAAAGTACAAAATCAAATAAGACCTATCACTAAATGTGATAAATACAATGCAGATTCATAATGAGCCTCACCTCAGTCACCTGTTGTTCAGAGAAGATCAGTTGTTTGAGTTTAGCTCGATGAACAATTTTGGGCACCAACTCCTTGAATAAATTGTCGTCTGAAGCTACAGCTAGAAGTCCTTGGCCATCTATTTCATTATCTGGAACAGACACAGATGAAATTTAAAAGGTTGCAGGAATAGTTTTGATATCATTTTAGATTCGGACAATAATGACAATGCTTTCCATAAACAAATTTATAGTTTTAAAAAGTGCAACAACATTAATGAAATATTATAAACAGAAATGATAATAAGCAATTGTTAAAATGGCTTTTTGTTGTTGAAAATTGCAAAAAAAATGAGATCTCGTGTGCTTTTTCAAGTTGAAGTGTGAGCCATCGGAAATATAAATTGCCATATACTATTTCTCTATATCACTAATATCAGCCCTATAAAATATAATAATTATAACACAAAAAGGCAGCACTAAGAATATTGATATTTAAGACATCTACATCTAAGATCAAGTCCATTGACACCTAAAGCTGAAACATCCTTGTTTGTTCTCGGTAATGATGGTCAAATAAATACTGTACAGTCATGCGAATAATAAATTATGAAAAGAGTAGCCAAAAGTCCCTTCAAAGCATTAAAGAGTTAAAACAGTTAGAGCCAAGTCCTGGTTTGTAGAAAATTGTTACGAGTGCCTGATTTTATCAACAAAATAAAAAAAAGCCTATACTCCGGCAATTACAACTCAAATATGCATTCATAATTACAATTAAATAAATCTCTATACTTTTTTTGGATACATCTTCAGGGCTCAAGCTACAGGGCGACTTGTCGCCCTACCTCCGCCGAAATCGCCCTACCTCCGCCGAAATCGCCCAAGAAATATGGTAGGGAGATTTCAAAAAAGTGAAAATTCATATATAAAAAAAAAAAAAAAAAATTGTTTTTAAAGTTTTACTTTACTCAACCTTAGTATATTATTTTCACACTTCTTGAGAAAGTGACATGCCTAAAGGCATAATTAAGACCATGTGTAACCATGGATACCTTGTTGGCCTCCTGTGGGGTAGGAGATAGCTGCCTATGGTTTGTTTATTTAACAGCTTCTAAGTGTCATAAAACTGAGTCACACACACCAATATAATTGTCTATGTTAAGAAAATGATTTACTATTATCTTTGTAATTGATTGAAATAAAAAAAAAAGTAGTCTAAAAAAAATAATATAAAATTAAAAAATACATTATTATAGTTAAAATTACTTAATACAATTAGTATTTAGAAAATCAATGATTTTTTTGGCCATATTTTCTCACCCTGCACATTTGAATGCTGGAATTACTAGAACAAGAATTTCAAATTAATTTCACTTTAGTCTGGCTAACAGAATAGGCAGTCTCACTATTGGTATATTTGGAGCTCACGCTAGTAGTCATGAAATTGTATGATTGTGCCAACGTTGACTCGCTCAAATGGACAGTCCACAACTTCGGAGCAATTTAAGAAGCCATTTTGGGCAAAGATTGCTACATTCAGTAATACCCAGAGATATTGCTGACCGCCGGCGCTTCTGCCGAGCAATCAGTATGACAAGACAAGCTGGTGGACTGTGATAGTTTAAGCATGCTACTATTTACCTCATGAATGTTAAACAGTTTGTGCAAAGGTCTGATTTGTAGCCAATGGCATTTCAGAATGGGATTAGTAAGTCATCTAGCTAGCAAGCATAAGTATTAATATACATATATAAAAATAAGGCAAAACATTGTTTCAGCAGTCTACACGTCAGTACACAAAAAGTTTTCCACACACAGGTCATTGTGGATAGTTTACAACATTTTGTATTGTGGGTCTCAATTCATTTTCTCTTTCCAGAGACTCACTGAATTGGACAGGTAAAAGTATCAGGATTTTTTTATCAATTCCATTTTCTAAGTGATGGCCCCCTTTAGTAAGAGATCTCGGTGCACAACAGATAAAACTTGAAGCTGCGTTCATGGATCACATGTGCCCTTTTGTCACCAAAAAAATGCAATTGACATATATACAGGTGCGAATCTAAGTGCCTCCCCTATTTTGGTGCTCACTCGGTGAATTAAAACTCGATAATCAACAAAAAGCAACAATTATCCTCTTTTTAATTTGGGTCCTGGACATTTTTGTTAAGAAGGTAGGCATAGGCCGTAGGGTTGCTTGAAACATAGAATATTTTGCATTATTTTTATTACACCATCACCACAGCATACAGTACTGAAAGATTAAATTTGCTGGAATACAATTTATGAGTTCACAATTAATTACCTTTTTTGATATAACATTAACTGTTGCAGCATATTAAAAACCTGAAAAAAAGATGTACCAAAAAAGGAAAGAAGTGATTTATTCTTATATAAATGTTATTTACAGTTTAATACACTGCCTACAAATATGAAGTTTATTTAGCATTCAATATCGAAAACACAGCACACACAACTTTAATATTTCTATGAAATAACCAAAATGTACAAGGAGAGTAATCCAAATAATGTGGCCAATGAGTGGGTCTATATTTTATATAAAATGGTAAAATTTATTTACTTTTTATATTTAAACCTACATATTTTGGAAATCAATTACATAAGGCTTAAAAACATTTTTTTCTATTTTCGTAACAAATTCGTCTATCTTCCTTTGATTGGGACCGTGAAGGTCATCGCGAAAACACACGACAATAGAATGGCATTACGAAGAAAATACATATACGTCAACAGAAATGAATAAGAACATTTCCTGTATACCTTTAAATATCTTAGACAGGTCTGGGGATATTACCCCAACCCAATCACACATGTCTTGGACAGAAAAATGAGATTGAAACGCTTCCATTTTTTTCAAAATTTCCGCCATTTTGTTAATACAAATGGTTTGTCTAAATCCCGGGTACCGAGTCGTAAAATCCGGCCAGTCTATTTCCCGGGACCCGGAATAATTCGGCGTGTCAAACTCCCGCCTATCGGGGACCGTCTTCTTGTCTAAAGTCCCCTGTATGCCCGCCGCCCCCCCCCCCCCCCTGGGGCAAAATATTGATAGGTGCATCATATGCCGTGTAACACCACTACACAAAACAACGCTTGCGTAAACTGGTGACCAAACGTTTTTTGGGGTAGCAAAAAGTACTTTTTCAAATTTTCTTGAAAATCTAAATACTGCTAGAGGAAGGATTAAACTCATCGTTCATGCTCTTGTATTTTCTCTCGCTGTTAAAATCTCCATAAAAATGGAATTACAAATAAAAATAACTGAAGTCGATCGATAAACGGTCGACATTTTCCTATTTCACTGCTTTTTTATCGGAGATAATTTTTACAATAACACAACATAGACGGCACATTTTTTAAAAAGTAGAATATGAAAATAATGGTTATTTTATAAGGAAATGGCTTGTATAAATTCTTTATGAATTTTAATAATAAAAAAGTGATTTTAAAAGTGTTTTGTTGAAAGCACCCGATTGAAAAATGTTTCATTATTTCCGCGTGAAATTGTATGGACGGTCATGAAACGTTATTTTGGGTAGAAAAAAGTACTATTTCCAAATGTTAATGATATTTTGCAGGCTTGTAGAGGAAGATTTTTTCTTGACGTCATTGCTGTCGTCTTTTTTCTCGCTATAAGAACAAATTATAATTATCAATTTGATTATAAGCTCAAATTTCACTTTAAATTTCGAAACAGTTTGCGATTTGTAAATGCCTAGAAATTGTGTTTTTGATAAAACAGAATAGACAAAACACGTAAAAACTTAAAATGCACTGTGTAACAAACGAATACATGTATTTGTTTATGTGTGTCATCTTTGTACATTGTCAGCTGAATACAATTTACATCACTGGTGTCATTTTGACCGCCATCCTGAAATCTGCTCAAAACGCAGTTTGTTTACGTTTTTTGCGCGTGACATTTTTAAGTAAATATCCCTCCGCGACGGCTTGGCGCACCCACAGCAAGGCCGTGGAATAAAAACGTCACTTTGGAAAACAACGTCACCATTATGACGTTGTTCTTACAAGATGACGTCAGTAACGTTTCAGCGTAATTTTAATAGAGGGGCTGAATTGGTGGCTTGGAAACAAGGTGCCGAATTGCCTATTTCAAATGGCACATCCTATGATTGAGGTATATTAACGTCATACGTTTATTTTATTCTTGTAAATCAATGACAGAAATGAATATAAATAAAGAGTCACATTTAAGTAAAAAATACACAAGTAGATAAAATGTTTTAGTTTTTCTATCTATCCAAAATAATATTGTTTTGGTTACACATGCAATAAAAAGGTCATTAACTGGGGTAGGTGTGCCTCTTTGTGACATTGGCCCTTGATAGCCATATAGCTAAATAAGTTCTTGGACCTCATATGGCTATTTCGGGCCAATATCACAAAGAGGCACACCTACCCAGGTTAATAACCTCTAATTATTACAGTTGTTACTATATATAGTAACGGCTTTTTTTCCGTGTAATACAGGCATTGTCTATGCGGTCATATTAGAAAAACGCGTGAAACGGCCGGCCAAAAATCCATATGAAGGGCTAAAACACTTATATGGCGGGCCGAAAATCCATATTAAATCTAGACTGCGTTACATACATTTAGCATGCAATTATAGATATTTGTTTCAATAATCAACCACGAACCGGTCATATCGTGCATCGGCACCTGTATACAAGGACAACTGCGACGGTTGAAAATGGCAGCCTGCCACAATCTGTCAAAATTACCATAGTGCACTCAGGAGATCGTTAAAAGACGATACAAAGATGTGGACGTACGTTAACGAAATTGTGGAACAATGAAAAACAAGAACGATTCAGTCTAAAGCAAAATATGCCGCGAAACAAATAATGTGACTGGCTCGGAGAGGTTGAACGGCTCGAGGAAATCCAACCTGAAGTCTACTAAATATGCATTTTAGAACTGTTCGCCTTGACCAGTTCGAAAAAAAAATTAATCAAAGGCCAAACAACCTATTAGATCTATATGTACCGCCTTTTGGGTGTCAATTACGTTTCAAATACAAGTCATAGAGTTCAGGAAACAATAAAATTGCCATTTTTCATTTTTGAAATAAGCTCAAACGTAAACAGAATATCTGACGAAATCAAGACCGTGGACTTAAAACGTCACTGGGAAAAACGACGTCACCATTATGACGATTTTCTTACAAAGATGACGTCAGTACATAGAGATTATTTAACTGCTGGGATCGATTATAGAGAAATCCTTCACGAGATGATAGGCGTATGGTTCTTTTCAAGAACGAGCGTAAGCGAGTGAGTGAAAAAACAACACACACCTACCATCGAGTGAAGGATTACTATATAACCGATCACAACAGTTAAATAATCTATTTATTACATTTTTAATCGGAATATGTATGATTTTAATAAGAATTAGTCGCTTTATTTAGCGTTATCGGCAAATGACGCCGACGTCACCAACACGTTATTGACGTCATGATTCAACGCCACAGTTAGTTATTTTTGCGTTCGGAGTTAGTTATTAATACTTAGCGATTATGAATATTCTTTTACTGAGAAATCCCAATCTTTCACCCATAGAAATGTAATAATGAACGTTACGCCATGAATTGCGTTGTTGAGCGCGAACGTCATGGTGGAGGCGGCGTCATGGTTTGGGGCGCCATTAATCATGCATTTAGATCTCAACTTGTGATTTGTAATGGAAATATTAATGCTGGCCGTTACATCAATCTAATGCTCACACCTGTAGTGTTACCGATGTTCCGACGACGTAATGGATTAATGTACCAGCATGATAACGCACCCCGTCACAGAGCTAGATTACAATTTCTCAACAGACATAATATTCCTGTGATGGCATGGCCTTCACGTTATCCATATTGTAACCCAATCGAACACTTGTGTGACGAACTAGGCCGTAGAGTACGTACGTCAACGTCCTAACGTCCCAATGAACGTCCGTGAGTTAACTGTTGCGCTAACACAGGAGTGGAATCTGATTCCAAGACGTACTATTAGGAGACTTTGCAATTATATGCCCTCCAGACTGCAGGATGCTATCAACAGAGATGGAGGTCATATCAGGTTCTGAACTTTTCCCCGACGTACGTCAGATATACCGGGATTAAATGACGTTAAAGAATGAAATGGTCCAGAATTTTGTTGTCAATGTTTTGTTAAGATTTAACTGAATAATTTGATACCGCATTCATATTGTTAAGTTGTTTTGAAGGAAATCCCCTCTGAAATTTGATGTAGCGTTTTTATTTCTCGCCAGTGTACTCGAATATTGTAGAGTGACGGCAGATCGTATATTTATAGGCTTTTTGGTTTAATGAATAATAATCTCATATAATAGACTCTTGATTACAATAAAATTAATTCTGTACAGGAAAAATGGTTACATGTTTTAATGATTCATATAAAGGTTGTTTATTAGATGAAATGAGCTTTATATAGATGATTGATAAAACCTATAACAATTATTCTGTACAGGTGCTTAGTTAAATGTATAGTTCTCTTGCATGTTAGGACTACTGCACGATGTTGTTGAATTCAATATCTCAAATTTGAAGGGGACGTTTGTTTTTCTGATGACCTGTCAAGCTAGGCTATAGGTTATAAACTTGACAAAATATTAGAGAGTGTTGCATACATGTATATTAGCCCTGTATAGTAAGTTGGCGGGTAAAAAAAATATAAAATAATCTTATAATATGGGCTTTTGAACAATCTTATATTGTATGTGTTGTATGTGGCAGTTATATATATACTGAACCAAACAGCTAATGCACCAGTAGACAATACCTTTAATAGCTCAATAATAACAATCAATCAATCAAATTTCATTCCGAATGAGACAAATATCTTTTCAATAACGACTGTAAATTAAAAAAAATCATTCAAATCACCTGTCTCCAACGGTACCAGTCGGCATATAATAAGTTCATACATTAAAGGTATTGTCTACTGGTGCGTTAGCTGTTTGGTTGAGTATATATATACATGCTACCTTTTATAATGGACGCACGTTAATATGCAATAGTTATATTTATTACACATGCCAAATTGTTTAGGATATAATAATTGTATATTGTAGATTGGTGAACAAATGTATAAAGCATCGTATATTATAGGCTTTTTGATTAAATGGCTAATAATCTCAGATATCTCATAGTATAGGCTGCTGATTAAAATAAAATGAACTGATATAAAAGACAAAAGATTATATTTGAAATGATTTCATACATGTATAACAGGTTATTTATAAGATGAAATGAACTTTTACATATGACTGACTACACGCATAACGATTATATATAACATGTGCTTGGTTGAATGTATAATGCTTTATTACGTTGGTTCTACTGCACAATGTTGTTTTAATTCAAACTAGAAAATAAATTCCACAATGTGCATTGCGGGTATATAGAGTTTAGATTTGAATATATGTATATTGTAAATATGTTGAGAAAACAAGATATTTAAGAAAATGGCAAACATCCATATCCCTTTATTGTTTTATACGGGATTTGTTCATATCAATATGTTCATCTTTTTGTTAATTGGACATATTCTTGTTTTGACATCACTCATGCATAACCCATATTCTATTTCATTCTTCTCTCACTAAAAGCTTTCTATGGAGGGTGTTTGGACGCAATGTATACCTTACACTATGTTTCCTTTTCTCGAAGCATACATATAGTTTCAATTTTATCAAACTTAAATGAATATCAAAATATGTACCTCCTTTAATGTTAAAAGTCTTGGTGAAACCAAGAAACGAAGACAAATTTTCGAATGGCTTAAGAAAAATAGTAACTCTATATGTTTTTTACAAGAATTATATTGTTCACCGAACCATTACGATGCCAGATCACCGAACCTTTACGATGCCAGATCACCGAACCATTACGATGCCAGATCACCGAACCATTACGATGCCCATTACGATGCCAGATCCAGTCCATGAACTGCCGAAAACAGCCAAAATACTGAAGAAAATGAACAATATTCAACACTACATTTTTATTTGTTCCCTTCATATATTCCAGTGATAATGAAGAAAACAAATGAATACATAAATAAGGCATATATATATCATTAAACCATCAAAAACTTCCACATACTCATCACAGTTGCACTTTTCAACAGGGATTTAACCGGTCCATCGTAAAACCCAAAACACGGCATTTAACCGGGTTATAACCGGGAATTCCTGTCCATAACATCAACATTGTATCACCGGTCACGTGACTATCGTCGCAGCAACAACAACAACAACTGTCTGCGAAATTCAAGACTTTCATGTCACTTTTAGCTTTCCATTTCGCAGATTATTATACCAGCTGATGAATACTGAATGGATCAATGTATGAGCCAGGCATGTTTTTGATTGTGTTACCGATGTTTTGTTACCGACGTGTTATGTTTATGTTATATCGTGATAACTTAGGGTAGGTTAGGTTCTCGTCGGGTTAACAACAGATCGACGAGAGGCTGTACATAAATATCAAGTACAAGTAATTGATGACCTCGATTGTATCAAACATCAAATCATGGCTTTGAATGATTCGAAGTCCGATAAATCTATTGGTCAACGCTTACAAGTAATTAGCATAACAAAGGGATAGTGAATGTATTACATGCACGTGCACAGGTATAATACATGTATGTGAAAAGGTTAGATTTGTCAAGATAAGTAAAAGCTACACAATCTGACTACTAGGCGTATTATTACAATTATTCCATGTACTTACGAATTATTATATTAGTATAGGGCATATGGGGAATATAAAAGACAATACATCTTAATATATACGAGGGCTGTTCAAATAATACGTGGACTTTTTCGATATGGCACTCATTTATTGACGTAAACTTTTAAGATTCATACATGTTGTAATCCAACTCATAAGAAATCAAATGATGTAAACAAAAAATCTACAACATGTCTAGTTACGTTGTAATGAATGATGTAATAGGGCGAGAAACCCATTTACGATGCAGTCCAAAGTGTGACGTCTTTATTTGATAACTGAATTTCGGTAATGGCTAAATAAGAGGAAAATCGGCGGAAAAAATATACAAAACTAAAGTAGCATTGGCACTGGTATTCCAACATTACAATTATAAAATTTTATGAATATTGAACAAGGAGAATTATGATAAATATAAATAAATAGACGAACACTTCCTCGCTTTTACGTTGAAATTGACGACGTCAAAAAAATCAGTGAACACTAAACTGTTAATAGAACATTAAATGATATGAACTTCTAATAAAATAAAAAAAATAATACAAACAAATGAAATACAAAACATAAACTTTTAAAATCTTAGATATTTTCTTCAAAATATATATGTTAATAAATTAGGAATACCGATATATATTCAATAAACATATCTTTTGGAATAACTGTGCTATTTGGTTTCTAAGTTGAATATGTATGCTAAACTCGATCGAATTCGTATGATCTCTTTCCGAAGCTGTGATTTACACATAACATATGATTATCTAACAATGATGTAAACTATTTATTTAATGCAAACAATGAATAATACAAAAATCTAATTAAATAACAATTGCGTTTGTTATTTCTAGAATTGTTCATCATTTATAACGTTAGATTGATGTTAGTTTTCAAGGCGACGCCATAGCACACAAATGACGTGCTCCGTGACGGCTACAGTGGGGTTGTACCAACTCGTATTTCTTGAAATCTGTTTCAAATATTTGTTATAATATTTTCTTATATAAAAGTGAATATATTATTTATTTATTGCCATCTAATTTAATTTACTTGATTTATAAAAGTATAATAACTATTAAAATTATCCGCGTAATATTTGAACGGCCCTCGTATAACAATAAACTTTAATATATTATCCTCTGAGAATTGTATGATAATTCAACACACTTAATCAGACCTATATTTCAATTTGTTCATGTCAAACCGTTGTAGGGGACCTAGACATTTGTCATGCTTGTAAAGTAAACCATGGGGAAAAGGTGCGGCCGGTCCGGGACTCAAACCCGAGACCCCTCGCTTACAACAAAGCTAACCGGGCCACCGAGTACCCAAAATCGTCACACTACAGTTCTCCCCCTTTTAATTTTTAAGAACCCTGGTGCCGCTATCCCGCGTTCACTGAATTATCCTCATCGCCAATGAAGTAAACCAATGGAAAAAGGTGCGGCCGGTCCGGGACTCGAACCCGGGACCCCTCGCTTACAGGGCGAGGGATCTACCAACAGAGCTAACCGGGCCACCGAGTACCCAATATCACCACACGTGTGCCGTGTTGGACTACAACTTCAACTTGTTCAACTCCAAGCGAAATTGTGGGATTGTGGAAATTAATTATTCATCATCAAATTCTGTCTTGAACAGGATCACAGGGTCCTTGGGCGCTCTTTATTTAGAGCCACTCCCAATCCCCATATGATTAATATAAGTTCAAGGCCCCTGTGAGGATCTCCTGGTTAAAAAAAATTCGGCGGTGTTATAGCCCTTTACAGGTGTTAATGCACAAACAATTTCCGGACTAGTTCTCCTGAACCCCTGGCCGGATTACATGCCTAGTTGTGCATATCATTGCCGTGTTCCAGGTAAATGATTTTTGGCGGAGTTATTGCCCTTTAAAGGTTTCAATACACAAACTTTGTCCAGATTAGTCCCCTTGAACTACTGGCAGGATTTCAACGAAATTGTTTATTGATTATCAGTATCAAGCCTAGTTGTGCATATTGTCACCATGTTCCGGTTGAATGATTTTGGCAGAGTTATGGCCCTTTAAAGGTTTTAGTATACACACTTTGTCCGGACTAGTTCTCCTGAATCCCTGGCCAGATTTCGAAGAAACTTTGCAGGGATGATCAGTGCCAATCCTGTTGAAAGGTTTTCGGCGGAGTTATGGCCCTATACAGGTTTTAATGCACACACATTTTCCGGACTAGTTCTCGTGAAAGAAGATGTTTGTTTGTTGTTGGTCGGGGAGCCCTTTAAAAAAAACAACATATGCTATTATCCCTCCGACGACGCCCAGCCCCGCCCCTCCCGCCTTCCCCACCCGAAAAAATGTGGTTATGGGTTAACATGTATATGACTGACAGTCTGTAAGGTCAGTTGGATTATAGACTCAAACAATATGAACTATGGGTTTATTGATTGGAACAACAACCTCAGATGGAGATGAGATGGAGATAAATATTCCCATCAGATATGCCATCACCAGGGGTCGAGCCCAGCTCTTAGGTGCAACACCTTATCCACTGTATTACCGAGGCCTCTGACTCAAATCAATAAAGGTATCATCATTCTGGTTTAAAAAAAAAACATCTAGCCTACCCCCTACCATGAAACTATGCCCTGAATGCCCAAATGTCTAATCACACAAAAGTGGGTCTTAGAATGATCCCAATGAAATAAAACATGTGGTAAACAATCGTGCCTCAACCGAGACTCAGTCTCGGATCCAGTGACAGCACTCAAAATTGACAGAATACTCTGGTGGTAAGGTCCTCCTTGTTTAGATACCCCTACAAGAAAGCGGGCATTGCATATAGTGTTACCCTTGTTTGGTCGTTTGATTCCTTATTTAGTAAATCATACAACTTTCAAATGGCATGGAAAAACATGTTCATACTAAAAAAGTCAATGAGAATGAGCTTGACCTACTTACACACTATTGATTATTGTGTATCTGTGACTGCGATAAAGCGGGGCATCCGTGTCCAATGGACACATTTTCGAGGTATAGGTTGATGGTTGGTTGAATGGTGTTTACGTCATTTTCAGCACATTTTTAGGCTATATATGAGTCGTTTTTTGTTGTTTTTTGTGTTTTTTGTTGTGTGTGTGTGTGTGTTTGTGTGTCCATAGTAGAACCAGTACTGTATACCTCCTACTATCCGTAAGCATCGGCACCTTCTCACTTGTAAACATGTCGAGCTCCCAGTGGGATTACAATTATAGGAAGGGGTCCGTTAGGTTACCAATCGTACAGCGAACACATACCTGTCAAGTCTCACGCATTGGCCATTGAGCGTCAGACACGCATTTTTGTGTTAAATCATGCTCACACGCATACGTTATATGTTCTCACGCGTTCTGAATTGTTGCCTAATTTGTTTGTTGCCGACTTCTTTTTATAAAATGTAGTTCACCCATTCAATTTCTCCACCCGGTATGCTCAATTTCCTTTTTTTTTTGACGTTGAAATGTGTGTTTAAATGTTGAAAATAAGATTAATTATTTGTGACAAATAAATTCAATTAAATTGTACCACTGACCATCTCAGACTTCCTGCGCCCCGCCAACTTTGACCCCCAACCCAAGAAACAACCGCCCCTTGGAACCCCATATCACTCTTGACATCCACTGGGTCTTGACAGCTATGCGAACAGTCACCGGGTAGTATCTAAATAAATTCAGTTCGCCATTAGAAGACGCGTTGGCTTGTAAGATGTACACAGGTCTTTTTTTCTTGTTAAATGACATGTTTTATCTAGTTTGTGAAAAATACATCAAGCGGGGATCAGTTGGTTATTCCTGCTTCAGTATTACCCCCAAATATAATTTTGCTGCTGTCGGTCCCTTCGCTACCTCCCTTTCGATTTCTGAATGGTGACGATTTCTCTTCATAACATCTATCCGACTTAGTGTTTTCCACAAGTGTGTAGTCTCTATATAGATCAAACTCTTAATCGTGAAGAGTGATGATAGTAAAATCTCCATGAATAATTGATGCAAGTATTTGAAATACGGAGGCAAATGATTGGTTAAAAAAGTAGAGTAAACACTAATTTAAGATGGGATTTTTAAAATAACAAGAGCATGATCTTTCTTATAATAGAACGGAACTCGTTATGTACTCAACGGAACTCGTTTAATCTGGAAAACTAGACGACTTGACTAGTTTTTTAATAATTAAAACTCATTTATACTAATTCTTATGATGCTTTACGGCGCTTATACTTTCTTGTTTTGTGAAAATAGTACTTTATTTGAATTGGATTTGCAACTGATATCAATATAACCCCCTTCAAACTAATAGTTATGATTTAGCAAAATAAAAAACCGAGTGGTCGAAATTTCAAACATTTTCATCTTTAAATTAGTCAAGGTTTATTACTAGAAGAGTGTTCCATAACAAGAGGATGATATTTCTTATGATAGAACGGAACTCGTTATGTACTCAACGGAACTCGTTTAATCTGGAAAACTAGACGACTTGACTAGTTTTTGATTCATTAAAACTCATTTATACTAATTCATATGATGCTTTACGGCGCTTATAATTTCTTGTTTTGTGAAAATAGTACTTTATTTGAATTGGATTTGCAACTGATATCAATATAACCCCCTTCAAACTAATAGTTATGATTTAGCAAAATAAAAAACCGAGTGGTCGAAATTTCCAGACCAAACATTTTCATCTTTAAATTAGTCAAGGTTTATTACTAGAAGAGTGTTCCATAACAAGAGGATGATATTTCTTATGATAGAACGGAACTCGTTATGTTCTCAACGGAACTCGTTTAATCTGGAAAACTAGACGACTTGACTAGTTTTTGATTCATTAAAACTCATTTATACTAATTCATATGATGCTTTACGGCGCTTATAATTTCTTGTTTTGTGAAAATAGTACTTTATTTGAATTGGATTTGCAACTGATATCAATATAACCCCCTTCAAACTAATAGTTATGATTTAGCAAAATAAAAAACCGAGTGGTCGAAATTTCAAACATTTTCATCTTTAAATTAGTCAAGGTTTATTACTAGAAGAGTGTTCCATAACAAGAGGATGATATTTCTTATGATAGAACGGAACTCGTTATGTACTCAACGGAACTCGTTTAATCTGGAAAACTAGACGACTTGACTAGTTTTTGATTCATTAAAACTCATTTATACTAATTCATATGATGCTTTACGGCGCTTATAATTTCTTGTTTTGTGAAAATAGTACTTTATTTGAATTGGATTTGCAACTGATATCAATATAACCCCCTTCAAACTAATAGTTATGATTTAGCAAAATAAAAAAACCGAGTGGTCGAAATTTCCAGACCAAACATTTTCATCTTTAAATTAGTCAAGGTTTATTACTAGAAGAGTGTTCCATAACAAGAGGATGATATTTCTTATGATAGAACGGAACTCGTTATGTTCTCAACGGAACTCGTTTAATCTGGAAAACTAGACGACTTGACTAGTTTTTGATTCATTACAACTCATTTATACTAATTCATATGATGCTTTACGGCGCTTATAATTTCTTGTTTTGTGAAAATAGTACTTTATTTGAATTGGATTTGCAACTGATATCAATATAACCCCCTTCAAACTAATAGTTATGATTTAGCAAAATAAAAAACCGAGTGGTCGAAATTTCCAGACCAAACATTTTCATCTTTAAATTAGTCAAGGTTTATTACTAGAAGAGTGTTCCATAACAAGAGGATGATATTTCTTATGATAGAACGGAACTCGTTATGTACTCAACGGAACTCGTTTAATCTGGAAAACTAGACGACTTGACTAGTTTTTGATTCATTAAAACTCATTTATACTAATTCATATGATGCTTTACGGCGCTTATAATTTCTTGTTTTGTGAAAATAGTACTTTATTTGAATTGGATTTGCAACTGATATCAATATAACCCCCTTCAAACTAATAGTTATGATTTAGCAAAATAAAAAACCGAGTGGTCGAAATTTCCAGACCAAACATTTTCATCTTTAAATTAGTCAAGGTTTATTACTAGAAGAGTGTTCCATAACAAGAGGATGATATTTCTTATGATAGAACGGAACTCGTTATGTTCTCAACGGAACTCGTTTAATCTGGAAAACTAGACGACTTGACTAGTTTTTGATTCATTAAAACTCATTTATACTAATTCATATGATGCTTTACGGCGCTTATAATTTCTTGTTTTGTGAAAATAGTACTTTATTTGAATTGGATTTGCAACTGATATCAATATAACACCCTTCAAACTAATAGTTATGATTTAGCAAAATAAAAAACCGAGTGGTCGAAATTTCCAGACCAAACATTTTCATCTTTAAATTAGTCAAGGTTTATTACTAGAAGAGTGTTCCATAACAAGAGGATGATATTTCTTATGATAGAACGGAACTCGTTATGTACTCAACGGAACTCGTTTAATCTGGAAAACTAGACGACTTGACTAGTTATTGATTCATTAAAACTCATTTATACTAATTCATATGATGCTTTACGGCGCTTATAATTTCTTGTTTTGTGAAAATAGTACTTTATTTGAATTGGATTTGCAACTGATATCAATATAACCCCCTTCAAACTAATAGTTATGATTTAGCAAAATAAAAAACCGAGTGGTCGAAATTTCCAGACCAAACATTTTCATCTTTAAATTAGTCAAGGTTTATTACTAGAAGAGTGTTCCATAACAAGAGGATGATATTTCTTATGATAGAACGGAACTCGTTATGTTCTCAACGGAACTCGTTTAATCTGGAAAACTAGACGACTTGACTAGTTTTTGATTCATTAAAACTCATTTATACTAATTCATATGATGCTTTACGTCGCTTATAATTTCTTGTTTTGTGAAAATAGTACTTTATTTGAATTGGATTTGCAACTGATATCAATATAACCCCCTTCAAACTAATAGTTATGATTTAGCAAAATAAAAAACCGAGTGGTCGAAATTTCCAGACCAAACATTTTCATCTTTAAATTAGTCAAGGTTTATTACTAGAAGAGTGTTCCATAACAAGAGGATGATATTTCTTATGATAGAACGGAACTCGTTATGTTCTCAACGGAACTCGTTTAATCTGGAAAACTAGACGACTTGACTAGTTTTTGATTCATTAAAACTCATTTATACTAATTCATATGATGCTTTACGGCGCTTATAATTTCTTGTTTTGTGAAAATAGTACTTTATTTGAATTGGATTTGCAACTGATATCAATATAACCCCCTTCAAACTAATAGTTATGATTTAGCAAAATAAAAAACCGAGTGGTCGAAATTTCCAGACCAAACATTTTCATCTTTAAATTAGTCAAGGTTTATTACTAGAAGAGTGTTCCATAACAAGAGGATGATATCTCTTATGATAGAACGGAACTCGTTATGTACTCAACGGAACTCGTTTAATCTGGAAAACTAGACGACTTGACTAGTTTTTGATTCATTAAAACTCATTTATACTAATTCATATGATGCTTTACGGCGCTTATAATTTCTTGTTTTGTGAAAATAGTACTTTATTTGAATTGGATTTGCAACTGATATCAATATAACCCCCTTCAAACTAATAGTTATGATTTAGCAAAATAAAAAACCGAGTGGTCGAAATTTCCAGACCAAACATTTTCATCTTTAAATTAGTCAAAGTTTATTACTAGAAGAGTGTTCCATAACAAGAGGATGATATTTCTTATGATAGAACGGAACTTGTTATGTACTCAACGGAACTCGTTTAATCTGGAAAACTAGACGACTTGACTAGTTTTTGATTCATTAAAACTCATTTATACTAATTCATATGATGCTTTACGGCGCTTATAATTTCTTGTTTTGTGAAAATAGTACTTTATTTGAATTGGATTTGCAACTGATATCAATATAACCCCCTTTAAACTAATAGTTATGATTTAGCAAAATAAAAAGCCGAGTGGTCGAAATTTCCAGACCAATCATTTTCATCTTTAAATGAGTCAAGGTTTATTACTAGAAGAGTGTTCCATGGAACACTTGTTTTGCCTGCGATATGCTTACATGTATTTCAGCAAAGATGAATCTAACTATAGAAGCTTGAAGACAAGGGTTGCAATCCTTCATGAATTATGTAGCAGATTTTTAAATTGATGGAAAGAGGCATGCCTCTGTAATGGATAATTGATAAGGAAGAACTGTATAACGTGTTATGACCATAGGCCAGTATTTTGCCAAGTTACGAGGTAGGTTAGATTGCAGGTTAACGTTTTATGAAAAAATGGCATACCTATGCTAAAATGAAAGTCAGAGTTATTGGACATGTGTAACAACATCTCCTGGGGAATGATGAAGATGTGTGTGAATTTTCACAAACATAGGTCAAATATTTTTCAAGGTATGACCAAGGCTGGGTTGCATGTTAATGTGTGCCGGACGGCAAAGTGATATATAAGCGTCTGCCATGCTACGCAAGTAGATACAAGAAGGGGTATAACTCTGCATTGAATATCTGATAAGGAAGATAGGTATAACGTTTCATGACCATAGGCCTATATTTTGACAAGTTATGGACTAGATTAGGTTGAGGTTAAAGTTTTATGCAATGGGGCATAACTCTGAGTTATTGGACATGTAATTAGTACTGAACAAAATAACTTGACAATGAAGAACTGGATAAATTTATTAATGTAGTGGCCTAAGTATATATGTATATATATATATATATATATATATTTAATCATGTCATGTTTAATAATGACAACAGAAATCGACGCGGCAATTCCGATTGCAAACCAAGCTGAATGGATAAGACCATTTTGGCCTTCATTTGCAAATTTATTACACTAGTGAATTATGATAAATAGGTCATGCAAGTTAGATGATGAAACATGCTTTTCAAAGGTGTAGGTTAAAGGGACACATGGCAATCTTGAAAGTTTTTATCAAGTATTACTCTCGATTTATAATCCAGTATAATCCTGCTTGCGTTGTGTTTTTATTTTTTCTTCGTTATTCTACCATAGGTTTAAATATATAATTGGTATACTAAGCTAGCGCTAGGATTTCCTTTAGCCTCCTACTATACTATTATCAGGACAGAAATATTCAAAGACAATTTGCTTAATATTATTCTTATAACTACAGTGATTTTTTTCACCCTTTTGGGAATGGTACCAGTATCCATTCAATTAGGAAAATTCGCGTCATTTTGCCTTAAATTGGAAATAGTTCTCTATCACACAAAAGCAATTTGGGAATGGTACCGTTTTCCGGTACCACGTATATAAGGAAAAAAACACTGATATTAATGACTGAACAAATGCATGTTATGTAGAAAAACTAACTGGACGCCGCGAGTTTTAAAACAATCAAGATTGCCGTGTATCCCTTCAAAGTGTGCCTGACGCCAGACAATGTTTTCTTTCTATTCATAGGGAACGTAACACATACCATCACAACTGGAAATTTTAGCGTGATTGTTCATACAAATTGGGAAAAAATACAGTAAAACATTCATTTTATAAGTATTTTTAATACTATTTATGTACACCAAGGTCAACTAAATACTCAATACTTGTCACACGTACGCTCCTTTTTTTCAATCTTTCAATTGGGAACTTTTTTTTGAAACATAGCTCATCATCGACATGTATGCTTGGTTATGTATGGTTATGGTTATGTTCAATAAAATATGTATTTCTTCAACTTCTCAATGGATGTTGTTTTTTATTGACTTTGAGTACTTTCTTTCACATCACTCTCAATGGCACGGATGAAAGTGATATTAATGCAAGAGGAAAACCGATGATCCAGGGATTTTTTTTTTAGTAATAAGCATCATGTCATTCTTCATGTAGATGTAGTTCAAGATAATCCATTGAAATTATTGTTCATCACTTGGCTCCATTAGTTGTTTACCGTAACCATACACTTTGTGAAAATGGCAGCTTGTCTGAAAAAAAAATGCACTTATTAGGTAAGATTTACCATCCATTCATCGGATTCCTGTGGGTATGGCGGCTTTATACTTAATTTATTCAGCTGACCAATCAAACTTTGACCACTGTATAATCATCATATTAGTGATACTTAACTTAGATTCGATATCCTGCAGAAACAGGATTCGTGTACTACAGTAGGGCTGTTATATTGGCCTGCATAAAGCTGCAGAGACACAGAAGTTACGGTAGGCAGATAGGGCTGTCGGTTAGGATCTTGGTTCGATAAAGAACGGTTCGGTGTTACGAACTTTGCTGGTGTTTACGGCAACAAGATTGTTGTAAGAGTTAGGAAGTAATTGAATCTGACTCTGTTGCGGAAGTAACTGATTAACTTTATGTTTTGAACTAAACTTGCTTACATCAACAATTACTTGTTTAATAAAACTATACGATCACGTTGCTATTCAACGTAATAAACTATACGAACTTTGACACGTGTGTGTTGTGTTGTTAAACGTGCTACTTATTTTCAACACACACGTGTCAAAGTTTGTATAGTTTATTAGTTTACGTAAGCTGAATGAGGAATGACGTAATGAGGAAACAGCAGCATCCTACGTCTTTAGATAACAGAAGTTCAAATATAAATCATGTCCTGGTATATCCGGATAGTGTCACTTAGCCACTTATGAACCCCCGGTTTCATCTTCTGAACACATTATACATGTATAATACAATGCTTAAATTTTAGCAGTTATAGAAATATAGTTGTCAGCATTTTCCTTTTATTTTACGTTAGTAAAATACCCATAAACGAGAAATGATCATGTATAAGTTAAGTCCCCCATGCATGACTCTGTTACAGAGAGCTAGACCACTACCGTCAATGTATTTACAGTGTGTGTGTGTATATCTCCTTGAATAATAAAGTTTATCTGAAATGAACGCTATTTCTTTTAAAAGAAAATAAATAAATAAATAAATAAATAAAGTAAATGTAAATATTCAATGCAATGTTGCTAGCTCAGAGATATGACTTGAAATACATGTATGTAAATCAAAAGAAAATCATTTTTCTTGAGCCAGTGCCTTTTTACCAGTTTTGTGGAAAGGGCCTTTTGGCCTAAATTGGGGGGAAATCCATGAATGGGCAATAGAATTTCCTGAGGTAATTCTTCCTAAAAAATATATTATTGTCATCATGATGTGAAATGCTTTTTTCACCATATAAATAAGACCTGCATACAAACCTCTATAAAATCAATGTTTTTATTTTCCTTCAACCTCAACAGTCAACTCGTCCAACCAAGAGTCACAGCGGATGTCAGATCAGAATATGTATTTGGTTCTGAAATCATGCAGGCATCATGTCTCCCTATGGAAATAAATGAAACAATATATAAACACATCTCTATATAACTATCATCTAAAATTTGAATATTTCATTCAAGGTTTCAATTTTATTTATAATTTACAGTAAGCTTGTTAGAACATAGATTGGTATAAAACATGTTGACTATGGCACTAACCTGTTCGTGGTTATGGTTGGCCTATATATTTTTTCAAGAAATGGAAGGCCATGTAAAATAATAGGATATGGTCGGCCTAATCTTTTTTCAAGAAATGGCAGGCCACGTAAAATAAAAGGTTATGGTCAGTCTTACTCTAATTTTTGTTTCAAGAAATGGCAGGTCATGTAAAATAAATTAGGTTATGGTCGGCCTATTTTTTTCCTTCATGAAATGGCAGGCCGTGTAAATAAGTAAACACCTCGATTATTCTAACCCTGTGCCAGACTGTGGTAACAGGGTGATGCAGAGTCAGAATAAAGCAAATTCAAAAGAAAGTCAAGTTAGTATGGGGTGAGGGGTGGGCAGGGACAGATGTTTTGAAATGGCTGTTGTTGTTGACTATCCATTGGTCACACGTCAAGTTATGAGGTTTGACATTGCCCATCATAGGTACTCCCCGTCATAGCCATACCAGTGAATGTCACTGTGTGGGAGAAATATTGGTCGTGGCTGGGGTCGGGAGGTAACGAGAACGAATAGAGCCCGAGTTGGAGGAGAGATTTTGTGAGTGTCCGATTTAAATTATCACCCACGCACACACGAAAGAGAAGGTTGATCCTCGCAATCATGCGAATTGTCAGGGTTTATAAATTCACTCAGTTTTAAGTTTATTTCAGGATGTCTTTACCCACCTCAACGTTTGAAAATGGAATTGTGTGAACAACCCATGCCATGGCATGGAAACATGCATGTGCTTCGCATAAAAAATAATCAAACAAATTATGCAGAAAAACGAGTTACAATTTATAACTAAACTTACTTGTTATTTATCTGCAGGGTTCTACGACAGTCAAACTGTTTAATTCTTTACGTAAACACACTGCAGTGTAACATCAGGTACCACGATATGCCCTACAACTCGCCTCGTGTCCAATGTTCACGGTCGTAAACCCAGGTTCACGGTCGTAAACCCAAGTTCACTGTCGTAAACATAGGTTCACGTTCGTAAACTATGGTTCACGCTCATGAACCCAGGTTTATGCCCGTAAACATAGGTTGACGCTCGTGAACTTAGGATAACGACCGAATCGAGAAACCTAGTTTATCGAACGTAAACCTGGGTTCACGAGCGTAAACTATGGTTATAAACTACGCCCGTTATCCTATGTTTTCACTCGAAAATTGAGTTATAATTCGATAAACCTGGTTTTACGTTCGAAAAACCTAGTTTATCGATCGATAATCCTAGTTTTTCGAACCCAGACTGGGTTCACGTAATTATTGGACAATTGGCTTGCCATATACGTATGCATGACGTAATCTGACGCAGAACGTTTACAAAGGCGTTCACGCCAGTAACAGAGGTACGCGTAAAATCGATAACGGCAGTCTGAGTTGCGAGTTGTACAAAAAAACAATTGCGGCGTTTTGAGATTTTTTCAATGAAATAGTCCGGCACTGTTCACAAAAAAGAATCCCTGTAGCGGAGTATCAAAATGATCAAAAATGATGAACAATTAGTTCCTGGCGCACCCACAGTTGACTTTGTCAGTTTTGCTGTTTACGTTTGAGCTTGTAAAAGGATGGATATTTCAAAGATGGCATTTGGTTTCGCAAATATAATTTAAGGATAAAAAGGTAGGAGAATATTCATTATTTCACATAACGTTACATTTATAACGTTACATTTATTGTTTCCTGGATGACTTTTATTTGAAATGTATTTGATAATTGAGACCAGAACGGCAGTTCATATTATAATCAGCCAGGCCTGAAATTTAACCGAGGCAAATCCCTTTCGTTGGAGGTCCGGTGACAAGCAAACTCTACCCCACCCACACTCAGATTATTATTTTGTACGTGTGTGTGATTTCTGTCTGTGATTTCAAAAAAGATCTGCCTCAGCGTAACTACGGCCTGATAATATATTGTTGAAGACAGTTCGATCAAATTCAAAAATAACGACGCAGTTGTACATTTATAATTTAATATGTTAAATCTGTCACACCTTCACCAAAAATATTTAGGTACGTATAGTACTGTATCGATAATGTATGGTCGTCTTTTCGTTGGTAAACGGGTCAGCACTATCTTCGAATTACTGTGGTAGTTTCATACGAAACTGACTGCTTTCTATTCCAAATTATCGCATGACTGACTCTAAAAGAAATGAATGTTTGGCCCTTGATCCATCTTTTTCGTAATGGTTGAAAACAAAAAGTTCTAAATGCTTATTTAGTTCTTCAGGTTGGTTTTCCTCGAGCCGTTCAACATCTCAGAGCCAGTCACACATTTTTTTTCACGTCATATTTAGATTTAGACTGAATCGGTCTTGTTTTTCATTATTCCACAACTTCATTTATGTCCATCCTCATCTCTGTATCTTCTTCTGAACCTCTCCTGCGTACACTATGGTAATCTTGACAGGGTAGCGAGCATTCTGGCTGACAGTTTCAACTGTACTTTCTGTCTGTACTGCTGCGGTTTCTGCTTCGCAAACGATATCCAGGATGTGGTATATACCCAGCTGGTATGCTCATACAGGGCCGATTTAGAATCCATGTCTATATCTTGATCGGCCCAATATCGACAATCCTCATCGTCCCAATGACGTTTTATTCATCCGTTCCTTAGTGGCCTTCAAACTGCTTTGAGTATGACCCATTGTAGGCCCTATGCTGGCTCTATATCTACTTATCTGGCCGGTTCTTCATTGGCCCTACAGCGGCCCTCAATCGGTTTATGAATATGGCCTATTTAGGTCCTATGATGGCCCTATATGTAATTATCGGGTCGATTCTTCATAGGCCTTTCAGCGGCCCTCAATCGGTTTTCGAGTATGGCCCATTGTAGGCTCTATGCTGGGCTTATATGTACTTATCTGGCCGGTTCTGCAAAGGCCCTTTAGGCCGCTCCAGCGGCTTTTGAGTATGGCCCATTGTAGGCCCTATGCTGGCCTAACGTTGGTCCTACTGGTATTTCCATGTTAGAGCAAAACATATATTCCTACTTTTTATATTAACTGTTTATTTTATTGTTATCCAAATTGTAAAGATTAGACAGGTTCAATACGAGCTATACAATACTATATTGTTTGATACGCTGAATATAATATTTCTGCCTTATATACCGACTGTTGGGTTGTTCGTCGATTTGAAACTACTTTACGCGTGACTTATTCATATTCACGAGTTATTACCTGTTTAAATAGGGACTGTATAGCTTTAAAGACTATAATAAATTGCTGCTTTGTGATCTAACTACACATAGTTGCGTCCAAATATGTTAAGTTATTTTGCCTCATAATAAATGATAGAGTATTCTATTTCCCAAGAAGCGTTATAGTTCAGTGGATAGAGCACCCGACTTAAAATCAGAAGGTCGTGTGTTCGGGCCCCGAAGTTGCTAACTTTTTTTTCTGTAAAAATGACTCTTACCTGTGTTTAGGTACGATGTGCACTGGTCGATGTCTATATAGTAAATGATTTCCTGCGCTATATTTGCTCACTTAAACACCCGAGCTGGTGAACACGAAGTTACAATTAAGGACACGCCTACAAAGAAGAATCGATTGAAATAGAGACTGTGGAGCTTTAAGCGTCATATGGATTAATATTATTGAGTTATACCAAACACTAGCCGAGTCGCCGAGTTCTCCCGACCAAACAGTATCATTAACAATAATTAAATATATATAGATTCTTTTATAGGGCTTAGTTCGTGCATATGTACCTTGAATATGCAACTGAAACACATTATGGTGGTTTTACTTGTATTTGAATTGACATACATTATTCGTCCAGATCACCTCCAGTTTCTTTAAGATTGTGATCGTTATTTCTTTGAATGTTGTGAATAACAATATTTAACAGTGGCAGGTGCATTTATAACAGTGGCAGGTGCATTAATAACAGTGGCGGGTGCATTAATAACAGTGGCAGGTGCATTAATAACAGTGACAGGTGCATTAAACGGATAATCAATACTATTATTTCAACAGCAAGCATTAAAAAAAAATAGAGAAAAGCATACAGAACACCTTTCACAAACACTGGATCCAGAAAGGATACTAAATGATAGAGTAATTTGTTAAAATACAATGTGGAAAGTTATCATTTACAGTGCTATCAACAAATAAAAAACAAACTCTTAGCTAGCGTGTATACTAGCTAAACTATAGACTCGAGCGCTTTCGGCTGTACGTCTTCTTCAGGAGTACAAAGACATGTAACATTTACAAGAAAATCATCTAAACAACGATTGCAAGATTCAAGATTCAAGATTCTTTATTAAGTAACGTAAACATTACAATGTTTCTTGTTACGTGATACAGTGAATAATATTATATACAACAGTCAGTCATGATAAGTATGTGCATAGACATGAAGGCAATGAGCAAAACATGATTTATACGGAAAAGATATACAAACAGATATTGTACGTGAGGTTGTACTAAGTACATTGAAAAAATAATAGAACAATGCAATGTGTATGTATGTACATATATACATATTGAAATATCATGAAGAACGTTTAAGCATATAGATGTGCAAAAGTAGTGTAATATTTACTTTAGGTGAGATTTACAGTACATTTTCATGACGATTAACTATGTTTTGTCGAATAATTGTCGCTTGATATACAAATTTACAAATTTTGAGATAACAGAAAAACTAACAGACTGCATTAGCTCAATAAATTTATAAACGCTTGGTCTAACAAAGTAACGTGATTTAATATATTGTTTTCGAATGTCAGTGTATGCTAGACATATACAAATAAAGTGGTATTCGTCTTCTAGATCACCAGAATTGCAAATTAAACAGTAGCGTTGATCATGGTCGATTATAACGACCTGTTTCAATCCGCAGTTGATGCGAAGACAGTCTTACCTTAGTAAGTGCAATACGAAATTTCTGTGGTATTTTATCGAGATAATACTCATAATTGAAAGTGGTCTTAAATAGTCTGTATGTACACAAAGATCGACTGTTATTAACAGTAGTATACCATGATTGAACAAATTGATCGATTATTCTTTGCTTGAACAAAAGATGAAAAGTAAGTAATGAAAACAAATTAGTCCACTCAGCCTGTGAAATTTTACCACTCAACATCAAACTATTTGCAACAGAAATGATTTACTGATTTTCTGATAGTAACATATATTGCGAAAAAACACAAAAAACAAGAAAGGGGAAATAAGTTGTTTGTAGCTCCTATATTTACGCTTTTCATAAAACGCCACCAGATTTAGAGTTATCTGTAGCTGCTGCATTTTATTTGGAATAAGACATTTTAATCATGTATTACACTACTAAGACATTAATTAATCATAACAAATACATTTTTGAACAATTACAAAATACAGGTATATTTAAACGCTTTTTGTTGAAAAGTGCATATTGAATTACTCCACCCACTGAAATCACAATAGAGAAATTGCATATCAAAGGTAAAGTTATGTGTATGCATTTCTTATTACAGTTTAGGACACATACTCAAATTAAGATTTATGATGAAGTGTTGGGTTAATATATTGGCCTCTATATGGTAGCCGTCGGCATTGTCCCATTGTTAGAATCATTCCTTGATAATTATTTTTGGAAGAGTGAAAAGTAAATACTGAAATTAAAATTGATGGAAGCACCGGTTGTTGGGGTGGGTGTGGGGTGTGTGGGTGGAGGGCCGATACTATATTGACCATTATATTGTAGCTGTCGGCAATCATTTATTAATCCATTGTTAGCGTTATTGTGTAACTGCGCACAATTATTGAAAATACCATATTAATACTCATAATAGAGCTGAAAGGTTTTTAGACAATTCTTTAAATATGGCTAACTGTTCCTACACAAAACTATCACAACACCATGGGTAAATATCCTTATATAGTTTAGCATATTATACTATAGTATTTGATGTTGCAGCATTATACTTGTAAGTTATACTACTTCTATGCCATACTTCGCAATGTTAATTACTAGTTAATCAATAACTCTTAGCTTTCACTATTGAATGCTAATGCCAAATCAATACAACATCACAAAAAGAACATCACAAAAAGCTTGAATACCCCTTACCGATTTATATATCATTTGTGTGAGCATTAGCCCTTTTTAGTGCTGATAGTTATAGACACATGATATGTTATCCCACCCAGTCACATTATACTGACACCAGGTCGACCAGTCCTAGGACTACCCTTTATATGCTGATATGTTGAACGTCAAGCAATGGAGCTACTAGTATCATTTTCTAAAGCCATTGGTATGACCCGGCAGGGTATTGAACCCACGACATCCTGCATGCGAGGCGGATGCTCTACCATTACGCCACCGCTGTGGTTGTTAGCATGTGTAATTGTGTCATGCCATACTGCAAGGTGGGGTGAAGAACTAATACTTCCTAATTACAAGTAGTTTGTATTAATGTTGTAGGCATAGATATACACAATTTACCGTTCTGATCGATGCAAGAGCTCTATCAAGACTACCACAACATATCCTGGTCACCACTTTTTATGAATAGTGATATTTTCAAGAATGAAAGGATATTACAAAAGCACTAGAAGAGGATGTTGAAACCTCTTCACTTAAGTGCTCATAGTAAACTATTATTAAATTAATCCATAATTTTGAGTAGAAAACATATTTAAGCCAGAAGATATTACCGCCAAATTTCGTGTTTATCTGATTTCCCTTATGATTTTGATCTAATTTTACTTTTTTTGGTATGCTAAATTTTTAATGTGTGTTGATACATGTTTGTCATGTATGCACTACCTATATTCAAAATGACCCGTTGGCCATGCTTCATAGTTAGCAAGGCCATTCATAGGGCACAAGGCAAAAGTGCACTAGTTCTTAGACGTGTTCGTTATATTAAATTGAAATAATAAATTTGGCATATGTTTCAAGGTATTATTATATTCTATTTAGTTGATTGCGTAGGCTCCTAAGTTATAAGTCTTTCACAAACTGTGTTAACTATTTGATTTTGCGTTTGTTTTAGCATAGTCTGGCTGTAAATTACTGTAAGGCTCTATGCATATAAACAGAGTAGTGACTGCATTAACAATACACAATTAAAATGTTAAAGAAGTAACCCGCCAAATAATGGCAAAATTAACCTACAAAACTGTTTATTAAAACTCTATCCATGTGTTTAGGTCATATACTTATGTATATGTACCGATTAAACGTATTCACGGGTTCGTAAAATACCCGTGATTGAATATGCGTAAAAATAATTATGAGTTGATAACTCTTAATTTGACGCTGCAGTTTTGGAGTTTGTCCTGGCTGGTTAAAGCCGTTTATATTGTGACTATAGAGTTAGGATTCTCAAAATGTTTTAGTTATATATAGGTTTAAAAACGGTGTATATATGTTATAAAATTGCCACTTGAAGGGACTTTAACATGCCATAATCTTACCCAAAAGTATATTCCAAGGAATAGGGGTCAATGGGTTATATGTTTTCTTGCCAAACGTCCATGCAAGTGAAATTTGTTACAAGGGACAGTATACATGTAAGTGATCACAGTTATAATCTAAAAGATGTCGTATTATGACTATAATTTTGTATTGACAATAGTTTGGGTGCAAAAATACTGTAATTTTGTATTGCAAATTAAAAAAACACTAACAGTTTAGAAAAATGTATTAGATAACTTAATTACCATGAGTTTTTCAATATGGGATTTCTAGCCTGAGTGAGAGTTTGCACAAACAAACTAGTGCGCTAGCATGTGTTTGTTTATTTGGACGTAATGTCATGAGTATCATCACTCGGTATTGAAAAACTCGTGGTAATATTTCCTTATCTCTTTCCAAAGTTATTATCAAAGAAGCTTGGATCACAGAGATCATATTTTGCTAGCAAAGAATGCATAAAGTTTATGTAAGTCAAGTAATAAGAAGGATCCTGTAATGTTTGTAATTGTTAATATTCATGAGATAGAAATGAAACACAAGTTATACTTCTGGTTACTAAATCTATTCTAATACTTAATCTATACAGAGTGCATCTCCAAGATATGCGTAGGCGGAGCTTATCAGCTGGTCAGTTATAGGGAGGAGCTAGGCATTGTAGCATACATTACATCCCTTCTTTAATTTACAATGGAAACATGTATTCAAGTTTAATATTAGACATAAAACAAGACCAAGCAAAAGTCACTCTAGAATCTAATATAATGTCCAGTACAAAGAACAGTGTGATTATGTAACACAGATTGTATCTAATGAAGTTAATGTTTCAAAGATTGTAAACATGACTAAAGTTATTTCTCTCTCGCACATTAAACTGTCAATTAATTAGCTCCATTAATGTTTAACAGTCTTCACAGCCAGGGTCAGTTTAAAGTTAATTGCAGTTTGTTCCACGGTTTGTTTATTTTCCGTCCAGCACATAAAATGGTCTGACATGTGAAACATGTCTGTAGAGAATTTGATTGTACACAGATTTCAGTTTGACCTGGTGTCCTTTCTGACCAATTACTGTGTATATGTCACTGTCCCATTTTGCATCTAATTTTCCTATGTTTCTTTTAAGAATTAACACTTTCTGTCCCAGTTTATAATTTATAAACCGACTACTAGAACGCTTGTCTGCATATTTTTTCATCTTTTGTTTTTGAGTTTTGTCGCGATTTATGAGTTGTGTATCTTTCCTTTCTTTTTCAAAATGCGGAAGTTTGTTTTTTAATGTTCTGTTGAAGAATAACTCTGCAGGTGCGCGTCCAGTGGTAACGTGTGGTGTTGTTCGGTAAGAATTTATACAATTCAGTTCTCCAGTACTTCTGAGCAGCCACGGCTGTCTTGATATATTTATCAAGTGTTTTGTTGAAGTTTTCCACGAGACCGTAAGCGCGGGGCCAATATGCAGTAACGCGTTTATGTGTTATTCCATTGTTGTAGAAGAAATTCCTTAGTTCTTCAGATACCATATTTGGAGCATTATCGGTGGTAATTTCGGTTGGTAATTCGTGCGTGGCAAAAATTATCATCAGCTTATGTATAATAGCTGTAGATGTTGTTGACTTCATAATTTCAACTTCGGGAAATCTCGAGTAATAGTCGATAACAACTAACAAGTATTCTCCTGATGGAAATGGTCCAGTTAAATCCATAGCTACACGTTCCCATGGTTTAGATGGTAGCTCAGTTGTTTCTATTTGTGGTGAGACTGGAGAGTTTGATACCAATTGACACTCATAGCATGTTTTGATCATATGTTCTACATCATTGTCAATTCCGGGCCAATATACTTTTTCAATTCCCCATGCAACAGTAAGGCATTCGCGCTCTATCTGACTGTACCTCCTTTCAACTTGATTTAATGTCCTGCTGGCATATGCTACAGGACGATACTGTCCATCACTTTGTTTTTGAGATAGAATCGCTCCAAGACCAAAGGGGCTAGCATCCACGGTTATAGTTGTTTCAGCGTCCGGGTTATAATATACCATTACAGTCGCGCTTGTCAATAGTTCCTTTAATTGTTCGAACGATTTTTGTTGTTCAGACTGCCGTTCAAATTGCTGGTGTTCACGTATTAATCTCCGAATTGGTTCTGAAACAGTTGCAAAGTAGGAATGAATTGTGCACAGTAATTCACAAGTCCTAAAAAACTTTTGACTTCTTTGACTGATTTTGGTACTTCTGTTTTTAGTACTGCCTCTATTTTACTATCCTGTGGCTAAGACCTTCTGATGTGTGTGTGTGTCCCATGAAAGTTAGCGATATCTTGGAAATATGCATTTTTCCTTATTGAGAGTTAAGTTTTTCTCACGTAGTCGTTGCAGTACATTGCGTAATGCAGCGTCATTTTCCTCCTTTGTTTTCCCATATACAATTATGTCATCAGATATGTTTTTGCACCCTGGTTTGTCTTGAATTGTATGCTGAATAACCCGTTGGTATATTTGAGGTGCACATGATATGCCGAACATCAATCTTTTGTATCTATAGATTGCGTCATTTGTGACAAATGTTGTGATTTCTCGGGATTGTGTGTCAAGCTCTATTTGATGAAATCCCATTTTAAGGTCTAATTTCGAAAAGTACTTGGCACCATTCAATTCTTCTAATGTTTCGTCGATATTTGGTAATGAGAATCGTTCCCTCTCGATTGCTGTGTTAGCCTGGCGCATGTCTACACAGATACGTATGTCATTGTTTGCCTTTTGGGATTACTACTAACGGCGAAATCCATGGAGTGGGGCCTTCTACCTTCTCTATTACGTCAGATTCTACTAATTCTTTTAGCTTCATATCTACCTGTTGTCTCATTTTGAATGGAATTCTACGAGCTGGTTGTGCAGTGGGTGCTACATTTTCATTCACGTGCAATTTCAACTGAAACTCTTTTAGTTTTCCGAGCCCTTGAAATCTATCGGTATACTTCGAAAGAATTGAGTCAACATTCATGTTTTCATTTGCGTTCACTGTGTTTACACATATTTTCAAAATACCTAGTTCTACAGCATATTGTTGACCTATTAATGGTGTGCAGTCGACGTTAATAATATGAAATTTGATTTTGTGTGTCCTACCATTTATTTTCGCATTCATGTCAGCCACTCCAAACGTTTTGAGCGGAACTCTGGATGCATACGGATATATCTTGGCATAGGATTTCTTTACAGATACTTGATTTAACCTTTTCAAATGTTTGCCTGTCAATACAATTTACTGTTGCGCCTGAATCGATTAATAATTTGCATGGCCTACCTTCAATATCGACGTCAATAAATGGTGACTCCGTCTTTGTGTTTATCCCAAATACAAATTCCTCATCACTACTTTCACTTTCAGACTTATGATTTGATATGTATCGCACTTCACGTTGTTCCCGTGATCTACACATATGCACGTAATGGCCTCGTTTTTTACAATCATTACAGACTATATTCCTTGATTTTAGACATTCATGGCCTGCGTGCCCTTTTCCTCCACAGCGAGTACACACTTTAAATTTTGTATGTTTTGGTGCTTTCCTCGGCTGCGTCCTAGGGTAGTATTGTGTCCTTTTTTGTGGTTGTTTTCTGTAAAGTTGTTGCACATTTCTCTCTGCTCCTTTATATTCAAATGATTTCTGATACCTCTTTTCTTTTTGTGTTGATTTCATCATCTTTGTTGCGTGTAGGTCTGCTAATTCCGAACTTCTGGCAATTGATTGAATTTTGTCAAAGGTAAGTGCCTCTTCTCGCAAAAACTTCTTTTTCATTTCCGTAGAGTTGCTTTTTTCTACAACCTGGTCACTGTGTTTTCTGGAAAGTCACATGACACAGACAACTTTTTTAGCCTAATTATGAAATTGTCAGTAGTCTCATCCTTTTCTTGTAATGTTTGACGGAATAGGTGACGTTCGTATGCGACATTCTTTTTAGGATGAAAATAATCTGTCAACGCTGTCAATGCATCCTTGTACGAGTTTCCTGGATTGCTGTTTCAAAAATATCCTGTATTGCTTCTCCAGCAAGGTGTAATAACAATGCTTTCCGTTGTTCATCTTTCGTAACTCCTGATGCAGCGAGATAATATTCAAATCTCTTTGTGTAATCTTCCCATGATCTTGATAAGTTAGTGTTTTGGCCCAAAACTTTAAATGGTTTTGGTGCTGGCAGGTCCATTTTTGCTGCCATCTTGAATTGAGAACAGACTTCTTGAAAATTAAGTCCACTTTCACTTTTTCTTCAAAATCACTTTTTTAACAAAATAACTTAATAGTCCTTTAAAATACAGTTGATTCCCATCCTCGTCGCCAATGTAATGTTTGTAATTGTTAATATTCATGGGATAGAAATGAAACATAAGTTATACTTCTGGTTACTAAATCTATTCTAATACTTAATCTATACAGAGTGCACCTTCAAGGCATGCGTAGGCGGAGCTTATCAGCTGGTCAGTTATAGGAAGGAGCTAGGCATTGTAGCATACATTACAGATCCTTATCACGGTATTGTTTTATCAAGCACGATATGTACAGATATAGATATGTGTGTTCTTGAAGCTTCTTCAGTCATACTGCGACTACCTAAGGCTTTTCACAATAACAGTTCCTGTGAAGATAAAGTGTTTCTGTTGCAAATACTTAAAGAAATAACATTTTAATGCCAAAGACTTGGGTATTTATAGTTGCCGACAATGCCGACGATTATCATCCCAATGCTTCATCGTCGATCTTATTATGCATGTTTACACAAAAATGTTCTATGAAACCGATTATAATACAGTTTTACACTGAAATGCAGATCCATTGTAATTAAGTGGGTGGGGTAATTCAATATACGAATTTTAAGAAACAGTGCTAAAATAGGCATTTATATGTATTGTTCATTCAAACATTTCAATTTTTATTATTTAGCTATGTCTTTATATTGTATTACCTCATTGAAATGTATTATTCGTAACACACTGTTGCAGATATACATACACATATTTTACCTGCAGTGATTTTATGAAAAATGCACATCTTTGAGCCATGAAAACACTTTTTTCTCCTATCTAGATTTTTCTAGACTTTTTTTGTGATTTTTTGCAATATATTTATCTATCAGAAAATCAGAAAATCATTTCTGTTGCAATTAGTTTGATGTGGGTTCACAGGCTGAGTGGACTAAATCTAGAAAAAAATGTACAAATGATCATAAAGATATGATTAAAATGTTCTGATATTGGAAGAGAATGCCCGAGAAATGGGCCCATTTAGATTTACTATAAATAGATAAATTGTATAGCCAGTATATACCATCAGAAAACAAGGCTAAAACAATGTGGGGTGGGGTTGAGGGAGCGAGACGGGTATAGAAACTCAGGCCGATGTACAATTATTGTTAGAATCTCATACAAATTATAATAAAATCTGGGGCAGGGTGTGGAATTTTAATTTTTATTTTTATCAGTTTTAAATCCAAAATTGCTGTCATTTTAAAGAAATTTGTGATCAAAAGGCAACTCGGGGATGGAGGTGGTGAGAATCTAGAGTTTTTTAGTAAAAAACAAACATTCGGGTGGTAGGGATAATGGGTAAGGGTTAGGTTGATTGGGGATGGGGGTGGGAGAGGGGTTGGAGAGGGGGGGTGGTGGGGGCGCAACATGGCTATATGTGTAGAATTGATAGACCAGAACAACACAGAAATATGTAACAAAAAAAAATCGGAATCAGATGTGGGGTGGGCTAGGCTGGGATGGGATGGGATGTGGTAGGGGGGTAAAGATCGGATGGAAAATAGAAAAAAAGGCGGAAAAATCGACTTCCAGTTGGTGGGGGATGCATAAGATAGCTATACGTGTAACTATTGACTAAACACAGAAATTTCTCGCCAAATATGCTTCATATGTACACAAATACCCTTCTGATTGAATGGGATCACAACCAAGCTTATAGTTAATTAAGAATTGACAAACAAGTCAATAAAGAAATATATTACTTACTCCAGATAACCCCTCTCCACTCACACGTCTGTAACGACGTTGCCAGTACGCTTATCAGATTGATTCAGAACATCTGGACAAATTGGGCCTACCATAAGAAGTGCGAAAAACACGTAGAGTAGTGTGAGTCCATGCGTGTGTATGATGTCAGTTATGCACTGAGTAAAAACTAAACAGATTAAAATGTCAAGAGCTAATCACACACTATCAGCCGCCACCTTGATACTATATATCCCACACTATCAGCCGCCACTTTGATACAATATAGCACACCCTATCAGCTGCCACCTTGATACAATATATCAAATAGGCTTGGGACAATTTGGTGAAAGACTCAATATGAACTTTCCTTTATTGCAATACAAAATCAAGTCTGCAGATTTAGAATCCCTATATACCAAGTATTTGTCTAGAAACAGTAGTTCCATATTTGACGAAAATAGTACCAAATAAGAATATAAGTGACAAACAAACTTCTGGCCAGTCTCATTATCTACACATCCAACTAAGAAAGGTTAAACAATACACAACGTAAGGCTCATTATCTACACATCCAACTAAAAAAGGCTAATCAATACACAACGTGAGGCTGACTATCTACACATTCAACTAAGAAAGGTTAAACGATACCTACATTATCCAACTATGAAACGTTAAACGATACACAACGAAGGACTCACTATCTACACATCAAACTAAGACAGGTTAAACAATACACAACGTAAGGCTCACTATCTACAAATCAAACTAAGAAAGGTTAAACAATACTAAACGTAAGGATCACTATCAACACATCCAACTAAGAAAGGTTAAACAATACACAATGTAAGGCTCCCTATCTACACATCCAACTAAGAAAGGTTAAATAATACACAACGTAAGGCTCACTATCTACACATCAAACTAAGAAAGGTTAAACCACACACAATGTAAGGCTCAATATCTACACATTAAACTAAGAAAGGTTAAACAATACACAACGTAAGGCTCACTATCAACTTATCCAACTAAGAAAGTTTAAACTATGCACAGCGCGAAGCTCACTATCTACACATCCAACTAAGACATATTAAACTATACACAAAGTAACGTTCACTATCAACATATCCAACAAAGCCATGTTAAACTATACACAATGTGAGGCTCACTATCAACATAGCATATCCAACTAAGACAGGTTATAGTAAACACAAAGTGAGGCTCATTATAAACATATTCAACTAAAACATGTTTAACTATACACAACGTGAAGGGTCGCTATCAACATATCCAACTAAGACAGGTTAAACTATACACAACTTAAGGCTCACTACCAACATATCCAACTAAGACAGGCTTTACTATATACAATAAAAAAACACTAAAAAAACAAAACTATTCACATTATGAGGCTCACTATCAGCATATAAAAATAAGACAGGTTAAACTATACACAACGTCAGGCTCCCTATCAAAATATCAAAGTAAGACAGGTTCAACTATACACAACGTGAGGCTCACTATTAACATATCCAACTAAGACAGGTTATATTATACTCAAAGTGAGGCTCACTATCAGGATATCCAACAAAGACATGTTAAAATATACAATGTGAGGCACACTATCAACATATTCAACTAAGACAGGTTATATTATACACAAAGTGAGGCTTACTGTCAACAGATCCAACTAGTACATGTTAATATATACACAACGTGAGGCTCACCATCAATATATCCAACTAAGACAGGTTATATCATACACAAAGTGAGGCTCGCTATCAACATATCCAACTAAGACAGGTTATATTATACACAAAGTAAGGCTCACTATCAAAATATCCAACTAGTACAGGTTAAACTATACACAACGTGAGGGTCACTATCAACATATCCAACTAGTACAGGTTAAACTATACACAACGTGAGGCTCACTATCAACATATCCAAGACCTGTTAAACAGTACACAACGTGAGACTCGATATCAACATATCCAACTAAGACAGGTTAAACTATACACAACGTGAAGCTCGCTATCAACATATCCAACTAGTACATGTCAAACTATACACAACGTGAGTCTCACTATCAACATTCCCATTTAAAACAGGTTAAACTATACACGACTTGAGGCTCACTATCAACAAATCCATCTAAGACACATTAAACTATACACAGCGTTGGGCTCACTATCAACATATCCATCTAAAACAGGTTAAACTATACACATCATGAGGCTAACTATCAATATATCCGTCTAAGACAGGTTAAAATATACACAACGTGAGGGTCACTATCAATATATCCATCTAAGAAAGGCTAACTATGTACAACGTGATGCTCACTATCAACATATCCAACTAAAACAGGTTAAATTATACACAACTTGAGAGTCACTATCAACATATCAATATAAGTCGGGTTAAACTATACACAACGTGAGGCTCCCTATCAACATCTCAAACTAAGACATGTTCAACTATACACAACGTTAGGCTCACTATTAACATATCCAACTAAGACAGGTTATATTATACTCAAAATGAGGCTCACTATCAGGATATCCAACAAAGACATGTTAAAACATACAACGTGAGGCACACTATCAACATATTCTACTAAGACAGGTTATATTATAGACAAAGTGAGGCTTACTGTCAACAGATCCAACTAGTACAGGTTAATATATACACAACGTGAGGCATACCATCAATATATCCAACCAAGACAGGTTATATCATACACAAAGTGAGGCTCACTATCAACATATCCAACTAAGACAGGTTATATTATACACAAAGTAAGGCTCACTATCAACATATCCAACTAGTACAGGTTAAACTATATACACAACGTGAGGGTCACTATCAACATATCCAACTAGTACAGGTTTAACTATACACAGCGTGAGGCTCACTATCAACATATCAAACTAAGACATGTTCAACTATACACAACGTGAGGCTCACTATTAACATATCCAACTAAGAAAGGTTATATTATACTCAAAGTGAGGCTCACTAACAGAATATCCAACAAAGAAATGTTAAAATATACAACGTGAGGTACACTATCAACATATTCAACTAAGACAGGTTATATTATACACAAAGTGAGGCTTACTGTCAACAGATCCAACTAGTATAGGTTAATATATACACAACGTGAGGCTCACCATCAATATATCCAACTAAGACAGGTTATATCATACAAAAAGTGAGGCTCACTATCAACATATCCAACTAAGACAGGTTATAATATACACAAAGTAAGGCTCACTATCAACATATCCAACTAGTACAGGTTAAACTATACACAACGTGAGGGTCACTATCAACATATCCAACTAGTACAGGTTAAACTATACACAACGTGAGGCTCACTATCAACATATCCAAGACAGGTTAAACAGTACACAACGTGAGACTCGATATCAACATATCCAACTAAGACAGGTTAAACTATACACAACGTGAAGCTCGCTATCAACATATCCAACTAGTACATGTTAAACTATACACAACGTGAGTCACACTATCAACATTCCCATTTAAAACAGGTTAAACTATACACGACTTGAGGCTCACTATCAACAAATCCATCTAAGACACATTAAACTATACACAGCGTGGGGCTCACTATCAACATATCCATCTAAAACAGGTTAAACTATACACAACATGAGGCTAACTATCAATATATCCGTCTAAGACAGGTTAAAATTTACACAACGTGAGGGTCACTATCAATATATCCATCTAAGAAAGGCTAACTATGTACAACGTGATGCTCACTATCAACATATCCAACTAATACAGGTTACATTATACACAACTTGAGAGTCACTATCAAAATATCAATATAAGACAGGTTAAACTATACACAACGTTAGGCTCCCTATCAACATATCAAACTAAGACATGTTCAACTATACAGTGAGGCTCACTATTAACATATCAAACTAAGACAGGTTATATTATACTCAAAATGAGGCTCACTATCAGGATATCCAACAAACACATGTTAAAATATACAACGTGAGGCACACTATCAACATATTCAACTAAGACAGGTTATATTATACACAAAGTGAGGCTTACTGTCAACAGTTCCAACTTGTACAGGTTAATATATACACAACGTGAGGCTCACCATCAAAATATCCAACTAAGACAGGTTATATCATACACAAAGTGAGGCTCACTATCAACATATCCAACTAAGACAGGTTATATTATACACAAAGTAAGGCTCACTATCAACATATCCAACTAGTACAGGTTAAACTATACACAACGTGAGGGTCACTATCAACATATCCAACTAGTACAGGTTAAACTATACACAACGTGAGGCTCACTATCAACATATCAAACTAAGACATGTTCAACTATACACACCGTGAGGCTCACTATTAACATATCCAACTAAGACAGGTTATATTATACTCAAAGTGAGGCTCACTATCAGGATATCCAACAAAGACATGTTAAAATATACAACGTGAGGCACACTATCAACATATTCAACTAAGACATGTTATATTATACACAAAGTGAGGCTTACTGTCAACAGATCCAACTAGTACAGGTTAATATATACACAACGTGAGTCTCACCATCAATATATCCAACTAAGACAGGTTATATCATACACAAAGTAAGGCTCACTATCAACATATCCAATTAGTACAGGTTAAACTATACACAACGTGAGGGTCACTATCAACATATCCAACTAGTACAGGTTAAACTATACACAACGTGAGGCTCACTATCAACATATCCAAGACAGGTTAAACAATACACAAAGTGAGGCTCGATATCAACATATCCAACTAAGACAGGTTAAACTATACACAACGTAAAGCTCGCTATCAGCATATCCAACTAGTACATGTTAAACTATACACAACGTGAGTCTCACTATCAACAATCACATCTAAAACAGGTTAAATTATACACGACTTGAGGCTCACTATCAACAAATCCATCTAAGACACGTTAAACTATACACAGCTAGGGGCTCACTATCAACATATCGATCTAAGACAGGTTAAACTATACACAATGTGAGGCTCACTATCAACATATCCATCTAAGACAGGTTAAACTATACATGACGTGAGGCTCACTATCAATATATCCATCTAAGACAGGCTAACTATCTACAACGTGATGCTCACTATCAACATATCCAACTAATACAGGTTAAATTACACACAACTTGAGAGTCACAATCAACATATCAATATAAGACAGGTTAAACTATACACAACGTGAGGCTCACTATCAATATATCCATTTAAGACAGCATAAACTATACACGACTTGAGGCTCACTATCAACAAATCCATCCAAGACAGGCTACACTATACACAATGTGAGGCTCAATATCAACATATCCAACCGAGACAGGTTAAACTATACACAATGTGAGGCCCACTATCAACATATCCATCTAAGACTGGTAAAACTATACATGACGTGAGGCTCACTATCAATATATCCATCTAAGACAGGCTGACTATATACAACGTGATACTCACTATCAACATATCCAACTAATACAGGTTAAATTATACACAACTTGAGAGTCACTAACAACATATCAGTATAAGACAGGTTAATCTATACACAACGTGAGGCTCACTATCAACATATCCAACAACGACGGGTTAAACTATACGCAATATGAAGCTCACTATCAACATATTCAACTAAACATGTTATACTATACACAAGGTGAGGCTCACTAACAACATATTCAACTAAGACAGGTTATATTATACACCAAGTGAGGCTCACTATCAACATATTAAACTAAAGTAGGATAAAACAATACACAACGTTAGGCTCACTATCAACATATACAACTAAGACAGGTTAAACTATACACAATGTGAGGCTCACTATCAACATATCTAGCTAAGACAAGCTAAACTATACACAACGTGAGGCTCACAATCAACATATCAATGTAAGACAGGTTAAACTACATAAAACTAGAGGCTCATTATCAACATATCCATCTAAGACAGGTTAAACTATACACAACGTGAGGCTCACTATCCACATATCCATCTAAGACAGGTTAAACTATATACAACGTGAGGTTCACTATCAACATATCCATCTAAGTCAGGTTAAACTATACACAACGTGACGCTCACTATCAACATATCCATTTAAGACAGGTTAAACTATACACAACGTGAGGCTTACTATCAACATATCCATTTAAGACAGGTGAAACTATACATAACATGAGGCTCACTATCAACATATTCATTTAAGACAGGTTAAATTATATACAACTTGAGGCTCACTATCAACATATCCATCTTAGACAGGTTAAACTATACACAACGTGAGACTCACTATCAACATATTCATTTAAGACTGGTTAAACTATATACAACGTGAGACTCACTATCAACATATTCATTTAAGACAGGTTAAACTATATACAACGTGAGGCTCGATATCAACATATCCATCTAAGACAGGTTAAACTAGACACAACGTAAGGCTCACTACTAACATGTCCCTTTAAGACAGGTTAAATTATACACAACGTGAGACTCACTATCACCATATCCATCTAATACAGGTTAAATTATACACAACGTGAGACTCACTATCAACATATCCATCTAAGACAGGTTAAATTATACACAACGTGAGACTCACTATCAACATATCCATTTAAGGCAGATTAAACTATACACAACATGAGGATCACTATCAACATATCCATTTAACACAGGTTAAACTATACACAACGTGAGGCTCACTATTAATAGATCTTTTTAACACAGCTTAAACTATACACAACGTGAGGCTCACTATCAACATATCCATTTAGGACAGGTTAAATTATACACAACTTGAGAGTCACTATCAACATATCAATATAAGACATGTTAAACTATACACAACGTGAGGCTCACTATCAACATATCCATTGAGGACAGGTTAAACTATACACGATTTGAGGCTCACTATCAACAAATCCATCTAAGACAGGCTACACTATACACAATGTGAGGCTCACTATCAACATATCCAACCGAGACAGGTTAAACTATACACAATGTGAGGCACACTATCAACATATCCATCTAAGACAGGTAAAACTATACATGACGTGAGGCTCACTATCAATATATCCATCTAAGACCGGCTAACTATATACAACGTGATGCTCACTATCAACATATCCAACTAATACAGGTTAAATTATACACAACTTGAGAGTCACTATCAACATATCAGTATAAGACTGGTTAAACTATACACAACGTGAGGCTCACTATCAACATATCCAACTACGACGGGTTAAACTATTCGCAATATGAAGCTCACTGTCAACATATTCAACTAAACATGTTATACTATACACAATGTGAGGCTCACTAACAACATATTCAACTAAGACAGGTTATATTATACACAAAGTGAGGCTCACTATCAACATATTAAACTAAAGTAGGATAAAACAATACACAACGTTAGGGTCACTGTCAACATATCCAACTAAGACAGGTTAAACTATACACAATGTGAGGCTCACTATCAACATATCTAGCTAAGACAAGCTAAACTATACACAACGTGAGGCTCACAATCAACATATCCTTGTAAGACAGGTTAAACTACATAAAACGTGAGGCTCATTATCAACATATCCATCTAAGACAGGTTAAACTATACACAACGTGAGGCTCACTATCCACATATCCATCTAAGACAGGTTAAACTATATACAACGTGAGGTTCACTATCAACATATCCATCTAAGACAGGTTAAACTATACACAACGTGAGGATCACTATCAACATATCTATTTAAGACAGGTTAAAATATACACAACGTGAGGCTCACTATCAACATATCCATTTAAGACAGGTTATACTATACATAACATGAGGCTCACTATCAACATATTCATTTAAGACAGGTTAAATTATATACAACGTGAGGCTCACTATCAACATATTCATCTAAGACAGGTTAAACTATACACAACGTGAGGCTCACTATCAACATATTTATTTAAGGCAGGTTAAACTATATACAACGTGAGTCTCACTATCAACATATTCACTTAAGACAAGTTAAACTATATACAACGTGAGGCTCGATATCAACATATCCATCTTAGACAGGTTAAACTAGACACAACGTAAGGCTCACTACTAACATGTCCCTTTAAGCAGGTTAAATTATCCACAACGTGAGACTCACTATCAACATATCCATCTAAGACAGGTTAAATTATACACAACGTGAGACTCACTATCAACATATCCATCTAAGACAGGTTATATTATACACAACGTGAGACTCATTATCAACATATCCATTTAAGACTGGTTAAACTATATACAACGTGAGACTCACTATCAACATATTCATTTAAGACAGGTTAAACTATATACAACGTGAGGCTCGATATCAACATATCCATCTAAGACAGGTTAAACTAGACACAACGTAAGGCTCACTACTAACATGTCCCTTTAAGACAGGTTAAATTATACACAACGTGAGACTCACTATCACCATATCCATCTAATACAGGTTAAATTATACACAACGTGAGACTCACTATCAACATATCCATCTAAGACAGGTTAAATTATACACAACGTGAGACTCACTATCAACATATCCATTTAAGGCAGATTAAACTATACACAACATGAGGATCACTATCAACATATCCATTTAACACAGGTTAAACTATACACAACGTGAGGCTCACTATTAATAGATCTTTTTAACACAGCTTAAACTATACACAACGTGAGGCTCACTATCAACATATCCATTTAGGACAGGTTAAATTATACACAACTTGAGAGTCACTATCAACATATCAATATAAGACATGTTAAACTATACACAACGTGAGGCTCACTATCAACATATCCATTGAGGACAGGTTAAACTATACACGATTTGAGGCTCACTATCAACAAATCCATCTAAGACAGGCTACACTATACACAATGTGAGGCTCACTATCAACATATCCAACCGAGACAGGTTAAACTATACACAATGTGAGGCACACTATCAACATATCCATCTAAGACAGGTAAAACTATACATGACGTGAGGCTCACTATCAATATATCCATCTAAGACCGGCTAACTATATACAACGTGATGCTCACTATCAACATATCCAACTAATACAGGTTAAATTATACACAACTTGAGAGTCACTATCAACATATCAGTATAAGACTGGTTAAACTATACACAACGTGAGGCTCACTATCAACATATCCAACTACGACGGGTTAAACTATTCGCAATATGAAGCTCACTGTCAACATATTCAACTAAACATGTTATACTATACACAATGTGAGGCTCACTAACAACATATTCAACTAAGACAGGTTATATTATACACAAAGTGAGGCTCACTATCAACATATTAAACTAAAGTAGGATAAAACAATACACAACGTTAGGGTCACTGTCAACATATCCAACTAAGACAGGTTAAACTATACACAATGTGAGGCTCACTATCAACATATCTAGCTAAGACAAGCTAAACTATACACAACGTGAGGCTCACAATCAACATATCCTTGTAAGACAGGTTAAACTACATAAAACGTGAGGCTCATTATCAACATATCCATCTAAGACAGGTTAAACTATACACAACGTGAGGCTCACTATCCACATATCCATCTAAGACAGGTTAAACTATATACAACGTGAGGTTCACTATCAACATATCCATCTAAGACAGGTTAAACTATACACAACGTGAGGATCACTATCAACATATCTATTTAAGACAGGTTAAAATATACACAACGTGAGGCTCACTATCAACATATCCATTTAAGACAGGTTATACTATACATAACATGAGGCTCACTATCAACATATTCATTTAAGACAGGTTAAATTATATACAACGTGAGGCTCACTATCAACATATTCATCTAAGACAGGTTAAACTATACACAACGTGAGGCTCACTATCAACATATTTATTTAAGGCAGGTTAAACTATATACAACGTGAGTCTCACTATCAACATATTCACTTAAGACAAGTTAAACTATATACAACGTGAGGCTCGATATCAACATATCCATCTTAGACAGGTTAAACTAGACACAACGTAAGGCTCACTACTAACATGTCCCTTTAAGCAGGTTAAATTATCCACAACGTGAGACTCACTATCAACATATCCATCTAAGACAGGTTAAATTATACACAACGTGAGACTCACTATCAACATATCCATCTAAGACAGGTTATATTATACACAACGTGAGACTCATTATCAACATATCCATTTAATGCATGTTAAACTATACACAAACTGAGGCTCACTATCAACATATCCATTTAACACAGGTTAAACTATACACAACGTGAGGCTCACTATCAACATATCCATCTAAGACAGGTTAAACTATACACAACGTGAGGCTCACTATCAACATATTTATTTAAGGCAGGTTAAACTATATACAACGTGAGTCTCACTATCAACATATTCACTTAAGACAAGATAAACTATATACAACGTGAGGCTCGATATCAACATATCCATCTTAGACAGGTTAAACTAGACACAACGTAAGGCTCACTACTAACATGTCCCTTTAAGCAGGTTAAATTATCCACAACGTGAGACTCACTATCAACATATCCATCTAAGACAGGTTAAATTATACACAACGTGAGACTCACTATCAACATATCCATCTAAGACAGGTTATATTATACACAACGTGAGACTCATTATCAACATATCCATTTAATGCATGTTAAACTATACACAAACTGAGGCTCACTATCAACATATCCATTTAACACAGGTTAAACTATACACAACGTGAGGCTCACTATCAACATATCCATTTAAGACAGGTTAAACTATACACAACGTGAGGCTCAATATCAACATATTTATTTAATATAGGTTAAACTATATACAACGTGAGGTTCACTATCAACATATCCATCTAAGACAGGTTTAACTATACACAACGTAAGGCTCACTACCAACATGTCCCTTTAAGACAGGTTAAATTATACACAACGTGAGACTCACTATCAACATATCCATCTAAGACAGGTTGAATTATACACAACGTGAGGCTCACTATCAATATATCGATGTAAGAAAGGTTAAACTATACACAACACACAACGTGATTCTCACTATCATCATATCCATCTAAGACAGGTTAAATTATAAACAAAGTGAGACTCTCTAACAACATATCCATTAATGACAGGTTAAATTATTCACAATGTGAGGCTCACTATCCACATATCCATCTAAGACAGGGTAAAGTATACACAACGTGAGACTCACTATCAACATATACTAAGACAGGTTAGACTATACACAACGTGAGGCAAACTATCAACATATCCATTTAAGACAGGTTAAATTATACACAACCCGAGGCTCACTATCAACATATCCATCTAAGACAGGGTAAAGAATATACAATGTGAGGCTCAATATCCACATATCCATCTAAAACGGGGTAAACTATACACAACGTAAGGCTCACTATCAACATATCCCTTTAAGACAGGTTAAATTATACACAACGTGAGGCTCACTATCAACATATCCATCTAAGACAGGTTTAATTATACACAACGTGAGGCTCACTATCAACATATCCATGTAAGACAGGTTAAACTATACATAACACACAACGTGATTCTCACTATCATCATATCCATCTAAGACAGGTTATACTGTACACAACTTGAGGCTCACTATCAACATATCTAACTAAGACAGGTTAAACTATACACAACGTACGTCTCACTATCAACATATCCATCCACGACAGGTAAGATTATACACAACGTAAAGGTCACTATCAACATATCCATTTAAGACAGGTTAAACTATACACAACGTAAGGCTCACTATCAACATATCCATTTAAGACAGGTTAAATTATACCCAACGTGAGGCTCACTATCAACATATCCATCTATGACAGGTTTAATTATACACAACGTGAGGCTCACTATCAACATATCCATGTAAGACAGGTTAAACTATACATAACACACAACGTGATTCTCACTATCATCATATCCATCTAAGACAGGTTAAACTGTACACAACATGAGGCTCACTATCAACATATCCAACTAAGACAGTTTAAACTATACACAACGTACGTCTCACTATCAACATATCCATCTAAGACAGGTAAAATTATACACAACGTAAGGCTCACTATCAACATATCCATTTAAGACAGGTTAAACTATACACAACGTAAGGCTCACTATCAACCTATCCATTTAAGACAGGTTAAACTATACACAACGTAAGGCTCACTATCAACATATCCATTTAAGACAGGTTAAACTATACCCAACGTAAGGCACAATATCAACATATCCATTTAAGACAGGTTAAAGTATACACAACGTGAGGCTAACTATCAACATATCCAACTAAGACAGGCTATACTATACACAACGTTTAGCTCACTATCAACACATCCAATTAAGACTGATTAAGCTATACACAATGTGTATCTTACTATCGACATATCCAATTGAAACAGGTTAAACTATACACAACGTGAGGTTCACTATCAACATATCCATTTAAGACAAGTTAAACTATACACGACTTGAGGCTCACTATCAACAAATCCATCTAAGACACATTAAACTATACACAATGTGACACTCACAATCAATATATACAACTAAGACAGGTTAAACTATACACAATGTGAGACTCACTATCAACATATCCATCTAAGACAGGTTAAACTATACACAACGTGAGGCTCACTATCAACATATCCATCTAAAACAGGTTAAACTATACACAACATGAGGTTCAGTATCAACATGTCCATCTAAGACAGGTTAAACTATACACAACATGAGGCTCACTATCAACATATACATTGAAGACAGGTTAAATTATACACAATGTGAGGCTCACTATCAACATATCCATGTAAGATAGGTTAAACTATACACAACACACAACGTGATTCTCACTATCATCATATCCATCTAAGACAAATTAAACTGTACACAACGTGATTCTCACTATCAACATATCCAAATAAAACAGGTTAAACTATAAACAACGTAAGGCTCACTATCAACATATCCATCTAAAACAGGTTAACTATACACAACGTAAGGCTCACTAACAACATATCCATTTAAGACAGGTTAAAGTATACACAATTTGAGGCTCACTATCAACATATCCAACTAGTACAGGTTAAACTTTACACAACATAAGGGTCACTATCAACATATCAACTTAGTACAGGTTAAACTATACACAACTTGAGGCTCACTATCAACATATAAAAGTCACAGGTTAAAAAATACACGCTGAGGGTCGATATCAACATATCCAACTAAGAAAGGTTAAACTATACACAACGTGAGGCTCATTATCATCATATCTATCTAGTACATGATAAACTATACACAACGTGAGTCTCACTATCAACATTCCCATCTAAAACAGGTTAAACTATACACAACATGAGGCTCACTATCACTTATCCATCTAAAACAGGTTACACTCTACACAACGTGAGGCTAACTATCAACATATCCATCTAAATCAGGTTAAACTAGACTCAAGGTGAGGCTCACTATCAATATATCCATCTAAGACAGGTTAAACTATACACAACTTGGAGCTCACTATAAACATATCCAACTAAGACAGGTTAAACTATACACAACGTGAGGCTCACTATCAACATATCCAACTACGACAGGTTAAACTATACACTTTATGAAGCTCACTGTCAACATAGCCTATTAAGACTGGTTAAACTATACACAACGTGAGGCTCACTAACAACATATTCAACTAAGACAGGTTATATTATGCACAAAGTGAGGCTCACTATCAACATATTCAAATAAAACAGGATAAAAGAAAACACAACGTTAGGCTCACTATCAACATATCCAACTAAGACAGGTTGAACTATACACAATGTGAGGCTCACTGTCAACATATCCAACTAAGACAAGCTAAACTATACACAACGTGAGGCTCACAATCAATATATCCAAGAAAGACAGGTTTAACTAAACACAACGTGAGGCTCACTAACAACATATTCAACTAAGACAGGTTATATTATGCACAAAGTGAGGCTCACTATCAACATATTCAAATAAAACAGGATAAAAGAAAACACAACGTTAGGCTCACTATCAACATATCCAACTAAGACAGGTTGAACTATACACAATGTGAGGCTCACTGTCAACATATCCAACTAAGACAAGCTAAACTATACACAACGTGAGGCTCACAATCAATATATCCAAGAAAGACAGGTTAAACTATACACAACGTGAGGCTCACACTCAACATATCCATTTAAGACAGGTTAAATCATACACAACGTGAGTCTCACTATTAACATATCCATCTAAGACAGGTTAAATTATACACAACGTGAGGCTCACTATCAGCATATCCATATAAGATAGGTTAAACTATGCACAACACAAAACGTGATTCTCACTATCATCTTATCCATCTAAGATAGGTTAAACTATAAACAAAGTGAGGCTCAATATCAATATATCCATTTAAGACAGGTTAAAGTATACCCAATGAGAGGCTCACTATCCGCATATCCATCTAAGACAGGGTAAACTATATACAACGTGAGGCTCACTATCAACATATCTATCTAAGATAGGTTAAACTATACACAACGTAAGGCTCACTATCAACATATACATTTAAGACAGGTTACAGTATACACAATGTGAGGCTCACTATCCACATATCCATCTAAGACAGGGTAAACTATACACAGCGTAAGGCTCACTATCAACATATCCTTTTAAGACAGGTTAAATTATACACAACGTAAGGCTCACTATCCACATATCTATGTAAGACAGATTAAATTATACACAACACACAACGTGATTCTCACTAGCATCATATCCATCTAAGACAGGTTAAACTGTACATAACGTGAGGCTCACTATCAACATATCCAACTAAGACAGGTTAAACTATAAACAACGTAAGGCTCACTATCAATATATCCATCTAAAACAGGTTAAACTATACACAACGTAAGGCTCACTATCAACATATCCATTTAAGATAGGTTAAATTATACACAATGTGAGGCTCACTATCCACGTATCCATGTAGGACAGGTTAAACTATACACTTTGTGAGTTGTCTCACTATCCACATATTCAACTAAGATAGGCTAAACAACTTTACACAACGTGAGGCTCACTATCAACATAGCCATTTAAAACTGGTTAAACTATACACAATGTGAATCTCACTATGAACATATCCAACTGAAACAGGTTGAACTATACACAACGTGAGGCTCACTATCAACATATCCAATTAAGAATGGTTATACTATACACAATGTGAATCTCACTATCAACATGTCCAACTGAGTCAGGTTAAACTTTACACAACGTGAGGCTTACTATCAACATATCCAATTAAGACAGGCTAAACTATACACAACGTGAGGCTCACTATCAACATATCCAATTAAGACTGGTTAAACTATACACAATGTGAATCTCACTATCAACATATCGAACTGAAACAGGTTAAACTATACACAACGTGAGTCTCACTATCAACATATCCAACTAAGACAGTTTAAACTATACACAACGTGAGGCTCCCTATCAACATATCAAACTAAGAAAGGTTAAACTATACACAACGTGAGCCTCACTATCAACATATACAACTAAGACAGGTTAAATTATACACAATGTGAGACTCACAATCAATATATCCAACTAAGACAGGTTAAACTATACACAATGTGAAGCTCACTATTAACATATCCAACTAAAACACTTTTAACTATACACAACACATGCTGTGTATCTCTTTATTAGATGACTATTATAGCAAATAATGTGCAAAAGTATGAAAAAATGACACCGTAATTGCATTATTAGTGTATTTGATTCCCCTTCCTCCAGTCCCAACTATAACATATGAAGAAACAAATATATAGAGTGTTATCCCATCATCATGTTTCATTTGAGACATAATTGTAAAACAAATGTTAGTTGAAATTGATAGTTAGTTCAATGATCTTCCGTACTGATTTGACAACTCAGTTAGACGTACACACAACATGCTTTTATCTATCGGAGTTACTAGTCTCAAGTAATTTTCAATTCGTCTTACTTTGATTCTGTATTTACCAGGAATGGTGCGGATAAAAGCGGATTGTTCTGTGTGATATCGGCTGTGATCGGGAGGCTGAAAATTGAACGGGATATGGCCATATCACAGGTGATAGAAAAGATGAGGAACAGTAGAGAACAGATCATTACATCTGTGGTAAATATTATTGACTGTTTCTGTACATTGACGAATAGATACATGTATCTAACCATGGTTTGTGATTTGATTTTAACGTTAGGTGTAGCTTTAACTAGTTAATGCATCTCCAACTGCCTTTCATTGGTTAGTCATGTCACGTGACCAACGTTTACATAAAAGTAAGAAATAATTGAAATTTGACGACGCATTTCATAGAAAATACAAATGCAGTCAGCTAATAGTATTAGTGTTTTGATTATGAAATCTTCTCGATACTAAGATCCTCTATAACTAGTTATATGTTGATAGTGAGCTTCACATTGTGTATAGTTTAACCTGTTTTAGTTGGTTATATTAACAGTGAGTCTCACATTGTTAAAATTTAAAGAGTATCCACCTTAGGGTCAGTCCTTGATTTTCTGAAGAAACCAGTGACATTTTAATCTGGTAAAGCGGGAATTTCTGAAGAGCTTTTGACCTTTTAACATTGATAGCGGAGTTTTCTGTAGAACGGAATATCTTTTACGTTTCATAACGGAGTTTTGATAGACCTGGCTATACATTACCTTTGATAACGGTGTATTCCTTAGAGCAGGTGACCGTTTACCTTTGATAGCCAGGGCGTAGCTGTGTCTAAATCAGTGTGTAGGCACAAGGTCTAGGGGGGTCCGTGGGTATGTCCCGGGATTTTTTAGAAGGAAGACAAATCTTAAGCAGCAAACAGTATGTTTAAAACCCGCGATTTCAAGCTTTTGTAATCTGCGATTTTCGCAACAAAAACATCGGAACAGAACAAAATAACATATATTGATAGGAATACTTGCTTTCTGAAAATCTTTCGAAATTTTGCACAATCTAGATGTGTTTGGTTCCGAAAGACCGCGAGCCAAAACAGTTTGACTTTTATTTTCTGAAAAGAACACGAGTAAAATTTGCTATGAGCTGACCATACCCCTCCACCCCTTACCCCACTCTGTTTTTATTGCATTTTTTGGCATTTTTATTTGTTTGTTTTCTGGGGACAATGTATAGGCACGTGCCTACAGTGCCTATAGGCAGCTACGCCACTGATAGCGTGGTTTTTGTAGTGCAGGCGGCCTTTGGTGGTCATTATCATTGTAACTGTTATCTTAGATCATCTGCGACTCTTGCTTGTTTTCAAGACATACGTCTAGAACAGTCTTCCTGAACAAAGTTCGATTTTTGCCGATACACTGGTAAGGTTTCTGATTGGCTGCGAAAGGAACATCTGTTATCCAAGATATACACAAAGGCAGAAAGACAATACGTTTTATTAATAAACAAAGATTGACAAAGAGGAAAACTTCATTATTATATCGACGAACTAAATGCGGATAAAATAATACTTACGGTCACTTGCTTCCAGTTTCAAATGTGTTTCTGCACAAACGGTCAGGACGTTTGTATTTACAATCAAGCGTCGATGATGATCAAGACTACTGTTATCTTTAAATGTCAGTTGTTCTTTAAAACTGGTAATTGTTTGCATGACATGTACGTAAGTACAGAATAAACTGTGTAAATGTTAATAATGTTCAAAGGCTGATCAACACATAGCATTGGTAAATAAAAGTTAAATCTAAACAAAACTCAGTGTCCACTTTCTTTTGCAACTCAGTATATATAACTATTTCTAACTGAGATTCATTCATTCATTGAATATTAACAAATACGATGTTATCAAATTACGTCGCTGATATATTATGCCATTCAATAACGCCATTTCATATTGGTTTATCGGTAAGCCTGATTTCACCAATATTTAAGTTGTGTGGTCCTGTTTATTGATTATGTAATTTATTCAGTTTATTTGGCATGTGGTACAGTGTGCGTTTGTGTGCGTTTGTGTGCTGTGGTTTCTATAGAACCTTTTTTTTTTTTATATATCACATATAATAACATCGGATAACAGCATGTTATGTTTGACAAAAAGATTGCAGTTGTCCAATTGAGTTTGTTGAAAGTGTATAACGCTATACCTTACGTGTTAGTCAAACTGTCCAGTTTACGTCTGTAAGACGACACTTTGGTAGTAAAGATCTCGTACTGGATATAAAACATAAGCATACATTGTGATAGAAATAATGACGATTGCGAAATGTACGAGAAATATCATATGATCGTTTGTGAAACATTTTTAAATCACAATACAACTTATGTTATCACCGGAATTATGTAATGTATGAAAGTATATGTCGAGGGTTCAGCGCAAGACTATTGTATCTCCTTCTTTATGCATATGCAGTTATAATAATTTTGCGATGACCAATATATGTGTGTGGTAGACGACTATACTGTTTACCTCACCTAGGAAAAATCTCAAAATGAGCTTTTGTGACCGCTCTTTGTTTGTCCGTCATACGTCGTCGTTAATCGTCCGCATCACTTGCTTAAACAACTTCCCCTCAAAAATCGCCTTTAAAACGGTCGATTTTAAACCCAAGACCAATACCATTTAACTTCTAACATAACCGCTGTTACTAAAATATTACAAAAAAAGAAAAAAAAAGAAGACTTGCTGAACCGATTTCCGAAAGCAGTTTTTCAAAACAAATCCACTTGCACAACATCATATGCGGGTGCATCTGAGCCACATCTACACACCACAAAGATGCTAATAGAAACACATACTTTTCTAGACAAAAACTATTGTGTATATATTATTCTTCGTTCTCTTGAGAACGAAGATCTAAAGTCAACATTGCACTACGAGACCCCGTAAGCGTTAGCTCCAATGATAAGAAGCGAAGTCTTCCAAAATCATGGTAAACGGCAATCGGAACACCTCGCCTATTAGTCTGGAACTCTTCTCTACTGCGCTCTCTGAGAGTAGCGAGCGCAGTAGGGGAAGGGTACCAGACTACTCGCCGTTATACTATTTCCGAAGGTTGCCGTTAGCGAGCGCATTCTCGCTGACATACTATCTCCGTAGACTGGTCCCCGATTATCCTTGACACCCCACTAATGTTCGTCGCCAATAGTAAGATTGGGCACCAGTCTACTATCTCCGAAGATTGCCGGAAATCCGCGGGTAGTTACGAGTGGGGGACTACTCGCCGAAATGATGGTGACCGGTCTTCCAATGATAGTACATACGGAACGGGAAACCAGTAGCTACTTCCGGAGATCGACATGGTAATTTGTCTTCGGGCCTCCTCGGCGATGTCCCTTGTCCGGTGCCATTCGAAGCATCTCGCTATCACCGAAGAATGACGGAATTTGCCGATTATATACGATCAATGCCATCGGAACTATTCGTTAATTTCCGCAATCGGTGAGGATAAATCAGTACTGACTAACTGTCACGCCAGTGACCAGTAATCGATAAATACCACTAAATAGGACAATTTCAATCGACATTGGAGTTTAATAAGCACTTCTGGCGCTACTGTTCAGGTCTTGCGTGAGTATCAGGAGTCATAGAATCAGACTAATACATTACAATATGCACTATTTAATTAACACGTTTGACGCCGTGGCCTAATGGTTAGAGCGCTCGACTTCTATGCTGAAGATCCGAGTTCAATACCTTCGGGGTTTTTTCCGGGTTTTTTTCTCTTCTCTGCAATGCAATAAGTAATTAAAAACTATGTGATGGACTTTATGCAAAATCTAATAATGCATGCAATGTTTTACGTTTTGCATCCAGTATTTAATTGTGAAGATGCACTGATACTGAGACTTTGCTATTGCACTTTTATGTCATGACATGTGGCAGGTAAATGGATCAGGTGACAAGTGCATCATTCTGCTCCCCATATGTGCGGAAATATGCGCTTGCAGCTATTATAAGATGCAAAACATCCCACAAAACACGCCTCCTAGTTTTCAACTATTGGGGTTTTATAACTTAAAATTTACAGAAAATAGCTCTAGAACGAAGCTTTTTGGAAAGCTAAAACTTCTATTAGTCTAATCAAAGCAGGGTCCCAATGATCAGTACATGAAAAATGCTTATTAATAAATGCAGACAATTCTCAAGTTTTTGCGTCTGTGTGTTCAAGATCGATTCAGTACGTTTCGGCACCAAACCATTTCGACATCTAGACGAATCGGCACCTAGACGTTTCCGCATCAAACCATTTCGGCATCTATTTTAATTTTTATCCTAGACGTTTCGGCACCCTTTTATATTTGAGTATTATGATGAAGTAAAGAAGTAAAGAAATTAAACATTTTTAATAAAATCACTTGTAATTCATTCAAAATGCAAAGTTGATTGCCTTAACGGCAACTCCGAAGCGGTTTTGAGCCTGAATACAACTAAAACATGAACATAAATAGGGCCCATATGATAATCACTTGTACAATTTAAATAAATATTACTTTTATATTATATTGTAGCATGGTCAATGAAATTCCCTTTGTAATAGCTCAGGTGTAAATCGTTTAATTGAAGTACAGTATCTTTTAATTCTTCACTTTACCTTCCTGTCATACCCATATCGACGACTACAGGCATGTGACTTGAACAAAGCCTCCACAAACTAACCCATTATTAAAAATCGTCTTTATATAACGCATGCGTTATACTTTTCTTGTTCTAATTTAAAGGGAATGTGGCGACACAGACAAACACTCTTTATTAATGAGAATTCTGGAAACATTGAATAGCATGAAAGAATTATAAAAGTCGGATGATAAACAAAGACGATATGATCATTTGAATATTCTGTTGAAATCCTCCATTTTGTGAGCTATGACATCATACTTCTAAATAATATGGTATATTTATAAATATGAACATTTACTGCTTTATGGAAAACAAATAACAGCAACTGTATGAGAAAATATAATGGTAATAATGCTTTATATGTCCAGGAAAGGATTTTGTTATTTTGGAACTGTGACATTATAATTCTCAAAAATGGTGGATCCCATATCCATTTTAGAACAACCTTCAAATGGTCATACCTTTTTTGCTTATCATTTTGATAATTCTTACTCCATTTTCCAAGTTTTTCAAAACTCTGAGTAACATAGCTTCTTTGGCTGTGTCGCTACATTCCCTTTAAGCGTTACGCAAGTTTCGTGATGATTCTTAACAACTTCGGCGTGTTTGTTGCAATAAACAGCCATTCATCCATAACGTTTATAATTATGCCGAAACGTTCAATACAAATTAAAACAGACTTGACTGTAATTTTCTATTACAAAGTTTTATATATATGCGTAACCCTATACAATCCATACTTCGATAATAGAATGTACATGTAATACATCCGATTGAATCACTTCAAAACTGCTTATAGGGCTGGCGTGACACAGTCGGTAGCGCGGTGGATTTGTAACCGTAGGCCCCGGGTTCAATCCTCCGTGGTGCCACTGAGTTTCGTTGGTGTGTTCTTGGGCAAGACACTTTCCCTTAGCCTCGTCCGTCGGATGGGGACGTAAACCCGGCGGTCCCGTGTATCGGTCTCTCCTCCGAGCACGTTAAAGTACCATAGGAATCTATTCGATAATAAAAGTAGGGCAGGTTCCCGGATTCCTGTGTATCCTTCCCCTCTCTCTGGGGCGGCTCTAAATAACCTATACTGTGTTGATGAGCCGTTAAACAACATTCAATTCAATTCAGTTTAAAACTGCTTAACACCCACTTCACTTTACGGACATAATGCGATAATATTTAGGATACAGGATCTTATTAATAATTAAAATCCATTAACATAATGCTTAGTAATTTATTTGTGTTTATCAGGCAGCATGTGAACATAAACTGTTTAAGGATTGATCTTTTGTGAGTACATGGAATACTTATTTTCATTACAACTTTAACTATGATTGTGCTTTGTATTGTTTGGTTATTACGTTACAAAATGGTAGTCAATAAAATAGCAATAAAGGCTTTTAACAACAATAGTTGTACTGGTCGTATTTCCAAATTCGTCAGAGACTACACATGTACATTCGACTTGTATTTTTTGTCATTAAAGGGTAAGTATTTGAACTCTTCAAACTCATTGGGTTGAACATTTTATTTTCTAAATGTTCATTACTAAAAGCATGTTATATTGAATTTCTTAAAGCTCATTTATTAGATGCTGAACAAAAATAGACAGTACTCATTCGTTTAATTTAGTTTAAATCTATTTACTTTATATCTATTGTCACGAAAACTCTCTTGATTTATTTTAAACGCTCTCAACATCTTCCAGGATTAGAACCAGTATTAAGCAAATGCAGATAAAGTGTCTTGCTCAGGGTTACAACACATATTGTCATGCCGGAGATCGAACCCACGACCTTTCAATCCTGGGTCCAAAGGTCTATCACTAGACCACATCGCTCCAGTACTCATTAGTATAGGTAATCATAGTAATAGATGTTTAAATCAACACATACTTTCTTCAATTTATCTTCCAAAAAGGGAAGTAATATTATATTCTAAACTATACATATGATCTAATACGAGTTCACATTCCATATAATTTTCATAAAACTCGTTATAAATAATTTCAATTTTAGCGAGCCTTTTGGAGATTTAAACGTTAAACATCGTCACATAAATTGGTAATTTATGTCTACTTCCTTACTTGATTTTCTTGGATTATTGATTAAAATATATGATTGATATGACCTAAAGTTAAGTAATGACTAATGGCTTTCCTCTCTCTCTCTCTCTCTCTCTTTCTCTCTCTCTCTCTCTCTCTCTCTTTCTTTCATCCATCCGCATCAATCCGTCTGTCTGTCTGTCTGTCTGTCTGTCCCTCACTCCATACCTTCCCTCTATCCAACATCCATCTATCCATCTATCCATCTGTCTGTCTGTGTGTCTGTCTGGGTGTCTGGCCCGCCCGCCCGCCCGCCTGTCCGTCCGTCTGCCTGTCTGTATGCTATTCAATCCTAGGGTACTACCTTGTGCGATGACTGAACAACCTCTTGGTACTCTTTGATTGTACCTACTGAAACCCCGACCAAGGGAGGTAGGTGCACGAGCTTTCATCCCTGTGGTTTTCTGGTCGTACCCTAGATTGGTTTTCTCGATCGGTAACACTGTCTTCACTCTTTATGTTGTATTTTATCTTTTTCATTTTATAATTAAATAAATATTGCTCCTTGTTTGCAGTACAGTGCGGACCTACTATGCCGTTGCGTTCGGACGCTGTGGTTTCTATAGGACCCTATATCTCATTTTTTTATTATGATACTGGTCGCCAACTTTTTAAATATATCATACTTCTTGCATATACATACTAGTAGGGAATTATGATTGCATCTAAAATATGTGATTCATGTCCATAAAATGTCCATTTTAATTTCTGAAATATATATTGAAATATACATTGAAACAAGAATACAGATGTTTAAAATACATTGAACCTCTAAGGGTGCAAATAATATGTTTTCTTGCATATCCTTTAATCGATAGCTAGTCTATGATATGATAATTGACACCAAGCTATCTGTGTAGATCATCTAGATTTGAACTACTGATGCAATTCAGGAAGATAAATACGCCCATCCTTAATTGACAAAGTTAGTATTCAATGACGTTTAAGTATTATTTAACTACTAGACGGAAAATCTATAAAGACAGTCAACAGTTTTTAATATACTAAACCAAACGTACAACGCAACATGTATTTGTTCATATTGTATTCTAAACACTGTTAATTGTATAGCTTGTTTTACTTTAAGGTTTAGAATTAAAGATAACTTTCAGAAAATATGATATAACAAGAAGAAAAAAATTGGTTTAGCCATAACACATATTTCAATACTTGTAATAAGTGTCTCTCGCTCACGATAGGACATAAACTTAACACGTAAAGTTTAGGATTGATTGTCAATGGATAACGAACAAATAATAAACAAAGTGTAACTTCAATATGAAATATTGATCCGATTGGAATCAGAAGCGATTACAATTAATTCACGCATATTCCTTGCCTAAATTGCATCGAAGCACTCCCTAAGCAACTATGTTCGTCTCCCCTATCTTTTTCTAAGGAGTGTCACACAGGCAAAACTCATCGTGTTGCATTATAACTTTGTTTCAGAATAGAATATGCGTACATTATTATTAAAATATCTAGGGTCAATGTGCCTTACAATAATGGTTTTCGATATTAGTCAAATAGACGGACGGAGAGACGGATTAACAGTGAGAGACAATCAGGCATACAGACAGACAGTATTGCAGATAGTAGGACAGACAAACGCGTGGAGAAGACGGACGGACAGACGTCATTAGAAAACGAATGGGCTGTCAGACAGACAGAAACACACATATACGCATTTTATAATTTAATTTAATACAAATATATGCTGATGCATCTTTCCGCCAGGTACTATTCTATTAAAAAACGTCACACGCATAAAACAGAAACACTCCGAAATATCAGAACGACAACACTGACGTTAACATTTCACAGTTGGAAGTGCATAGATACGAAACGCATACATACATTAAATCAAATTTGGTTGTTAACTAAGTATTTTTCTCTATTTTACTGTATTAAAACCACGATTTTTAGGAATATGTAAAACGGCGAATACATGTATTCTCAAAATGTCATTAGCACTTGAACATTCAAACAAACCAATAATTATAAATGTTTGCTATTGCGAGAGAACAAAAACATGAAGATATGAACGTGAATGAAACATAATTTCCTTCCTCTCTGCAAAATTAGAACAAAATACATATCATTACTTTCAATTCAATTACGTGACTTTTGGCCATTTCCCTACATTGTTTCCCGGATGTATCATCTTTATTTCCTCTAACTGAACGAAGATTACAAATATTTACATCAACTATTTATTAAACGCGATATATACAAGGAAGGATTAAAGGATAAGTCAGAAGTACACCGATTGACAGTAAGTGTAATAATTAATAAGAATAAACATACTACTCGACAGTAGCGTAAATATATGCACAATTTCTTGAAACTGTTTATCATAACAGTTTGCAATCTTTAAAATTGATTTTCATATTATAGCTTTTTACAGCTAGAAAAAATAACGTGAACAATATACAATTATGGACTTTTCAGCTGTTATACATGATGTGATATGCACCAAAAAAATCATTATTGACCGAGGCGATAGCCGAGGTCAATAATGATTTTTTGGTGCATATCAACATCATGTATAACAGCTGAAAAGTCCATAACTGTTTTATTATATAACCCTCAATTTACAATTATATAAAACAGGTCAATATCAAAAAAACAATTATATAAAACAGGTCAATATCAAAAAAACAGGTCAATATCAAAAAAACAGGTCAATATCGCTAGATATTTTTTCTAAAAAATTACTTTTTAGCCAATGAAAACGCGTCTATTTATAGGTTATATAATAATGAGTGTTATTTTACAGTAGAAGTATGACTCATTTAAATAGAATTAAAAAAACAAATCCAACCCTCCAAAACGGTGTCACCTATTTTATAGACATGTTAAAATAAGTATGTGTCAATTCCCGACACTTTGCTATTGCCATGATATCTATTTTAAAAAGAGAGTAATATATAACATAACAAATAATAATTCGATACATACACGTAATATGAAATAAAAAATCACCGTACATGTTTAGGCCTGAAAGGAAAACTCGTAAAACATAGAGTCTAAAGAATAAACTGGTTTAATAAATACTAAAAAGTCTCAATTACACATCTTGCTAATTTTACTTCATGTTTAAAGTTTGAAGATTATATAATTTCTCCAAACTTCTCATTAGAGAAAGGTAATTCTCTTCGGGTAAAGTCTTATTGGCTCAAATTACGCCAGCTGGTTCAACTTTCAGGGGATGCCTCGCCATCGCACATAATACACTAAAGGAAAACAGAAACGCAACTTGGGAATTTCAGTTATATTACTTATATACTTTACACTAACTACCCATGTAGTATTCCCAAAAATCCCATCATATGTTTTAGAAAAAAAGGTTGCACCTGGTTAGATACGAGACTAAACTGTCTTGTTGTAGACTTTGTAATACAAATTCAGAACTTATTTAAGAGATTGCAAAATTGTAAACACTCAGTTTGCCCACCTGCTTGAGCCAAACGCGTCTTCTATCCATAATGAAACTTTGAATGGATAACATTGTGTGTTTTATGTGTTGTTGTTGTAGCATTTCTTTCCGAAAGAAATGTCTAATGTAGCCATGTACCATTCGATTAATAGCAGCATAGTATACATACATTACATACGGGAAATTTCCAAGTTGCTATTTTGTTTTCCTGTTGCGTAATAAAGATAGAACACACATATCCCACTACTTCTAATATACTTGTAATACATATGTTCTTAAACTGTTTTTCGATGAGAGTGAACTGGGGAATTGTCATGATTTATCACGTTTCTGTTGCAGTTTTCTTTTTCTGTTAGTTTTCTTATATTTCAATTTGGAAGAAGATGCTAAAGAGTATACGCAAGAAATTTGAATTGGACTAAAACCGATGATACAATACAATATGGTGAACATGCTAAGGATAACGATACCTATGGTGTGTATGCTTGTCACAGGCTGTATGGCAGATACCCCGGATTGGCACTTTTCAGGTAATTTCAAGTTGAATAGTGGCAACTGTTGATGTATTCAAATGTACAAATGTTTGTATCAGACATTTTAAACAATTTCTCATTTATTAACTTTATTCAATTAGGTCACAGGTGTACGTTACATTAATATATGAAGATATGTAATATTAACACGCGTAATAGCGTTTTAGGTGTTAAATTGTTGGAGTGTTCTGTGTTTAATTTAAGCACACAACAGGGCCCGTATTCATAAAGCAACTTAAGTGGAAAATATTACTTAAGTCAAATTTTAAGATTTTAAAATAATTTAGTCACCGATAAAATACAGGTACGTATTTAAGATTTCGATTCTAACACAACAATAACCCCATTGTTTACGCTTTTGTTGGGCACTATATAGTATCTCGGAGGTCAAGGTAATCAGGCTGCTATGTTTACAGGCTGTTCCATTGGGCACCCCCGTATGCAAAGTTCTACGTTTCAATACATTAGTAGTAACGTGACAAACAATTAAGTCATTGCTTACGCCATATATCTTGCGCTGTATGACGCCAAACGTTCTCAGCTTGTTCAAGTTATATGTGTACTGATGCATGTGATGGGTTTATATCGGGGGTGTTCATGGTTTGGGAGCATGGCAAGTTTATTGTAATTAACATTTCATTAAAATTACTGTTGAGTTTGTCTTCGTAACGTATATTTACCAAGTGACGTCATGTAACGTGCGCTTCCAACGGATGAAATATACGCGGGGAATTAATGAAACAGCTGTATTTTATCGTAGAATAACATACAGCTGTCTCTCTTCTTTGTGTATATGAAAGACTGCGGAGGTCTTGTTAGAATTATCCTTAACCTTATTCACAATATTAAGAATACGTCTTAAATCGAACGAAAATGATGTTTAAAAATTGATAAAATTTGACTTAAGTTAAGGTATTGCTAAGAAGCTTCATGAATACGGACCCTGGAGTTTGCGTGAAGTCATGTGCGTCTTAAGGAAAAACATGTATCAGAAAAAGTAGGAGTTTAGGACTTAAAAAAGTAAATCGCTTACCTTTATATACTCTTATAGTCGTATTAGTCCATACAACAGTTTACTCCGCAAACACTATAACCAGGGTAAAGCAAGTCAATAGCATTACAATTTATTCTTTGTATTTAATCGACATGAAGATGTATTCTTTTAATATACAGAAATAGCGTATATTCATGTGCAGTAGTTACTTGCTCAATCAAACAGACTATTAATCAGTGGTGGTGTTAGTTTACTGGTTCTTTAGGATTATCGCTACTTTTCTGTGTTGCATGTGTTCGTTGATTCTAAGTGAAACGTTTTTTAGTGTATATTGACATTCGCACTTAAGTTCGTTTATGCTGCCTGGTGGCTGTAAAAACCGAATCAGAAGTGTTAATATTTACTGGTCCATTGGGACCATCGAGTCCAGTCGTTGGGACTTTAAAGTAGAATATAGTTATGTTACAAACTGGGTCCATATGCCGCTTGCCTTGGATTGGTGTGAAAATACCTCATTGAAGGTTCCATGTTCACCGTCATATGCATACCATATGCATACCATCTTCGGGATGGCTCAAATATCTGTACTATCGACTTTTTAAATATAGAGTTCTGCTCAACCCGGTACAAGAGTGCGTGAACGGTAGCAAGCACTTTTCACTACCGTCCATGAACAGTCTCACTCAAACCGAGACTGCAATATATTTTGTATTTATCGTGTTCGATGATTTCCAAATTTGACCTTTTATACTTTTTTTTGAAGCATTCACATGAGGAAGTAACCCGAACACACGTGTTTTAAACAATGAGTACAGGGAATATGTATGCCTATGTGAGTAAAGAGTGAGACATCATACAGGAAAAAAAGGTTATCTATATGGATACCGCCTTGGAACGGGAACTGTGGCATGACACTCCATTTTAATGAAGGCGTTTTTTTTTATCTAGCATGTATGCCTAACATGTGGCATAATAAGGCACTTTAGGATACACGGTGACTGTATAGTCGCGTGTATAATGAAAGGAATTTGTCGGTTTGTTCGCAAATCTCAGTGCATTACATCTTACAATCATAATATAAATATTTCTGAGCCAAATCTTACAATCTTAATATAATTATGATACTATATTTCAGAGCCAAATATTGCATTAAACAAAAAAACGGCTCAATCGTCAACATATGATAAGTATTCTGCAAAGCTAGCTGTTGATGGAAACCCTAACCACAATTTTAATCACGGAAGCTGTACTCACACTACAAATCCTGGAGCTAGCTCGTGGTGGACTGTATATCTTGATGGGAACTACAAAGTATCGGGAATAAAAATCTACAACCGGCGAGCTCGTAAGTAAATTGAAGTATTAGTATTTGACTAATGTTAGTAACTTTTAAATAAAGTCATTTTTACGGGAACGTTATATTTTCGGAAAATAAACATCGAATCCACAATAAGTCCAGCAATATCGTGTAAATATCAATATTGGATCAGTGATATACTCTATATTTTAAATGTAAGTTCTGGTCAACGGCATTTTGTTTAGTAAGGCTTAATTTATTGTTATCAAACGAGGCCACTAACTAAAAAGGTCATCCGCAATATTTATATTTCAAATATACAAACATTTGCGCTTTTACTTAATTTTATTCCTGTAATTTCATATTACATTTTTCATAGTTATCAACTGAAGATATTGGATCATTTTCATTTCTTTCAATATAGCCGTAAATTTAGTGCATGATTAACGATACCATATGTTTTATTCAAATGTGTTTTAATTAATACTGAAAACTGTAATTGTTCTACCAAACTCGATTTACTCTATAGCATAATTATGTTCTACCATTAAACTTATATTATTTTTTTCTAAATAAAACAGCAAATTTTATTTAGTGGGCACAGTGGATTAAGTATATGTGTATCACAAATGCACCTAATAAAACATTTAAAAGAAGATCTTGGTCGTATGGGTAAAAAAAAAGGGCCTGCATCACATTATCAGAAGTGTTTCGTTTTTGGGGTTTACGTGACATTTACGTAACTCATATCTGTTTATAGTTAAACTCTAGTCTACATATAGGCAATAGTCGTGTTTCGATAACCAATAAAATTCAGTATCGTTCGAATAAGTATTTGCTAAGAAAGGGAATTGTATTGATTTTAAAACATAATACATTTGTTGCAATATTTTAGGTTTGTTTGGATCTCTATTTGAATTTATATTTAGAATACAAGCCGCTGGACATGGAGTGGTGTGAAAATACGTCATTGAAGGTTCCATGTCCACCGTCATATGTATACCATCTTCAGGATGGCTTAAATGTCTGCACTATCGATATTTTAAATATTGAGTTCTGTTCAATCTGGGGTTAGAGGGCGTGAACGATATTTCATTACCGTTCATGAACAGTCGCAATCAATCCGAGACTGCAACTATTTGTATTTATCGTGTTCTGCGATTTCCAAGTTTCTCCTTTCATAATCATATATATCATTCATGTCCAACTTAGTCTCGATCATCCAGACCTCTCGCGAGACTTCTCTCAAAGAAGTCCATACGATGGTCTGGAGTAAAGCTTCTTTAAAATGTGTGACATCAAAACGAGGTGTGGACAAAAAAATCACCGTCCGCTGATTGGTCAACTTCAGTTTGTTATGGGAATCTATGGGAATCACCCCCTACGTCGAGACGGCGTCAAAAATTACGTGACGTTACGCGCAATGTTGTGTAAAAAAAGAGCCACCAAACAAAGTCAGCGGATCACGATAAGGGTGATTAAACAATATTCAGAACCTTTAAAGGCTAAAGTAGTGGAACCACCTATTCGAAATTCAAGTAAGAAAACGAAAGTATTGTGAATGTATCCCCGATATCTCTAAATATCGGGCTCAGCGATCTCTAAAGATCGGAATGAATGACTATTGTAAAGTGTCATTGTACATGATAGAGATAGGGTGATAGTGTCTGAAAACATAAATGATGTACAAATATGTATTGATAGTACTCTAAAAAATCACATCAGCATATTTATTTGAAGCGCTAAAAGCAGTACTCGATTCGAAAAAGCTAAAGGTCTGCTGCATTGATTGCATACCCAATGATGTACAGCAAAATGATTTAACCATTTCATTTTTGCATACACTATTTAATACAGAACAGAACAGAACAGAACATACTTTTATTGACTTGTACGTTATGTACATCATCATAATATATATACAACAATTACAAAATACATAATTAAATCACGTGTAACATACAAAGTATATGATTTATATCAGCTCTAAAGAGGATGATCTATAAAGTGTTCACACATGCGTTATAGATATTCTATGTGACATCGCACATTTGAGATATAAAGCCAATTTTAAAAGAATCATTTTGTTTTCAGTTTGCAATAATTCGATGAATTTAAACATACTTGGTCTATTACAATAATATTGAGCTATGTATTTCCTCCTTATATCGGAGTAACATGGGCATTTTAGAATGAAATGAAACTCATCTTCAATATCTTGAGTATTACAATATTGACAAAAACGTTCATTTCTTTCAATCCTATTGATACCATACCGACCTGCTTGAATTCTTAGAGAATGTGACGATAACCTTATTCTACTTACTAAACTTCTTAAATCGCATGGCAGTACATCTAAGTATATTTCATAATGAAAATGATTTTTCACATTGTTATACAAATCTAAGACACCAGAATTTTGTTTATCTGCATACCACTTTTGCAAAAAACAATCGATTATTCTTTGTTTGAATACTAATACAAATGACCTACAAACAACTGTATCAGGGTTATCCCATACCCAATTGAAACCATATTCATACAGTAACGTTTTAACATTAGATAACCAGTTCTTTTTGCCATTAACACACTCGTCATAGGCCATATTATAAACCTGTTTCAATATAATATTATCAGTATTTAACAACTTAAACCAATACTTAACAATTTTAACATATCGTGAAATATACAAAGGATAGCGTCCTAATTCACCGTAAACAGCAGCTGTACAAGTACTTACTTTAACATTTAATATTTTCTTACAAAATTTTAAGTGTATTCTTTCAATTTCTTTAGACTTACTAAAGCCCCATATTTCCGATGCATAACCCAAGATTGAACCAACAAATGCATCAAAAAGTTGACAAAGTAATTTAGGTTTAAGTTTATATTTACGACAATTTACTAATAAAACATTAAGGGCTTTCAAAGCTTTACCAACTAATTGTTCTTGGTTAAGTGAAAAATTACCAGTATAATTAAACACGGTACCCAAATAATTAAAATCATCAACTACTTCTAATTTACTGTTATTATAAGTGAATTCCTCATTTGGTAATAGTCTACCTCTTTTCCTAAAAACCATAACTTTAGTTTTAAGCGTATTCACTTCAAGACTCCATTTTTTACAATAACAATTTAACAAATCGAGGCTACTCTGTATTTCTTCTGGTGAATTTCCAAGGATAACCATATCATCAGCAAAAAGTAGTAACATTAAAACAATATCACCTATCTTTAAACCAGAATTTATATCTTGTTGCAAAAACAACTCTAAGTCTTCAAGAAATAGAGAAAATAAGATTGGAGAGATTACCTCCCCTTGACGTAAACCTACAGCATATTCGAAGAATTCAGAATAAGTTTGACAAGACCTGACACAAGACTTTATCTTTAAATACATATCTCTTATTATTCTGCACATTTTACCTTGAATTCCCTGGTTATATATTTTTAACCACAATGCATTTCTATAAATACAGTCATATGCTTTTTTAAGGTCAACAAATACACAATACAACCTTTTATTCTCGTTTACATATTTCTGAATAACGGTTAACAACACAAATAATGCATCAACAGTAGATCTTCCTTTTCTAAATCCAAATTGTGCATCGGACAGTGTATTATTTTCATCACAAAAGGTAACCATGCGTTTACATAATATCGATGTAAACAGTTTAGATAAACAGCTAACTAATGTAATACCCCTATAGTTGTTTACATCATTTTTATCTCCCTTTTTATGTAACGGTATCATGACACCCTCTGTCCATTTTTCTGGAAAAAAACCACTGTTCAAAATGGAATTAAATATGTCACAAACATGTGACGATAAAATATCAATAGATTCTATAAAATATTCATTCATTAAAAAATCACTACCAGTAGATTTACCACGATTAAGGTTTTTAACAGCTTCTAATATTTCAGATACAGTTATCGGCCTATCTAGCTGTTCATCTGCACCATCCAAATTATCAAAATCATGATTCATAGCAAATGCCTCTGCATCATCATTTTTTATATTCAATATATCATTTCCAAGTCCAGAAAAATAATCATAAAACGACTCAATAGTAATATTATGACTAATCTTTTTATTACTACTTTTAAAAAATTTCCAGAATTCCTTAGGTTTTGAATGCCTAAGCTTCTCAATATCTGACAATTTCTTTAATTCAAAAGCCCTACGTTTTTTCTTAATAATATCCTTATATTCCTTTTTTAATATACAAAACTGTTCCCTACTAAAGTTAGATTTGCATCGATTAAATATGCACAATGCTTCACTATATCGTTGTTTCGCTTGAATACATTCCGCATCAAACCATTCCTTATTTCTTACCATTGGTTCGTCAGTAAAAGTAGGGTCACAATTATTAAAAACCTTTTTACAAAAAAGTGGATCGGCAACATCACGCAAAATATTTGTAAAATTACAAACTACAGTATTTATTGACGCCCTGTCCGAAATATCTATATTATTCGTCACACTATTCAAATCAGTTAATCGAGAAATCAATCCCGCTCTGAACTCATTCTTTAAATCACTAGACCATTTATATCGAACATCACTGTTCACAGTAGCAACCTTACGTTTAACATTACAAATCAATGCAAAGGAAACAGGACAATGATCACTCCATTCATTGAATGAGCAAACATTAAAATCATTAATACTCGCAAAATTACATTCTTTTGTTAACAAATAATCAATCACAGATGCACCTTGCCTTGAGGCGTAAGTATAAGCTCCACAGTCATAATCCTGAAATAAGCGACCGTTAACTATACGCACATATATAATTTGACAGCTTAAATCAATCGGAATAGGTTTAAATCATAATACACTCACTTCCAAAGTCAGGCTCCTCGGATCCAAGGGATCTTGTTTCATACCGGAGAATAAATTTAGCAAACTACATATATAGATATGTAAATACACTAGGACGTATACATTGTTTAAACACATTCGATATAGAACCGTAATCTGATCTCTTTCTTCCACCTGAGCATAGATTTTTTTTCTTTAAAGTAAACACATTTTATTGTAGAATGTCCCATTTACTGTGATATAATATCACTGCTTTTTGTGTTCACACCAATTTTGACACTTTAAATCAGACTTGGAAAATGTTGTTGTTTTTTCTCTTCCTATGAAATGATAAGAATATATGTCAAAACCTGTCGTTTAATATTGCATAAACGACCAACATTATTCTATAGCTGATATTATTGATAACTACATGTATTGATTTTATAAATTAAATCATACGTTAACGTTTATTTGTTTTATATTATATTGAAAACATAAGCTTTCAATATGTTATATTCTTATTAGGTACTTTTATCACTATTATGCAACCGTATTTGTAGTCAGTTTATATCGAATCTGCTTTAGTATAATACTTATTTTTTTAATTGTTTTAAATGGATAGCGCTTATGAGGAATGTCCTAAGGGTAATAACACTGGGTGTCTCTTTACATAACTTGGATTGTATCAGGTTACCTTTTATTTACAGTTTTAAATGATTAATGAAAGTTTACCTACCACGTGTGTACCTACATGAACAATCATTCAGACCATTTCCGGATATTATCCATTGACACATAGCAATTGTCGCCCATTAATGCTATCGCAGTAATTAGAGTGCAGTTTCCTGATAGCTTTTGAACAGTGGTTAAATGACAATATACACATGAAATCAGTAATGTACTTAACGAAACAAAATGTTCATGAAATGTCTTATTTTTTATCGAAAGAGGATATAAATACAAGATAAAGCTCATTTGATTTCAGATCAAGATAGACTAAAAGACTTCGTGGTAATTGGCGAGTCTACCAGCGGTGCCAGTGTAATACTCCATAACGATAGTGTAGCCACACCTGAGAGTTACAACAACTTAACTATTGATATCAAAGTTGATGATGCGCGGATGTTTACATCAATAAAAATCACAACACCGACAGATGCGCTTACTCTTTGTGAAGTTAAAATATTTGCAGGTAAGTTTCTTTAAAATATATTATTGTCACATGTTACTAATGGAAACATCAATATGAATGTGCATATAAACAATATATCAAATGTGCACTTGTGCATCTATAATGTGATACTTAAGTTACAGAACATATTCTTTAAATGGCACTAATTCATCAATATACACGAGTCACTGTTGAATGTAACTTATGATACCCAGGCTTCATAACATCTGCTCCCAAATAAATTCCATTTTGTTATTTCGCCCATAATCGTGTGGGACCATGGTAATATGCCGTTGGCCATGGAATGGTATGAAAATAGTACATTAAAGTTTCCTTGTTCACCTCCATATGCATACCATCTTCGGCATGGCTCACATGTCCGTATTGTTGACATTTTAAATACTGCGTTCTGCTCAACCCGGGGCTAGAAGCAAGCATTTAGAAATACCGTTCATGAACAATTAAACCTAAACTGCAATATTGTTTTGTATTTATCGTGTTTTCCAAATGTCTCATTTCATACTCTTTTGACTTCTCTTTTATTTAACAAGCATGTCGACCACCGAATAACAGTTTACCACAGCCTAGTTACGGTTTGAATTCAACAATTACGTGTGAGTCAGGATACAAACTGTATGGTAGTAACCAAACAATATGCCAGGAGAACGGTACATGGAGTGGTGCAAAACCTATTAAGTGTATCGACGTTAGATGCCATTACCCTGGTAACTTTAGTAACGGGCACTACACAAGTGAACATGATTCCTACTGGTCGGGACATCGAGTACTGGGAGACGTCATAACTATAGATTGTAACGTTGGATATGAACAAAAATCAGGATCAGTAAAAATGGCATGTTCATTATACAACCACTCATCGAATAATGAAGAGTATGTTGGATGGAACGACACTACTCCTGCGTGTAGTTTGATAACGTGCTCTTGGCCTAATGATTTTGTTGGGGGGCATTATTACATACGCACAAACAACAACACAGGTATACTTAATGTAACATATGGCAAAGTTATACATGCCTCATGTGACAACGGATTATACAAGTTTACAGGATATGAAAATAGGACATGCGGAGAAAACAGTACCTGGATTGGAGAAGCACCGACATGTGGTAAGATATAATTATTCAAACTTACAACCTAAATTGGAAAACAACCTTTTTGATAAGATATTCAGCAGAATTATAACTTCAGATTACGTATTTGGCCTTTTGTATAGTGTTACAGATCAAAACAAGATTTTTCCTGAAAAAGGTCTTTTGAATAAAACCAATGAACTTGTTTATCATTCGAGCACGCTAAAGAACCATATGTATCAATTTGATAGTAAGAGCATGGCACGGTCCCTGATTCTGCATATCCTTCTACTCTCTCTGGTAAACCTCGATCTTTCCTAGTGTTTATTAACAGTTATACAACAATTCAATTCAAACCTTGTGTTAGAATTAGGCATATAATTTCATGCTGAATCCTGTTTCAGGATGATACATTTAAATAGGCTGTCAATTTAAATATGTGCACTTGTTTGTTATCGGTATTTTGCATCAGCATGTATGCAGCGTATAAGTGTTTGTTTATAAAGAGCATTTATATAGATTAGTTCAGCATCGAAGTAAGGTACACACTATAAAGATAAATGATATCTATAATATCTATACGTAAATAAACTAAATATTTGTTTTCTTTCTGTAACACTTTGAATATATCAGTTGCCTTGTGTCCTGGACCCAACGTTACCAACGGGCACTATGAAGGGAATGGGCCTACCCCACAAAGCCTATATGAACAGGGACATCAAATAAACATCATATGTGAAGCGGGTTATGGATTAAGCTCTAAAAATACAGAAAGAACTTGTGGCACAGAACATCAATGGATTGGGGGAGACATAAACTGCACCGGTAAGATGACATTTTAAAATAGTATATTTAAAAACGTATTTATAAAGTTCGAACAGGAAATGCAGCATTCATAGACCACGATCAACTTAAAAATCGCATATAAACCAAACAACTACTACAAGGTAACCAAACAACTACTACAAGGTAAACTAGAAGCAAAGTATGCGATAACACAAACATAAACATTGTTAACCAAAGGGGTGCCGCCTTTAAACGGTCAGTGGCAAAAATCCAATGTGGGTTTAATCCAGGTTTTAGGATGCACTAAACCCCACTCGAATACTATTGTCAAACGGGATATTGTAAATAAAGAGATGTGGTGCCACTAAACATAATATCATCAAATAACATTATATCACCAATTTGACTCGAATCAACTTGTTTAAAATGAGTGACGGAATCACAGATCCGGTGTTCAGGCGAAATATTTTTTAATGGATACCTAAACATAAATGTAAAACCAAAGATCTGAGTTAATTAAGATTAAATATTTCAAGTTTGAAATGGTGAGGAGCACAATTAGTGTTAACAATAAGGAGTCAGTCCCATCCACCAACGGCCATCAACCACCCCACCCCACCCACACACCACACAGACTACGTAAACCAATCATAAACATATTTTTCTTAGATGTCACTACATATTATAATTCTAAAAGATGCACTACATTATACTGATTTCTTATATTGTGTTGAACACTTTGATTTTATATCATTTATACGAACAGGGAAAAAAGGGAATTATAAACATTGATTTATTGATTAAAAATGTATATTCATACTGAAAAGGTGATCCCTTGAAAGCAAGAAAGAGAAAAGTAGCAGACTCGGTTTTATTGAGTCTGTTCATGAGAGGTAATTATAAGATGTAACACCTCTCACGCCTCCTAGCACCGGCTTAAGCGATATTCTACTTTAAAGCAACACAGAATGAACTTGATGATCCCAAAGGACCAGTAAATAATAACACTACTGATCGGTATTTTGTTTTGGGCAAGAAATCCCATACTAAATATGATGTAATACATCTGATGGTGTCACAGTTTAATCGGACACTTGCTTATTTTGCAATCATTTCAATATATTACAAGCAAGGTTTTACGCAAGCGTAAAAATCTGCCGATAAGTAAAAAAACATGACTGTTGGCCTGTGAAGTGATAGGAATTGTTTTTGTTGCGCTTTGAAATAATTATTGAAATTATGAAAGTTATCAAGCTGAAATAAGTGTAGTTATTTTTAATTATCAGAAGCAATAACTACACAATGAATGCGTCAATATTGTTTAATTTCAAATCTGGCCAAGGTTATAGTGATATAATCCTTTAAATGAAAATCGATACAAATTAGAAATCATTTTTTTAAAGTTACTGGAACTGGATAAGATGAAACTGCTTTTTTTTATTAAGTATTATAGGGGCCATTATTTTGTTAAAATAAAAGCAAAATTTATAGAACCTGACCTTATGGTGGTGTCTTATGATGCAGAAAGCAAAATTTATAGAACCTGACCTTATGGTGGTGTCTTATGATGCAGAATGCATGTGTGATGTACGGGAATACAGTATTATAAACAAAACCGATTCAACACTAAACTTTCTCGTTATATATTCGTGGATTTATGGGTATTATTCCATGAAAATACAGATTTGCACTTACTCCATACCAATATTTGCCGTTTTATTCAGTTTCACTTACACTTTCATTATGCTCCGTAAAAAATCCCGTACGTAAAGATCCCGGAAATATTACCGTAAGCTACAGGTCATTTAGCAAGAAAAACGGTAACCTTTGAACATTGCACAATATGTGTTTATACCATTCAAGTTTTTTTAGACGAGTTCACTAGGAATTTAAGTCGGAATGCATGCTTATCGTCAACTACATGATTCACAGTATGTTAACCTTATACAAATACAAAACCCATGTAAGGATCAGCTTTAGTTTTTTTTTGCTTTAAGGAAAAGCTATAGCTATAGCTATATCAAAAGTGTGATATCTCTAATAATTTAGAACATATACTGAACAAAATGAGGTTAGCACGACTTTTGAAGGAACATTAAACATATTAACATTGATACGGTTGTTTGAAGATATTATAAATGCTACTTAAGGATGTGATTTTTTAAAATAAAACACTTTTATTATTTTCTAAACGAGTACCAGACTTTCCATATTTTAAAACAATTATTTTTTTCAATATGCAAGCGTATTGCTTTGAGCAATTTTAATGTTAGATATTGACTGCATAAGAGTTTCTCTTTATCTCATTGTTTAAAAAATGCTGGAATGTTTTCACAAACGATTATGATTTCTCAAACAAAAACATTCCAAATTTCATAATTTTAAAATTACCTCCATTTTCATTGAATTTCAAATGAGAACGATTTTAGAAAACCTATAAAAGTATGTTTATTTATATTATTATTTGCTTTATATTTATTACCGACTTTGTTTACAAATGACTTTGTAGCATTATTATTGGTCATATTAATGTCACGTTACCATTGACCTCGAATAAACACGGCTTTGTGGCTTGCTTATGTAATTGATATGCATTTATTTTATTCAGTATATTTTGATGATAGCCCATGTTCAAGTGCTCTTTTTAATTATGTGTTCGTGTACTTCCTGTTCTTATTTATAAGAGTTAGAACTTACCGAATGATGTAAACAACAATGCCATAACTCAGTGTATGCTTTATACTTAAAATGTTTCAATATACTGAGACGTTGTGCTAGAGATAGATATTATACTACAACGGCAAATGCCAGGACCCATAAAGCCTTATTTTTTAAATATTGATATGGTAATGATATATTTTGCTATTTAACCACTAATTAATACAGTCCTGTTTTATAAGACATCATATAAAACATGCCGGTCTTTTGGAGTCTTCTGTCCCAATCATTATAAATAGAGCCTGTTACTGTTCTCTCTTGTGTTGGTTTGTTTCCAAGGTATGCCGTTTTCAGTATTATTTAAAACACACATGCTGTGGAGCTTAAACATAAAATAACAAGTATAGATGAATATTGTCTTGGAAAAAGAATAATTAATGTTAAACTTTGTATATGTTAAAGAAAACTAACCCAGTAATTAACGGCAAAATTACTCTACAAACCCTATTATCAAAACTATATACAAGCGTACATGTTATAATGTATATGAGCCGATTAAAATCATAGGATTATTCACAGGTTCTTAATGAGTTAGTAAAATAAAGAGTATGATAATGAACCTTTGAAAACGGCCGAGCACGACACATACGAAATATTGCAGTCTCGGTTTGATTGAGACTGTTCATGAGCGGTAGTGAAATATGCTAGCTACCGCTCACGCCCTCTAGCCCCGGGTTGAGCAAAACTCAATATTTATAAAATCAACAGTACACAATTTAACCATCCCGAAGATGGCATGCCTACGGCGTTGGACTGGAGTTATATGCTTCCCCATGTCGTACGGCGTAAGGTCCCAGTATATAATAAAATTGAATGCCCCGAAGAGCGAAATAAACATAATGGAATTTAGTAGGGAGCAGCGGTTTTGAAGTAACTCTTAATTTGACGCTCCAGTTGTGTGGTTTGACCTGGCTGGTTAAAGTCGATTATATTGTGTATATAGCCTTTTAATTACCAACATATGTAACTTATTCATATATACCACTTCGTGAGTAAGTTTAGAAATGATTTACATTTGTACTGCAGCCCATCAAGTAGGATATACTGCTATTATAGCTGGATCAGCAGCCGGAGCAATTGTTCTTATTGTTGTTGGTGTTGTTGCAGGAGTTATGATTTATCGTAGAAGGTAATATTGTTTAATTATAATTAAATAGTAAAACAACGTGTCTCGACTGTCCTCCTTAAATGCTACTTTCCCTGTCCGATCTTTTTATATTTCTTTTACTATATACATTGCTATAATGAACTTTTGTAGTAAATATATATTTGTTAAAGATTTAAAGAAAGTTTACTCAAGATAATGAGCGTTCATGAATACTAGTTTGTTTATTTGATTTCGTAGAAGAACGTTGATCAGCAAAGACAGAGTTAGCAAGCGAAAAGCTAACAGGACGACAGCTGAGATAGATTCTGCTAATCATGATGGTATGTATGTGAGTATGCAGGAACCGGAATTAGGTACATATTGTTCCACAATTTTAGAGTACAATGTTTAATATGTACATACGTCTGTCTACTTAATCGGCTGTTATATGCAAACTGTATAATTAACTATGTTTCTTTAAGTTTTGCATTCTAGAGAACAGTTAGTTACATATTTGGTTATGTCAAGTGATTTGTGTGTGTGTTTGCGTGTGTGCGTGTGTGTGAGTGCGTGCGTGCGTGTTTGCGTGTGTGAGTGCTTGCTTGCGTGTGTGTGCAAAGTGTTTTGTCACTTTAATACAATAAAAGTACATCAATAAAAAGTGATTAAACTCACATTAATTTTGTTTCTCAATATTTCATTGGTATGATATATGTTACTTCAACAATACTGGTTCGACACGTATATGTGTTCTTATTAAGAGAAGTTTGTTTTATAAAAGGTAATCTGGAAATAGCTGAGATGCAGCAAATAGGCAATACTAATGTTAAGGGAAGTAACGAATATAATCTCCATAATGAATACAATAACAATGGTAAGTTATCTTGTAAATATTGCAAAATAGCAAATTCTAAATGTGAATTCTTCCTGTTCCGTGTATAATTATGCTATATTGAATACTTACAAATGTTATGTATTTGTTTTTAAAAAAGTTATATGATCAAAATTTCATTTGTTGACAGTTGTACTTGGTTCCATTGGTAATAGATAGCAACGTTTTGATATTTGAATAACTGAATCAGCTATATGCTTAACTATGCATGTAATATACATTATATTCATCTTTTATTCAATGTGTATGCCGGATGTCCCTTTCATTTTCCGTACCGGAACTGCTTTCAGACAAACAATCAGCTCTACCATTATCAGCAACGACATCTGTCAATCAGGGTTTTCAGCAGTCTGACAATGTATACTATGATTACTTAGATCCAAACAAGAAACCAGAGAGAGCAATCAAATTGGACGTTTTGCCAGAAATTGTCTTTACTGGCGAAGCTGCAATGGAAAAGTACAGAACACAGTTTGAGGTACATGCGAAGAAAACTGTTGTATACAGAAAAACACTTTTAGTTTATATCGGCCAAACAATTCCATGTCAGTTGTGTTATAAATCATTTTCACGGATATGCATGCATACTTCACGGATGAAGTAACAATAGTTTGACCAGCGTAAGAAATGTCAATTTAAAAGGTATAAATGCTAACAAGGTAATTATACCTACTATCATCTTTTCATTAACGTATGAGGAATCAGTCGTTTGAGCACCTAAGCTGCGAATGTGATATGACCTTGGAACGGTCTGTGGCAAAAAAAGGCCGCTGGGGGTATAAACCTGGTTCTAGGGTCCACCAAAACTCGCTCTTAACCTATTGCCAATAAAATGGGATGGATTTTGTAAATAACGTAATCCACACCCAGCTATATTCTCTTACACGCAAGGCATCGTTATAGTCAACATTTACAGTTCGTCAACATGCTTTCCTCTTTGATTGTGCGATGACAGCACATATTGTAGACTTTATTTTGACGTCTACCTAATTCCTCAAAGAACGGTAGCGTTTGATTTTTGTCTTTAATCTGGTATTGTCTTACCCTTAACATGCTTTGCGGATTTCTAGGCTTTTATATATTCATATATGCTTGATCATTTATGTGTTATACTGTTATTTCCTATTAATGCTGCCTTGTGTATTAGAGAATATAACCTGACGGGGATAACTTTGTTTGCATTTGTTTTTATTAGGATGACAATAGGGTAATAGTGAGGTTTGGTGCACCCTAGACATCACGTTTAAACCCCCAGCGGCCTTTTCTTGCAACTGACCGTTCCAAGGCGATAGTGTGTGTGTGTGTGTCGTTCTAAGGTTTAAAGTCCCTCCGACAAAATATACAGAACAAGCTCAATCCGGAGACACGTATCTTGAGCGTAATGGTCACAATAGAGTCTGAACTTCTCCAAGGTGGTAGCCCTATTGTCGACCCTTTTATATTTGTTATTTTTGCCTTTTATTCATCTTTGTAATTATTGATTGCTTCTGTGAGGTTTTAGGTTGACTGTGATCCTTGAGTACTACATTTCCTGCTTGACTTGATACAAAAGTAGAAAAGAAAACGTAAAGAAAGTAAAGATCATGTGTTTGTATTTGCAGAGTTTCCCGTTTGGAATGAAAGAAATGCATCTTGAAGCTCTGAAACCGCAGAATAAACCTAAAAACAGATACAAAGATCTGTATGCATGTATGTAATCTTGTTTGCTATTCTATCGTGTGTAACTTAATTTTACTCTTTAGTTCATCAGCCGACAATATTTCGTATAACCATGTTCACTTCTATATCATAGAATATACATTGACCAATTGCATAGTATATGGATTAGAACCAAATAAATGTATACACATCTTTCAATTTTCTGGCCACCTTCAGCTGTTTGAAGTTACTGGACGGATATTTGTACATAAAACACATGACCTTTGTTTGTTTGAAATCTTAATGATATATAATTATTGTTAGCTATATTGAAACTTAGGAAATTTATATGTTTTGGAATTATAAATTATATTTACCTCGATTGCAATACAGATTTAATTGTTTTATCTTGCACAGATGATGATACGCGTGTGATACTCAGTACCGACAACGATAAATCACAGTCGGATTATATAAACGCTAACTATATTCATGTGAGTGATATTATACAAGGATATTCGTATATAGACATTACTTGGGTTCTTAAATGTTATATAATTATAATATTAGTATAAGTGTATTTGCTAGGCATTATGTATGATACGTTCATTTGTAGAATTATTAGCAGTTGTTTTTGCTGTTGAATTGTTGTTCTGTTTGTTGTAGTGACAAAAGCAATAGTTGTTTAGTAGTAGTAGTAGTAGAAGTAGTAGTAGTAATAGTAGTAGTAGAGGTTGTGGTAGTAGTAGTAGTAGTAGTAGTAGTAGTAGTAGGAGTAGTAGTAGTAGTAGTAGTAGTATATGTTGTTGTATCGGTTGTCGTAAAGGCCATGTTAGTGGTGACAATAGTGTATTTTTACTAGTGGTACACATATTGACAGTAGTGCTACAAGACCATTTATTGTTTGTTATTCTAGTGAATTTTCTTAAATTTTTTATCATTAGGGATATACATTTTTAACGTTATTTGACAAAGTTTACATAATCTTATTGCTTTTGCCTTCATGTTTGTCTGTTTGCGTGTTTGTTTCTGTGTTTTGTGGTCGACTGTCCTCCTTGAATGCTACTTTCCCTGTCCGATCTTTTTATATTATTTCTACCCATACAAAGTATACCTATATCACAAAGGGTAATGTTAAACAATAGATGTCGTGTATCTGTTGTTGTAACCCTCCCTGCTGTCGAGGACAGGATGCATTTAATGTGCCAGAACAAAACATATTTCGTAACAAGAGCTGTCGGAGAACAGCGCAGCTCGACTATTAGATTTTTCAGAGAATAATAAATTATATAGCTAGTATATACCATCAGAAAACAAGGCTAAAACAATGTGGGGTGGGGTTGGGGGCGTAAAAAATAAAAATAAATCAAGTTTTGAGTGGAGGTGGGGGTGGGGGTGGGGGAGAGGTGGTGGTGGGTGGAGTGGTGGTGGTGGTGAGGGCAATAAATATGTGTAAGAAGCTATGCAAGAATTCACCAAAACAACAACAAAATATGTAAATAAAATAATTAAAAATCGAGTTTTGAGAGGGGATGGGGCAGAGGCGGAGGGCAACATACATGCGTACAAAGCTATGTAAGAATTGACCAAAACAACACAGAAATATGGTAAAACAAAATAAAATAAAAATATTCCGAGTTGGGGGTTGGGGGTGGGTGGGGTTTGGGGGGGGGGGGGTGTTGTGGCAAGATAGCTATGTGTAAGAATTGACAAAAACAACACAAATATGTAAAAAAAAAATAGAGATTCGAACGGGGTGGGGAGTGGTGTATTGGGTGTGGTGGTGGGGTGGAGAGGCAGGGAGTGGGGTGGAGGGGCAACATATATGTCTAAGAAGCTATGTGTAAGAATTTACCAAAACAACACAGATATATGTAATAAAGAATAAACATTAAATAAAAAATATTCCATTTCGAGCGTGGGGGTGGGGTAGGGGAGGGGAGGGGGGCAACATAGCTATGTGTAAAAATTGTCCAAAACAACACAGAAATATGTAAAAAAAAAAAAAAAAGTTTTGTGTGTATGTGTGAGAGGGGGGTGGAGGAGAGGCGGGGTGGATGGTGGGAGGAAGTGGGGCGGTGAGGGCAACATATATGCGTAAGAATTCACCAAACCAACACAAAAGTATGTAAAAAAAGAGTTTTGAGTGGGGATTGGGGAGAGGCGGGTGTGGGGAGGGCAACATATATGTGTAAGAAGCTATTTAAGAATTTATCAAAACAACACAGAAATATAGTAAAACAAAATAAAAAATAAAAAATATTTCGATTGGGGGGAGTGGGGGTGTGTGGGCAATATCTTTGTGTAAGAATTGACAAAAAAAACACAGAAATATGTATAAAAAAAAACATGAACAAAAAAAATTGAGTTTCGAGTGGTGGTGGTGGGGGGTAGAGTGTGGGAGTCGGGTGGAGGGGGCAACATATATGTGTAAGAAGCTATGTGTAAGAAATTACCAAAACAACACAGATATATGTAAAAATAACAATAAACATTAAATAAAAATATTCCAGTTTCGAGCGTGGTGGAGGGGAGCGGGGGAGAGGGGGTTGAGGCAACATAGGTATGTGTAAACATTGACCAAAACAACACAGAATATGTAAAAAAAAATATAAAAAAAAACAGTTTCGAGTGTGTGTGGGGGGAGGGGGCGGGGAGAGAAGCAGGGGCTAGGGGAGGGTAAGAAGCTATGTGTAAGAATTGACCAATAAACACAGAAATATGTATAAAACAATTACTCTAGTTTCGAGTGTGTGGAGGGGCGGGTGAGTGGCGGCGTAGGGGAGGCGGGGGGAGGGGGCAACAAGTTTAAGAATTGACAAAAGCAACACAAAAATATGTAAAAAAAAATAGAGTTTCAAGTGGGGTTGGTGGGGGAAGCGGGGGTGAGAGGTGGGAGTGGGTTGGGGGAGGTGGGGGGAGGGGGCAACATATATGTGAAAGAATTGACTAAAACAACACAGAAATATGTTAAAAAATAAATATATATATATTGTTTCAAGTGGTGATGGAGGAGGGTGTGGGGTGATAGGAGGGAGCCAATGAAACAATATGGGTGAAGTATGAATAAGATGCATAATGCTATACGAAATCCCAAACCAAAATTATAGATATATACATGCTTACATGCAAACTTAGAATACCGCTTAAGCCGGGGCTAGGGGGCGTGAGAAGTGTTGCTTCTTTCATTACTTCTCATGAACAGACTCAATAAAACCGAGTCTGCTGCTTTATTCTCTGAATTGTGTTTGTTGCTCTCAAAGGATCACCTTTATCAGTATTTATTAGGTCTGCCTTCATTGCACATTTTATGGGCCATCACAATTTGGGTTCCATGGGAGCCCAGAATTTGCAGAAGACAAAATTACTTTACAACATACTATAAGGAAACCAATTCCAAAATTTAGTTCAGCTAGGACAAGAAATGTAAGAGATATAGACCTGTAAACACAGCTTACACGCAAAATTTGATGTGAAACATACACATTTTAAGGGCTATCAAAATTTGGGTTTCATGGGAGCCCGGGGGTTACAGGAACCAAAATTACTTAAGCAGCCCTTAAGATAATGCTATAAGGAAGCCCATGGCCAAATTTGGTTGTGCTAGGGTAAGAATTGTAAGAGATATAGACTTGTAAACACAGCTTACACGCAACATCTGATGTGAAATGGGACACATTTTATGGGCTTTCATAATTTGGGTTCCTTGGGAGTCCATGGGTTACAGGAACCAAAATTGCTTATGCAGCCCTTAAGATAATGCTATAAGGAAGCCCATGGCCAAATTTGGTTGTGCTAGGGTAAGAATTGTAAGAGATATAGACTTGTAAACACAGCTTACACGCAACATCTGATGTGAAATGGGACACATTTTATGGGCTTTCATAATTTGGGTTCCTTGGGAGTCCATGGGTTACAGGAACCAAAATTGCTTATGCAGCCCTTAAGATAATGCTATAAGGAAGCCCATGGCCAAATTTGGTTGTGCTAGGATAACAAATATAAGAGATATAGACTTGCACGCAAACCTTGATGTGGGACGCCGAGGCCGGGGTGATTACATAAGCTCTCTTATTCTTCGAATAGTCGAGCTAAAAAGCCACGTAAAATATGTATACTACTGTCTACGAATGCTTTCAAATCTTGTTTGTTTTATTCCACAGGGCTTTGGTCAAACACAGGCGTATGTCGCCTCACAAGGTGTGTATATTTATTTCTAAACGTGTAACTTGCCGTTATTAAAATCCTTAAAGTTTCAATTATTAATTATCGATGCCAAATTCTTCATTTTACTTATTCTGTAATAAATTGTAATTGGCATAATAGGAAATATATTTAAATGCAATAAATAATTATTCTGCAGGGGCAACAAAGGAAAACAACAACGACATCTGGAGAATGATTTGGCAACTAGACAGTGGAAAAATAGTCATGTTGACTAATCTATGGGAAGAAGGAAGGGTATATTTATTTATACTGTTTCCCCGTGCATGATATCGCAATAAGAAAATGTTGGAAACAACAATCATGTTGACTAATTTAAAGAAAGAAGGTAAAGTTTTTACTGTAACAGTTATGTTGTTTTACCGTGCGGTTTACGCTTACCACGTTATTGGTGCAAAACATTTCCAATGATACAGCTGTGTGTCCTGTTTAGCTCAGTACTGAAACCCTGTTTTGACAAATGGATACATAATATATGCAGTGCCGATATTGGTGAACGTTTCGTGTCATTTGCTATGTGTATGGTGTTAACCTTATTTATTTGACGGTATTATGTTATGAAGGTTAGCCAAATTTCTAAACGTTTAAACAACATTGTAAAAATGTAGTTATTTAGACAAAGGCGCGTTAAAAGTAATGCGCATCTTTTTACTACTATATTTTCATTCCCAGGAAAAATGTGTCCAGTACTGGCCAACAGAAGGTAGCACTGAATATGGGAAGATAACAGTCACTTTACGAGAGACTGAGAAATACTCCGATTTCATCATTAGAACACTTGCAGTGTGTCGGGTAATAGCTATGAACTTTGTCATATAGAATTTAAATGTACACATTTTTAACTTGCTATCTTTAAAACTCGCGGCTTTTAAACTCGCTGCATCCTGTCTGTCTTTCTATATTACGTGTACATATACATTAGTTATATAAAGTATTTAAATAGTTGAACGCAAATTGTTGTGTTTGTGTATTTCTATAATTATGTTGACTATATTATTTTTTTATTTTTTTTATATTTCAATATTTTATTTCTTTTAATACATATATGCAAAAAAAATATAAGGTGTATGGCAGTACACAAGTTACATATACATGAATGTAGTCATTCAATAGCACAGAACAGTTATATTAAAGTGTCGTTTTACATGTATGTATTCCAAGAAATAAGTTACATTCAGCGGCAGAGACTAGAGATAGTAGAAGTTGAGAAAAGAAAAAGAAAAAAGAAAAAAGCGAGACAGAGAGAGAGAGAGAGAGAGAGAGAGAGAGAGAAAATTTATTACCGAATACTGTTCAATTTTCTGTGTTTAAACGTAAAACTTCCCACTTTTTTTAATGATATTCCAATTTGTCTTTCGAACTGGCTATAATACGCTCTATATGTTCAATTTTTTGTATGTATGAGATGAAAGATGTAAAACTAGGAATCGTTTTCGCATACTTATTCTTGAAAATAAAATACTTTGCAATTATTAAAACACAGTTTAAAATATCTGAATACGATTTATCTTGAATAAAACCAAATGAAATCATTTGGAAAGTCAATGCAAAAGGAATATTTTTGCTGTTTAAAAAGTTATGTATTTCTGTCCAAAAAGCTCTATTAAATGGACATTCCCAAAACAAATGTTCAATTGTTTCAACGTGCATATTGCAAAAATCACAGAGACTTGTGTTACTAATTTTGCATTTATATAGAAATTTATTTGTGGGTATAATTCTCATTATATATTTATATTGAAAAGATCTAAGTTTTGTATCTATTGTGCTTTTGAAAGGTGTGGTATGAATGAGTTTCCAGTTTATGTTTGTTATAGTTTCTTCCCATTTTTGGTGAGGTTTAATTTGTAATTCTGTTTGCATGCGTTCCACTTGAATGTTATATAATAATTTGTTGGCACTGTTTTGTTTTCCTATTTGTTTCAGTAAGCTTTTTTCGCTATAGTGTGTCGTTCTATCTTCTGTTTTTAGTTCCTGTTTCCATTTGTTTGGTATGCTTTGAACAATTGTATAGTAGTTCAAGAATTCAGAATTATGTATGTTATATATTGTTTTTAAATGTGCAAATGTATAAAATTCTCTAATTCTATGGTTATACAGTTGTTCAATATATTTAATACCCAAATTATCCCACGTTTTGAAGTATATAGTATGTCCTTGGTGTTTTATGTCCGAGTTATTCCATATTATCTGTTTTGAAATGTTGTTAGCTTTCTTCTTGAAGTTTACTAAAGACCAGGATTTTATTATTTCTGACAGAAAAGCGGATCGTGTGATTATTTTGTTTGCATCTTTAATGTCCACATTGCTTTCAAATAAAATACCCCCACCATACTGATTAAGTTCTTTCATGTAAATATCCTTCCAATCACCGTGATTATCCGGATTAGTAAGTCTTTTGACCCATCCTGCTTTAGTGGAATTAATGAATGATTCCAAATCTATCATTTTTAGACCACCATTTTTATAGTCTTGTATAATTGTTTTCCTATTGATTTTGTCTGGTTTACCCTCCAACAAATATTCATACATTTTATTTTTTATTCGATTCAAGGATTCTGTTGATGGAGTCTCCAAAACGGTTAGAGGGTATATCAGTTTTGGTAGAGCAAAAGTTTTTATTACCGTTATTTTTCCTAGATTAGATAAATTGTGTTTTTTCCATTGATCTAAGCATGTTATAAATTGATCTATTTTTGGATAAATGTTATATTCTTCAAATTTTCCCTTTTCATTTGCAAAAACGATTCCCAGTGTTGTTGCTTTGTCTTTAGTCCATACAAATTGTTTTTCTTCACAGTATTTTTCATTTGAATCTTTTAATGAACCGACACGTAGTATAATTGACTTTTTTATGTTTAATTTTAATCCAGATTCTTCGCTAAAATTATCGATTAGGTTGACTAATGTTTCAAAAGTTTTTTTTTAACCATCTAGAATAAACGTAGCATCGTCTGCGAATGCTGTGTTTTTTATTTCATTATTATTAATTTTGATTCCTATAATATCCTTATGTTTCCGTGTGGCATTGTATAGTAGTTCAATTGCTATTATTAAAAGATATGGCGACAGTGGGCATCCCTGCCTAACTCCTCTATCTATTTTAAAAAAGTCTGACATGTATCCATTATTTACAACACAACTTTGGGCATCATTATAAAACAGTTTTATCCAATTGATGAAAGAAGGTCCAAAGTTAAAATAGCTTAAACATTTTATAATAAATTCATGTTCGACGCTATCAAAGGCTTTCTTAAAGTCCGCAAAAAATATTAATCCTGGAGAGTCTTCGTCATTCAAATAATCAATTACCTCAAATATAGTTCTTATGTTTTCTCCAATGTATCTACCTTTCAAAAATCCTGTTTGGCTATTGTCTATGAGTGTAAATAAAACCTTTTTCATGCGGTTTGCAATGCATTTAGTAGCAATTTTATAGTCCACGTTTAATAAACTTATAGGTCTCCAGTTTGTCAATGAAGTTAAATTGTTGTCTTTTTTAGGTAATAACGTGATAACGCCTTGCTTTTGCATAACAGTTAAATTTCCATTTTCATATGAATAATTAATTGAATTAATATAATAGTGTTTAATGTCATTCCAAAATATTTTATAAAACTCTGTTGTTATTCCATCCGATCCCGGACTTTTGTTGTTTTTCATTTCTTTTAAAGCATTATAACATTCTAGTACTCTTAAATTTCCTTCACACAGTTCGCGTTGTTCTTGATTTAATGAAGATTCATTATCGATGGGAAAAAAATCAGTATTTGTTATTTTCGTATTAACTTTACTATATAAGTGTTCATAATATCGTTTTATTTCTGTCATGATACTATTAGAGTCCGTAATTTCTATATTGTTGTTTATTAATCTTTTTATTGTTTTTCGTTCTGATCTTTTTCTTTCTAGATTTGCGAAATATTTTGTGTTTATTTCTGCTCCTTCGACCCATTCTGCTTTTGCTCTAATAATGATACCATTGGTCTTTTTTTCTATTATATTCGCTAAAAGAGTTTTCTTTTCTAAAATAGTGTTTATCGCAATTTCGTTATGAGGGTTTGATGATAAATCTAATTCTAGTTTGTCAATTTCATCTTTTAGTTTAACTTCTTCTTTCTGTACTTTTTTCTTGAGCGATGTATATAAAATTGTCTCATTGCGAATTGCGCCTTTAACTATTTCCCAAAGAGTATTGGGGTTTGAATCTTTATTTATATCGGCTATTTCTTGTATAGTTTGTTTAATTTTAATTTGGTATTCTTTTTCTAAAATTACACTATTGTTCAATTTAAAATATCCAGGTCCGCGCGGTGTTTTGTCCGTAATTAAATTAAAATATACAAGAGAATGATCTGAACGTAGCCCTGTAGATATTTTACAAGCCGAGATAGAATTTACAATATTTGAAGACACTAAAAAATAATCTAGTCTGCAAAATATTGGGGGTTTATGGTTTGAGTGCCAAGTATAATGTCTAGTAGTGGGGTTAAAAATTCTCCAAATATCGTTTATATCGTTATTTCCTATTATAGTATTAATCTTTTCTCGACATTGTTTGTTGTTGTTAACATTACCATTTTTCTTGTCTAAATTTACATCAATCACAGTATTAAAATCCCCACCAACAATTAAAGTATCACTATCATTTAAAGTTATAAACTCTTCAATACTTGACAGAAACTTCATATTATCAGATGTGTTATTTGGACCATACACATTCAACAATAAAAATTCGTGTTCATCGATGTTGACTATATTATACGAAAACTAGATTTAAACATATGGTAGAATAACGAAGAGAACTTGAAAACTCCACTTATCTGTTACCTTTTTATAGAATTATATTCAAGCAGTTTTAAAATCAATAGGATATACTAGATAAATCATGGTATAGTTTCAACATTAATATTGCTGAGTGTACCTTTAATTTAAACCTATTCATTCAATTTAACCATACTGGGACATTTTAATATGAACCTAAATCATTTTATTGAAAAGAGGTTGTTAATTTTCATATCTTTGTGGCTACCCTGCTTCACTGTGTTTGTGTCTGTCCTGTCACTGGTTCAGTCTTTTAATTGAGCACCGTAGGCAGCAGGTCATATGTCTATACGGTAAACGAAATTGAAACAACATACAGTACAAAAGGTCATTTTTGAAAAATTGTGTAGCAATTATGTTAAGAGAACATTTTGAAGGAAAGTAACTAAATATTAAATATATATCGTTGAAACAGCTGGTTCCAGAGTAACTTATCTGAGTGCAGTTTCTATTCACTTCAAAACCTGTTCTGGGCTATGACCATATTTTTCAAAATTGTTTTTAATTATCGTGACTGCCAATTTAATGATTGATTATGTTTCTAGTTGTATTATACTGAAGCCATGGTCAGTGTTTAGATGTTCAATGTTGTGTTTCTTTCATAGACAATCATCAGTAGTGTTATTACTTACTGGTCCTTTGGGTTCTTCAAGCACTATATGTGTGGCTTTAAAATAGAATACAGTTTAAAGCAGTGCTGGGGACATTAGAGATGTTGCACCTTATGAAGTTACCTCTCCTGAACAGACTACATTAAACCAATTAAACCATACTTTTTCTATTGTTTGTGTTTGTTGCTTCCTGTGGATCCCTTTTTTCAGTATTTATTCAGTACAAAAGACAAATTTCAAACATGTACAACAATAAACAAGTTATCTAAGAAGCGTTAGTACGAAAGTTGACATATTGTAGCGTTTTGATCAACTTATTGTTTAGTTACCGTATACATATGATTTGTTTAAATATCGATCGATATTGGAAAATGATGAAACATATACTGATGTATTAAATTGGTAGGTTTGGTAAATTTTCCAGGAGGGCGGTGATGAGAGGGTCGTTCTACAGTTTCATTTCACAGCATGGCCAGATAAAAGTGTCCCGAAGTACGCATCATCTATAGTCAGTTTCCGTAATAAGGTCAAGAACACAGCTTCAACAGGAAAGGGACCAATTGTTGTTCACTGCAGGTATGTTACTGACTGAGGGTACAAAACTGTCTTGTCTATAACAGTGACAAGTCAATTTCCATTAGATTCTTGTTGGAATTGAATGAATTGAATGTTGTTTAACGGCTCATCAACACAGAATAGGTTATTTAGAGCCGCCCAAGAGAGAGGGGAAGGATACATAGGAATCCGGGAACCTGCCCTACTCTTATTATCGAATAGATTCCTATGGTTCTTTAACGTGCTCGGAGGATAGACCGATACACGGGACCGCCCGGTTTACGTCCCCATCCGACGGACGAGGCTAAGGTAAAGTGTCTTGCCTAAGAACACACCGACGGAACTCAGTGGCACCACGGAGGATTGAACCCGGGGCCTCCAGTTACAAATCCGCCGCGCTACCGACTGCGCCACGCCAGCCCCCAGATTCTTGTTGGAAATGTATATATCAGGATACGTACGTAAATAAGCACATAACTATTTAAAACTCAATCTTTCGACCTATCCATGGAATATTCGTTTTCAGAATAAAATTTCGTAGCTCAAAATATGAAAAAATAAACTAGCACAACCGTTAATAAATACTAAAAAGGGGATCCCTTGGTTGCAACAAACATAAGCAAGAGAGAAATGTATGTAATGTATGGAAATGTACTCGGTGTTTGACTCATGAGAGGTAATATAAGGTGCCACATCTCTCACGGCTAAGTGGTAGTCTACTTTAAAGCCACAAAGATTGAGCTGTATGATCCCAAAGGACCAGTAATAATAGCACTAATACTAAGATTGCTATTAAACATCTCATTGACAGTGCGGGAATTGGTCGTACGGGAACGTTTATAGCCATTGACTACCTGACGGAACAAGCACAAGTTCTTAGTTACGTAGACGTGGCTGGATGTGTAGAGACACTACGTCGACAGAGAGTGAACATGGTCCAAACGTTGGTAAATATATTTGGTTTGGCACTTATGTTTTGTCCTAAGATTATGACAGATTAATACACGAATTCCTTTTCTTAATTTTTTTGTATTTAACATGTTTAAAGTATTAATAAAAATAAATATGATTGGCTTCAAATGAGTCTCAATTACAATGTAAATGTAACTTATATGAAGGCAAATCGTATCGTTCTGAAAGAACTAAATTACATCTTAATACGAACTAGCCTTAAGATGGTTTGATGATGGTTCATAAAGCAGGTTAAGCACTAATTACTAACGACCTGGTCAACCATTTCTAAACTGGTGTAGAATTGTAGCTGCAAAAGTCAAACATGAAGTGTAGTATTCACACATCGTGTATATATATACAGTTGAAAGTTCGATTGCATTTCATACATAAACAGAATGACAATAGGGGTACTGCCTTAGAAAGTTTGCCGTAGTAAGTTTAAACCTAATTCTAAAACCTCACTCATGCCCACGTGTATCACAGTAAAACGAGACATGGTAAAAAGGGAATTACCACCATCTTGTGGACCCTAGAACCTGGTTTAAACATACTGCGACCTGTTTTGCCACTGAACGTTTCAAGGCGGTAGCCCTATTGTCAACCCTTTTGTTTTTGTGATGTCTTATTTGGCCTTTAATTCATCTGTAAAGTTGTTCTTTGTGCCTGTTTGTGTTTGTGGTTGACAGTCGTCCTTGAATGCTACTTTTCCTGTTCGATTTTTATATCTGCTATTAATTCTCTAATACAATTGGTAGAAATTATAACCGATATCTTATAACACATATACAAATGTATGACAATATATATTTCAATATAAAACAAAAAGATAAAACAAAACAAAACTGTAATATATACAATAAAGTCGCTCAACGCAAATGAACATGAGAATAAACCGTAAAAGCTGCGAAAGAAACACAGAAAACAAACATCAGGCATTACCTATTTTTTAAGTCTTGACATTCATTTTTATATATCAAGATTCAAGTATAATATAGTAACGGAAACCATCGATAGCTTACGCATTTACACAGTTAACCATAGCAAATGTCTCACATTGTTTGGTTTTCTTTTGAAACTGGTATCCATTTTTATTTCAGGACCAATACATTTTCATTCACCAAGCGTTAGTTGAGACGCTGGCATCATCTGCTATACCGTCGTCAAGATTTTCAGAGGCTTACAAGGAGCTTCTGGAAATTGATCCAGTGAAAAGGAAAAGGAAATTGAATGTGCAGTTTGAGGTATTTATTACCGGCTTTCGTGTGCTTCTTGTGTATGTGCCGTCAATGTTTCCTCTGGCTTATACATGTTATTAGCTATTTAAAATTGATACTGTCTGTACAATTAAATTTGCAGTTTTAAAAAGGTCCACTAGCTGAATATGTTCACTTTTGTTTAAACGATACCTCTGAGATCAGTATACGATATATATAGGATTGATATCAATATGCAATTTTGTTATTGCAGTGTTTGATCTGTCAGAACTCTGAAGCTGCAGTTTGTCTTGTCTCAAACTCGTTGACAAACTACGCATTTAAACAAACGCCAAATTATGTCGTAAGAGTTTTTAGGGATTCTGCTGCTTTGTGCCTGTTTTGATGATGCTGTAACTTAAAGAAGATTTATATCCAAACTATAATTAATGTTTGCTGCACACCTGGTAACAAAGACAAATACCTTCTATGGTATGAAACTGTATATGCAGTGACCAGCTTAGCAGCTTATTAATGATAAATCTTCAGTATGTTTGATTGTATATTGTCAATTAAGCTACAAGAAGATTCAATATTCGTGATACGTAAAAAAAGCCTTTAGACAGTTTACCGGATGCTTATGTATTGTATCTGCAGATGCTAAAGAAAATGTCCCCAGTTGCTGACGAATACCAGTACGCCTCCGCAAACCATGTTAGAAACAGACATAAAAATAGATATTCAAATATTATTCCGGGTAAAGAGTTATGTAAACTTTACAAACTTATAAGAAATATCAGATACCTAAAGAAAAGGTTATAAGTCCAACAGGAAGAGTAGCATTCACAGAATACAGTCACTCCAACAAACACGCAAAGGTGATTTAAAAAGTACATCACAAATACATTCAGTAAGAAAGAACATCACAAACATATAAGGGTTGACAACAGGGGTATCGCCTTGGAACGGCCAGTGGTAAAAGGGACCACCGTGGAGTTTAAACCGGTTCAAGGGTGCACCCTTACCTAGGTTACTCTTAACCTTAAAGTCGAGTGATGCATACATAGTTTAAACGAATGACCTTCTGTAAACATAGATTCTTACGATGAGATTCATTTACATATTTAGCTCAAGATTACAGTTTGCCACTATGCTTCCTTCTTTAATTGTACGATGACCGGACAGGATGTGGACCCTATGATGACGTATCATTGAGTACCTTCATTGTGGCTTTCTAGGCTATTGTTTTTTTGTATTATATTTACACGAGCATAATTGTGTTTTACTTATATTGCCTATTGATGCTGCCTTGTTGGTTAGAGATTAGATCGTGGCGGGGATCTCTTTATTTACAATGTCTTGTTTTAATGGGATGACAGTAGGGTAAGTGTTAGGTTTGGTGCACCCTAGAACCGGTTTAAACCCCCAGTGGCCTACTTTGCCACTGACCGTTCCAAGGCTGTAGCCCTACTGTCAACCCTTTTGTGTTTGTGATGTCGTTTGCATTTATTATTACTTTTGCCTTCTTGTTTGTCTGATTGCGTGTTTGTTTCTGTGTTTTGTGGTTGACTGTCCTCCTTGAATGCTACTTTCCCTGTCCGATCTTTTTATATTTCTTGATGAAAATCGTAATTCCGCGTTATTCTATTGATTAAACATGATATATTAATATTAAAGCACTTTATACAGTTTTTAATGCTCGGTATACTATAAGTTTAATTTTAGTAACATTTTAGTAAATCAGCCTGTTTTATAAATGTGTGCAAATCACCAAATGTTTATAAAGACTATGACATTTTTCAGTTGACGAATTCATGCCACATTTACAACCCACCGGTACTGAATCGAAAGAGGACTATATAAACGCAGTGTTCCTACCAGTAAGATTAAGCAATAACAGCCGTGCTGTATTCGAAATACTTAGTCCATTGTATTCCAATTGCACGTGTACATTGTGCAAATGTTTTATATCCTACAGAAGTTGTATTATGGGTTTGATTAATGCTGGCTACCGTTCACACCCTCTAGCCCTGGTTTAGCAGAACTCAATGTTTAAAATGTCAGTAGAACGAAAAATTGAGCCATCTCGGAGATAGTATCCATATGACGGTGAACATGGAACATTCAATGTTGGTATTGTCATATCATTCCATAGCCAGCGGCTAATGGTCCTAGTTTATAACAAAATGTTTTCCCGAAACTAGAAAACAATGGGCGAAATAAACAAAATGGAATTTAGTTGGGAGCAGAGGAAACAACATATTCAAAGGGTGATCAAACCATACTCAGAACCGTTAAAGGTTGGAGTAGTGGAACCACCTAAAGCAACAAAAACAAACGTTTTTGAGAATGTACCATCGATATCTGTATATAAATATCAGGCTCAGAGATTTCCAAAGGGAATGAATAACAAACCTGATTCCCTAAAGTTTAAAGACTACTTCAAAGTATGATATTTCCATTATTTGCAAGGAATATATCAAACTAGGAAGTCTGTGTGCGTTTGCATGAACATGGGTGTGCGTGTGTGTGTGATCTTTAAAAGATTGAAACAAATATACATATGCGTTGGGTAATTTTTAATAAGTCTGGGTTTGTAAATATATGTATTAGTTATTCGTAGCTTCACATTATATGTTCCTTTGTCTTATTGTCCATACTGCTAGACTTACAAAGATAAACGAGCATTCATCATCACGCAAACGCCACTAGAATCAACCAAAGAAGACTTTTGGAGACTGATATGGGACCATGAAGTCAACACCATCGTCATGATGGATGATATTGCCGAACTTAAGGTACAACATTCACAAACGTTACGTTTTGAAATTAATAATAAAAGTAATGCTATTAAGGATTAAGTTCAGAATAATTCGCATTCAGGTGGTTCTTACATGTATAAGCTTCAGAAAAAGAAACGAAATTAACGTTTAATTCGGTTCTCGAGAGATTACTACATCTGGCTTTCATTTATTTTGTGTGTCGACGTGCCGTAAAACACCATTCATTCATTTATTTTGTTTTTTTCTTAAGTGTCAAAATGGAAATAACTTTATCAAATCAGTTCTGTTAAAATGTATAACAAATGCAAATGTATACTTGCAACCTGACGGTATACAAATACATATGCTTATGTGAAAGAGAACCACAAACCCGCCCACGAATTTCAACCACACTTACCTTATATAGTGAAAGCGTGTGCACCTACTTCATCCCTAAGTAACTATTGCTAAAATTAAATAATGTTTACATTTTTAAACACAAAACACGTTCAGATTAAACATATGATCAGTATCGAGTGTGTACAGCGTGCGCAGTTAGAGCCTCATATGTTTACCAAGTTCTGAAATACTAAAATGATATTCAACTGAAAATATAAAGATTACAATGCATACTAGTATAGCTTGTAAAATTGTAAAATTACTTTGGTTTTAGGAAGATGAAATCTACTGGCCAGAAGAGGAAACTGGTTTGAAGTTTGGCGACATAAACGTTAAGCATATTGCAAATGAGGAGTTCGATTCATATACGTCACTTTCTTTGAAAGCTGACCGAGATAAACAGGTACATGATTGTATTGCTGAATAATATACATATCGTTATTATCAAAGTATTGACATTGATAATTTAACACAGTCATGTTATATATTAACCAATTACAAACTGTTTGTTGGTACGTAAACAACTGCCAGATGTATAACTTGCGTATTGAACTACGCAGTATATATAATCTTTGCTCTTTTTCACAATCACGTAATAAATAACATCAGTGCAGTTTATTTTTGTTTTGGTCTAGTTAAAGTAGATATAGAATTCGAACAGGAAATGCAGCATTCAAGGAAGACAGACAACCACAAACACACAGTAAAACAAAGAACAACTTTATAAATGAATAAAACGCAAGATTAGACATCACAAACATAAAAGGGTTGACAATAGGGCTACCGTCATGGAAGGGTTTTGGAAAAAAGGGCCGCTGGGTGTTTAACCCAAATTCTAGGGTGCACTAAACCTTACTATTTTACCATATTGTCATCGCAATAAAACAGGACAGTGTAAATTCAAGTTTAAACTTAAAACAACTCACTTAAAGTTTTTATGTTTTTCATTATACTAAATACACTATCGTTGTTACTGTCTTGCCTTTCAGACACGGACGATTAAACTGATCCAATGCAAACAATGGGTAGCCGGTGCCGCCTTACCCGTTGAACCGTCGTGCATACTGTCGCTCATGGAAGTTGTGCAGTCATGGCAACAAGAAACAGGCAATCACACTGTTGTCGTGCACTGCATGTACGTGTATTTCCATCGTAACGATCATATTTCCTTTCTTATATACTGTGCCCCTTAACATATATTCGTATATTCTAACTTTGATAACAATGTGGTTGCGTAGACATTTGCTTTTTCGTTGATTTTGCTTTCATAAAAAATGCTGTGCATATTTAATCCTTGTGTTCAAAAATAGAAATGCATTATATACTGAACTCCGTTATTCAACTGAAAGTCTTCAAACGTTTTAAACTGGGTATGCAGTGAATAGCTTCAACACGAATGATTTACTTTACAAACAAGGCATGAAGCTTACAAATACTTCATTGAATGATTTTTTACAAGTATAACCTTTAAAAATAACAAATGAAATCAACATTTAAACTTATTGTTAAAAAAGACGTTCAGCAATTAGGAAGTGTAACTTAGGAAGTGTAACTTTGATCTTTCAATTAAAACTTGAGGCTGATGACATCTGAAAATCAATGCAAATCTTAAAAAAGTTTCAAGGGAGAATCTACTTGTTTTATCCGTCCGTAGGTAAATTTTTATTTTAAAACGTCTTCTTTTGTTATCTGAAATCGATGTCCATTACTTGTTGACCACTCAGTTAGACCAAGATCAAACATAATGAATTCCATTTGCTTAATTTGATTCTGATCTTAGGAATGGTGCTGATAAAAGCGGATTATTCTGTGTGGTATCGGCAGTGATTGAGAGGATGAAAATCGAACGGGATGTGGCCATATCACAGGTGATAGAAGAGATGAGGAACAGTAGGGAAGAGATCATAAAATCTGTGGTAAGGTGTATTATTAACTTTATTGATACATTGCCGAATGTATACCAAACGTATTTAACTTTTGTTTGTAGCTTGGTCTTAGCGTTAATTGTAGCTTTCAGCGATTTTTGGATCACGTTGAAGTTAATATAACGTATCCTTAATGTATACATTACATTGTACGTGCTTCAACGATATGAATATTTAACCGCCTTTTATTGGTTAGTCATGTCACGTGACCAATGTTTAGACAAATAAACATGTCAGTAAATAGAACAGATAAATGATGTTGTAAGTATTGACCGCTTATAGTGTTTGTATTTTGAATTTAAATTTACCAATGTAACCTACGTCGTTGGGATTAATGTTCATAATAATGTATTTTATATTTTGTGTATGCCTTCAATTCCTTATTCAGGCATCAAATCCGTCACTTGTTTTAAGGATCTAAACTTGACGTTGTTCAGCTGTATAACCAGAATATTGATCCGAATATGTTGTCGGTAAAAGTAGCTTTCAAATATGATTTTCTTTCCAATAGAAGTATATACTGTATCCACACGATGAAAACAAGATGAAAAGTTAATATAAATTATACTACCGTGAAAACCACATGTTTTCCGTTTATCACAAATGTCATGAAAATCCATTTGTATTATGTTGGTATGTATTTAAACAAACGTATTAAATTATTTTCCCTTTGCAGGAGCAGTTCCAGTTCTGCCACGAAGCAGTGTGTGCTTTCATGGAGCAATCTGAGACATATGCTAACGTCTCCACGTAGTGCCTGCCTTAGCTATGAACATTATTTGTTTTAACAATGATGGCTTAAAAACCCCGCTTACTTGTGTATATACTTTTGGAGAGATTTTCTGGAGAGACTGTGACATTTTATCTCGTATAGTAGGGTTTTCCGTACAGCTTTTGACCTTTTACCTTTGATAGCCGGGTTTTCTGTAGTTTTCTCTCGTGATTAGTTAAAATGTGTTTTTCCAAGTGCTGTAACCATTTGTTTTACAAATCATCTTTGGATATATCTAGAATATTACGTGGAATTAAGTATGCAGTATATACATTATATTGCGAGGGTAGAATAAAACAAAAGCAAATACCGCTAGAAGGCAAAAGTGTAGGACTCCCCTTTATGTTAATTTTGTCGGTCATAAAAGTAGTTTAAGGTCATAATAATTCTCAGATTTCAAATCCGGACCACCCTAGAATCCTTATAATTCCTAGGCCAAGTCAAACAGTGAAAGTTATATTGGGGCTGATCACTGTATTCCTGTATTTACGCAATTTTTTATAAATAAGGTCGAGTTCGCAAGAGTTTTCATGTACAATGCGATTAATTAATGAGAAATCTCGTGATTTCGTTTACCATGCCTCAGCGCTGCCCCAGAAGTGTGTAGTCATGTTTACAGGGTGATGACACAGCTTACTTGGTATCACTTCACCTTTAGCTTATGATTCGAATTGCTGGTGGTCATCAACTGTTACGTTGTCTAAGGCTACTATCCTCTCAACTCTGCATGAAGTCAACAATAATCAAGCTCATGTCACAATCTTGGTAAGTATAAAGCTTACCACTTACTTGATACGCGGCGGTGTCGTAATGATAGAGCGTCCGCCTTGCGTGCAGTAGGTTGTGGGTTCAATCCCAGCCGTGTCATAAAGACTAGATACAAGTGGTAAAAGTAGCTAATTTGCTTGACGTTTAGCAACAATGACAGAACTATCATTATCTTTCATTTTTAAGCGCCGGTGCCATTAAAAACTAAAATGCTCCTCCACCAAAGCCCGCGTTTGTGTTGGTGTTTTTTCCTAATTCCACACACAACTGAACGCAAACGTAATAATAGCCTGGTGATATGTTTATTTATGTGACGCCATTTGCTTCACGAAGCAGTTTAGTAACTGTTACTTGTTTTGTATGCTATTACTATACGGTGACGGATATGACATTAACAGTTAACGTGCAAAATGTATTGACGTCATTGTGATAGTATACGAACTGGCATAGATGTTCGCGCGTTTAATAAGAAGTAATGGGCATTCGGAATTTGGGGTTATATTTGAAAAACGAGCTTAATTTGGACTGCACCGCTTTCGCGTTAATGTGTTAGTTACTGTGGCGACGTATACAATGTCTTTATATAATTTTAATTATAATCTGATATCAACTATCCCATATTGTATATATTACTAAATAGTGTAAATGTTATTGTTAATTACTTAATATTAGGATGTTGTTGCAAAAGTCTGCGTGATTTTGGATCACCCTCGTTTATACCAGAGTTCTTCTATTTGTAACAGTTCTGAATATACAATTATTAAATGTTAGTGTTGTCAATATCAATATCGTAATTAATATTTCACCATTGCTCTTTATATATATGTATATGTGTCACATTGTTATGTGAATATATTCGATCTAACATCCGTTTGATTGAAGCGGTCAACATTTTACCACGAGACATAGGGCCACCGCACGGTTACAAATAACCACTACACGTATTGCTTTACTTCGCCGTTTCAAAATGGTGTAAGAAGCGGGATAGAAAAAAAATGGACTCTGCAACTAAAATTCAATTATCATTTTAATAAATGTTATTATATTATAGAAAATTGCTTAATAAATTGTGACCACTGTAGTTCTCCATATATACTCTTGTATATTCTTGTGGCAGTTCTCATTTCTAATATTATAGTTTTATTTAAAAACGTAATACTAATCCATATATGTATATTGTTTGTTCATGTTCATAATAATTTGGTATTTCACATGCATTTGTTTAACCATATTTTGACATTTCATGCCACATTTGTATATATTATATGTATGTCTCTCCACACTTGGAGGTAATACAGAGTATCTAACCATCTATCCTCCATCTATCCTCCATCTCCCATCCATCCTCCCATCCATCCTCCCATCCATCCTCCCATCCATCCCATCCCATCCCATCCATTCATCCATCCATCCATCCATCCATCCATCCATCCCATCCATCCATCCATCCCTCCATCCATCCATCTCATCCCATCCATCCATCCATCCATCCATCCATCCATCCATCCATTCATCCATCCATCCATCCATCCATCCATCCATCCATCCATCCATCCTCCCATCCATCCATCCATCCATCCTCCCATCCATCCATCCATCCATCTATCCATCCATCCATCCATCCATCCATCCATCCATCCTCCCATCCATCCATCCTCCCATCCATCCTCCCATCCATCCATCCATCCATCCTCCCATCCATCCTCCCATCCATCCTCCTATCCATCCATCCATCCATCCTCCCATCCATCCATCCTCCCATCCATCCTCCCATCCATCCTCCTATCCATCCATCCATCCATCCTCCCATCCATCCTCCCATCCATCCATCCATCCATCCTCCCATCCATCCTCCCATCCATCCTCCCATCCATCCTCCCATCCATCCATCCATCCATCCATCCATCAATCCATCCATCAATCCATCCATCCATCCATCCATCCATCCTCCCATCCATCCTCCCATCCATCCATCCATCCATCCTCCCATCCATCCTCCCATCCATCCTCCCATCCATC